>CABFWO010000515.1:257930-300666 GCA_902155825.1 Timema genevievae | reverse complement strand
CACATTTTGAATAATCGGCATAAATAATCGGAGATTCAAACACCGATCATCGGAATCGCCGGTTATGCGATAATCGGCCGATGATCAGATTAATAATCGGCATTGGGCCAGCCCTAGAGAATATATGGTTTGAATAAAAAAAAACTGACCCAGGTCATAGGCTGGAAACAGGGATGGATGTAAAGATATAATGGTTGCGAATTTGGGGTGCGGCTTATATTCGGGTGTGACCTATTTTCGGGTCAATACGGTACAAATTTGTACTTTTACTTTTGGGTAAAAGTCAAAACTGAAAAATATTTGTAGTAAAGTTGAAGTTGTCAAAGTCTTGCATAATCTTAGCGTTTCCCAGACACAAAGAACACTCCGAGTTTTCTCAGTTTTCCAGGTGTGAGGCACACCTGTGGAAACTTCAGGGGATTTCAAAACTCAAACTATATTGACTTTGGCCATCTTTTCCAGACTGAACCCGCACAACGTGCACCAGTGGCCGACTGTGGTGGTGCTCTGTGGCTCTCATCGCCAGGGTGCGGTGGGCGTGAACTGCGCTCGGCAGCTGGCCAGCCATGGCGTCAACACTGTCGTCTTTCTTCTCAGTCCACATCGGCTCTCTTTGCAGATCAAACACGAGCTGTCCCTCTACAGGCTGACCAACAACAAGCTCTTTACCACCGTACATGGTCAGTACATTTACGCTTCCATTTCATTAACTCTATCTGACAGCTAGGAAAAGCTACCAGACATTTACTTCATTCACGGTAGGAATTACTCTCTGAAAGGTCTTTTTTCTTACCAATATCCTATTATATAATAGCTTTCTGGTAGGGAAAAAGGCCTTTCAGAAAACAATTCCTACGGTGAACAGACTTTACTTTCATTTATCCATACAATCCGCAAGTCACTGTTTAGCAGCTCTCACTTTTGAAAATCAAAACGTTTGCAACAAACATCATAGTCATTAATCATTTTCAGCCTATGGCTGGGTCAGTTTAGTTTAATGCCTCCATCATCCTTTGTCCTTCCACCATTCTTCCTACCTTACTTAATATTAGAGGTGTATGGGATCGCTAACACTCGGGGAAATTTCTAGGATTTTATCCATTCCCGAGAGAGTCGGGCAGGATTGGCGCCCGCCCGATGGGAGGCAAATAAAGCCCCCTTAAGACGGATTCATACTGAGAGGGCTGTGTGCCAGCTGTGTCTTGCTGCAAACAATCTCGAACAGGTTATTTCCACATGGTTAACCTTGTAAGACTGTTGTTTATTTTACACTGAGGGGGCTGTGCGCTGACTGTGCTCCGAGTGTGTTGTCTTGGATCGATTCAAAAATATTCTCCTAAAGTTACGGTAGGCGCACAGCCCTGTCAGACCAAGGGTCGTTTCTCCTAATTCGTCTTCTTCCGGCAAATGCGATCTTTACAATGGTTCTTATCTACAATCTGACAATGGCTGAAGAATATTCCAACACAACTGTCGTGTGCAGTAATTATGGGTGAAGGAAACTTAATAATTTTTGTACAAATATATAAAGAATACAACATTAAATTAATAATTTCATTAAAGAAGTTATTTGAAAGGAAATAATGGAAAAACTCAATGTCAAAAGTAGCTTCAATGACCAAAACAGTCAAAGTATGGTAATTACACGGCACAGCACATCTTTACTGTTCTAGCAGGTACTTCTGGCTCATTCTCTATCATAGACAGTCATCGTCTTTGTACTGAAGCAAACTTATTAAAAGGGGGTGGGGGGGAATATTTTATGGCTTGTGATAAGAAAAACAATTTGGGAAGCACGTGACTCATTGTACTCTATCAACACTTATTTGTTAGGATCAGCAAGTGAGATAGCTTGAAAGATTTAGAGGACAGAGATATATTCTACTCTAACATATTTTAGGTTGTGGAATTGAAGGGGGAAGAAGTAACTTGCCAAGGTCAACTATTTATGAGCTCAGGCTTTTTGTTAGCAACCAAACAAACACAAGAGATTACAGGTGTGTCACTAAAGAACCTTTAAGGGGTGTCACTTTTAGAGAACATTAAAGGGGCTTCAAACAGAAAAGTTTTAAAGGGTAATAAACCTATAGAGCATTTAAGAGGTTTCATATATATATATATATATATATATATATTTTTCATATTCAATTTTTTTTTTTTTACTTTTATAACTTTACCGCCCATCATTATTTTTAAAATATATTTATAATATTAATTTTACTATCACAACTTGTCCAAAATTTTGCTATTTGATTCGATGGATTAAATGCTATTCGCACACCTCTTGTGTTTTTATGATGCTCTTACATTATTTTATCATTTATATTACAATTAATACTGGCTAAGTTTTTACAAATACTACCATATTAGTTTAAAAATAAATATACATTTTTATATCTAAAATTATTCTTAAAGAGTTATTTTTACAGTTCCCTCCCGATCTCGATATTCTGACTCATTTCTCGTCCTGATATGAAAATGCCATTCTTATCCATCCCTAAATGTAATACAATTAACTACTGCATGGAACACTCAACGTATGAAATTTTGTGATTAAACTTTTTTTTTATATATATAATTTCTCGTTCCCAAAACTGATATTTTGAATCATTTCCCATCTAGTTCCCGTCCCAAAATAAAAATGTCATTACCGTCTATTCCTACTTAATATACATGGTTCCAGAAACACTAAATATGATAAATTAAATAATATACATTGTTAAAGAAACATATTGAGGGAAAAGTAACTTTTTTCCACCAAAGAGCATAACATTCAATTTTCCATACCTCAATTTAAAATTATATTACCAATATCTCAGAAACTATTGGTTTTAAAAATATTTATTTTTGGTTTTTAATAGTACTACAATTTCCAATGAAAGTTTTTTGGTATATCAAATAGTTGCAGAAATATGATCAAAATCGGAAATTTCCTTTAATGTAAAAGGATTCTTAAAGTCCTTTTCATGAGAGTTACCATTTGGTTTTTAATGTTAAATAGTGCCTGAATACTAGGGATCTGTGAGTGCTTGTATTTCGATCTTGGCGCATAAGCTCAAGATCGAGATCTAAAGTTTTGTAGGCTCGTCATTTTTGACTTGATGTACTTAATAATCAATTTTTAAAACGCAATAGTAAGCATAGTCTATTTAATTTAGATAATATCAGCATTTTCACTTATAAATCATTTGGTTACTTAACAAATTGTTAAAAATTGATTTCATTTTTCACATTAATAACGTAATAGAGCTTTAAAACCACTTTCGACCGGTAAATTTATTCGATATTATCTTCCATTTTGAATTAAACTTGATTGAAGTTGTTCACTTTTATTGCCATGACAAAGCAATTAAAATAAAAATTGCTAAGAAGATTACTAAATAATCGAATGATTCTTTTTACTATTTTTACCTGGTCCCTTTCTAAAATAATAATTTATGTTTAGTTTTTCACAGCTGCACATTGTTTTGAATTTTCGGAAATATTTATTTTTCATATGAAAAGACATTGATGAAAAAGTAATATTCCCAAAAATTCAAACTAATGTTCAACTGTGGAAGCTTTAAAGAAGTGGAAAGTGTAAAAGTTTAAGAAGACACGAAGAGAGAAGTTTGTTCTTATCTAGGCCTAACCTAACTATCCTTTAAGGTTGGCTTTCTTCACTATCACTCACTTTACATCACTGTAGAGTGTTTCTACACTGTCTTGTTATACATTTCCAAGCCATCATGCAAGTATTCATTTTATTAACTTTGTTTTATAATTGTTAGTGTAATTTTAATGTCCTTAAATTGTTATTATTAGCACCGTGTCTTACTACCCGTTCGGGTATACGCACTTACGCTAATGTCTAACGGTAGGGTGATTGTGAGATGAAATGGAGGACCTACAGTTTAACGTGGAATCCGAACCACGGTGGAGGCCTGGCATTCAATGTCCTTAAAAACACGAGTGTTGAAACCATTTTAATTTTTTTTTATTTGAGTGCTGTTCTTGTTTTTTAAATTTTGTTTTATAAGTGTTATTTCTAATTTAAAAACTGATATTTCCATTATTTAATCTTCTTTTTTTTCAAAAGTATATACTATTTATAAAAAATGAGTGTCATTCATATTTTAAGAACATGTGTTTTAATATACTTTTTAATATTTTAAACTTATGAATAGGCATATACTCAAACTCAGGAGCTTTTAGAAATACTCGACTCAAATGAAAAAACCCAAGCTCGCAGACCCCTACTGAATACAAAATTTAATAAAAATCATTTGAGCCTATTTTGAGAAAATTTGTTTTTTTACTCTTTTCACCCTTATGTACAAACTATTCCTTAGTTTTAGGGTTGTATAGATGATTACAAAGATCCCTTTGAGGAACTTTATCAAAAGACTAGATACCAAGCTTTAACCCAATTAGTAAAATGGTTTCGGCTCTAGTCCCAGATGGCATTGCTAAATATACTTTTTTGTAGGGATGTGCGAGAACCATTTTTTCAATTTGAGACGATCTTGAGGTGAGAATATAAAAAATTGTCAAGACACGAGAACGAGATTTCTCAAATTTTCAAGATTCATTTTTTAACTTTCGAGACGAGATCGAGATTATTTTTTTCTTGAATTTTCGAGATAATTTTGAATCTCCCATGTAAAAAAAGTTACTGTCACTGAATTATTTGTTTTTATTTACAGAGCTGCCGTCAATATCTGTGGACTTGATAGTGTCAGCTCTGCTGGATAGCGAGGGGAACGGCGCGGAGCAGCCGTGGTATACATCGGTGGCGGCCTGGACCAACGAGAGCCGTGCTGCGGTGCTGGCGTTGGACCCGCCGGCGGGAGGCACCCCCGGCGTGGACACAAAGTTCTCCCTGCTCCCCATCCTTCCACTGGCGCACAGCCTTGACAGCGGCAAGCTGTACCTGTGCAATCTGGCCTGCCCCCAGCAGGTGTTTGTTCAGGTGGGGATAAAATACACCTCCCCGTTTGGGCCGAAATTTGTCATCCCGCTGCACCCCAACGACACTTGAGTACGTCATGCCTTACGGCTTCTCTTGAGAGAGGTATCTTTGGGCAATATCACTAATCAGTAGTTTCTTTTTTTAATGTTAAGTAGCTCTTACTTACATTTACTATAAATAATATTGGGAAATATTAAAAAAAATAAAAAATAAGGGGGGGATTGAAGGATAATGTTCTCGTTAATAAAGAGGAAATGATTGCAACTTAGGTAGCTTTCAGGGAGATGTACACGAAATAAATTCTTAAGTATATATTGTCTTTGTTTATGTATAATACTAACATTAATGTTAAACAGCTAATGTTTTATTTGCTGTACATATCTTAAAAACTAATTTTATTGAAATATGTTTTAGATATAGTTTAAGACTGACGCGTTTATCTTATGGGAGTATGGTTAAAAAAAGAAGAGAAGGGGGGAATTTCAAAAACTAGGTCACTAGATAAAAAAAAGCTCAAAACACTTTTTTTGTAACATCAGCATTGATCATCCGAGAGTGATGTTAAATTAAGATATAACATGTCTTAAAGAGTTTGAAAAAAAAAAATTAAATGTCTAGGATAACATTTGTTGTTAAATGGGAGGCCATAGGTAAATATAAGTTATATGGTGGTGTAAAATTATGTCAAGCCAAATTTAATTTTTGTGTGTGTGTTAGTACTAGGGTTCATCCTAGGGATGTGTGAAGTCCACATTTTCAATTCAAAGCAAACTAGAATTGAATATATGCAATATTCTCAAAGTCAAATCATTGTTTTCTTAAGTACCGCCTCTTACTACCCGTTTGGGTTATACACTTCAAATCAAAGTTTGATTATGGGTAGACGAGGGGTGGTTTTTTATATTTTGCTTTTAACTGATTTCTAAACCTTTATTGTTGTTAATGTTGATGCATTTCCTCTAAAAAAAATACTCATCCTTACCCCTTAGATTATGTTAAATTTAGAGATGGGTCGAATCCACTATTTCTTGAATCCGAATCAACATTTTATTTTCGAATCTCGAATCCGAATCTTATCAAATTGTTAGAAATTTTAATGATCTACAAATATACCTACATTACACAATATAGGCCTAAACTGTAAATTAAGATTTATTTCAATCATGCTTTAAATTTTAATCAACCCCAACCACCCCTTGCAAAATACAGGTTAAAATCCAGCCAAATTAAACGATCTAGACTCAAATTTTTGTTTAAAAATCAAATCAATCAAAATATGATTGTCTTTTAGTTATTTTTAAAAGTGTTGTTAGAATGAGTTCAATTTCTAAAAAAAAATCAATATACGATACATAGGACGGTAGGCGTAAATAAACAGTTTTATCGATGTCTGACTGTTGACAGAATTTATTTTTCATGAAACCCAACAAAATGTCTAACTTAAGGATCTTATGCAATAAATTGGGGTTCTTTGCATAGTTGTAGATAATTAAAACCAGTTGGGTAGTAAGAATTAACAGTACTTTTATTTTAATCGTCTCACTGGCGAATAAACATAATAAACGTCATGGCGGCCGACTTTGTATCATGTGTAATGGCAGCTGACTGTATCATGAGTAATGTGTTCTTATTTCTGTTATTTATTTCGAGTTTATTTGTAATTCTAGTTTTGATTTTCAGTTTTTGAAGAGTTTTAACGTGTTGATTAAAATATTTACAAAATTGTTTGTGAGGTGAAAGTTTTAGAAGTGAGCATGTGCCGAAACAGAGTCCAAGTTTACCATAGAGGTGGGAGGGTAGGGTATTAGGCACCTAAGATTTTCCATACCTAACAATTTTTTTAAAAATAATAATGATTTTATTCGTGCTAATTTCTTTTGTCCGACAAAATAAATATTACGGATTAAGTTGTGCTTTTCAAGTAGGCCTAACTAAGTAATTTTTGAATTCAAAATATTATGCTTTGTTTATGAGGTGAAAGATTCGACCACCGAATCCAGCAAAACACTGAATCCTCGAATCTTGAAGACTGGTCAGGATTCAGTGGATTCGAGGATTTGAAGATTCGAGTGACCCATCTCTAGTTAAATTAAACATTTAAAGGAGTATAGAAGGATAAGGCCTACACACTTACCAGAAAACTCTAGGCCTCAAAATTCATAATTAAAAACACAATAAAACACATAATTATGTAATTTTCGGGGTACATCAGTCCCTTATTCAGCAGAAGAGTAAAACACAGACTGAACTAGCAGCATGTCTAGAGGTAGATCATGGTCACTTAAATTAATAAATGTTTAGTCTTCGATTCTGCATCTGCCTGTTTAAACTTGTGTAAATTATTTTAATGTTAAATGAAAGTACGGTACTGCTAAATAATTCTTTCTTTAAGTGTTAAATAATCTTCTTTTGAATTAATTAAGTAATTTAGTAATATAGATAAACCCAAAACTTGATATAAAATTCAATTCATAAATTTTATTCTTTATGTTGGCTACATTCATAATTGAAATTCTTTCAACTATTTCCGGCAACTTATTTATCTGTGCTTCTTTTTCTTTGTTTATTATTATTCTCATTTGCATTGAAGTCTTAAAAGTTTTTAAATTTAGATATTTAAATATTTTTAACAAAAAAAATAGAAAAGTAAAAGTGATAATAATTCCAAAATATAAGTTAATTGCTACTCAATACTATAAAAGTTTTTTTTATATTGACGGCATATTCTTTTTTTTGTAATAAAGTGATTTGTTAATTATTTTTATTGCTGAACCCAAAGTAAATTAAAATGAATTACTTATGATAGCCCACTAGAGCTGTCGACTGTAATCTTCAGATTATTCACATTTCATTTAAGTTTGTAATAGTTTGAATACAAAGATCGGATTTCATGGGGATGGTACGCAAATAGGGCAGAAGGAATTATTTACACTTTTTCTAAAAAAAAAACACAAGCCAACAAGCGAGTTATACCAACAGAGCGGTCTCCGCTGTTATTAATGATAGTGCCCACATTTGCAACTAAAGGGTGTCATGTACACTTTTTTTTATGTCATATGAAATTAAATACTTTTTTTAATCATACACACAATAGCAAGTTTCCAATGATAGCAAAAAAATATTTAATATTGTAAAAAAAATTTTATAACTGGAAACTCCACAACTAAGCCATTTCATTGTCGTCGAAGACTTTAAAAGTGTGTAATAATAAGTATTTTCTTGCACAATATTTAATATGTTTGTATGAAAACCATCCCAACATAACTTCCTAACATAATTAAACATTTCGGCAAAGTTGTTAAAATAAATTTATTGAATTTTGTAAACATTCTTTTACATTTTTTTTATTAGAAGGTGTGGAGGAATAGGACTAAGATAGTGTATTAGAGGATAAAAATTTATTTAGCAGTAACATTTTTTGTTTGAAATGAATTAATTAAATATAAATAAATCAGGTTAAAAACTAAACACCTTAAGTTTTTTTAAATATTATGTTTTCAGAAGTATTTTAGGACTTTATTTTATTTGAAAACCACTTCAGTGGCGGAACGGCTTAAGGCGTTAGGCTGTCCTGCTGATGATGGAAAGATTGGGGATCAAATCTAGCTTGGGTCTACTGAGGTTTTTTTTCCCTAAATGGATTCCAACTCTCATTTCATGCAAACCAGGGTAGATTAGCTTTAAAATTAATCCTTCTTCATCTCTGTCCCATTAGATTATTTATCATATATGTGTTTAACCTGAACACGCAGTAAGACGCATTGATAAAAAGAAAAAAAATTCTACTTACGAATATTTTCAAATATTCACTTTGGCTTTGCTTTGAACTGGAAAAACTGGTTTCACATTTCCCTATTTAAGAACATACAATTTTATTAGTACACTAAAGTCGCGACTATCTGGCCTTTAAATATCTGGCCCTCTGTACTACTCGGCTCGATTCTCGGTGTTAATAAGTGTGTTTTAAAATAAATCAGTACATTTACACTAGTAATTAATAAATAATCAATCGCAAACACCTTACATTGGAGACAGCAAAGCATAACTGCTATGTATGCTGTTGGAATATAATACGGTGGTACTATTGCAGTCATTTGGTCATTGTAGATAGCAGCACTGTTTTTATTTGGCTGGAAACAGAAGCTGTGTCAAGGGAGATGGGGTCTTGGTCGGTGTAGATAGCAGCACTGTTTTTATTTGGCTGGAAACAGAAGCTGTGTCAAGGGAGATGGGGTCTTGGTCAGTGTAGATAGCAGCACTGTTTTTATTTGGCTGGAAACAGAAGCTGTGTCAAGGGAGATGGGGTCTTGGTCAGTGTAGATAGCAGCACTGTTTTTATTTGGCTGGAAACAGAAGCTGTGTCAAGGGAGATGGGGTCTTGGTCAGTGTAGATAGCAGCACTGTTTTTATTTGGCTGGAAACAGAAGCTGTGTCAAGGGAGATGGGGTCTTGGTCAGTGTAGATAGCAGCACTGTTTTTATTTGGCTGGAAACAGAAGCTGTGTCAAGGGAGATGGGGTCTTGGTCAGTGTAGATAGCAGCACTGTTTTTATTTGGCTGGAAACAGAAGCTGTGTCAAGGGAGATGGGGTCTTGGTCAGTGTAGATAGCAGCACTGTTTTTATTTGGCTGGAAACAGAAGCTGTGTCAAGGGAGATGGGGTCTTGGTCAGTGTAGATAGCAGCACTGTTTTTATTTGGCTGGAAACAGAAGCTGTGTCAAGGGAGATGGGGTCTTGGTCAGTGTAGATAGCAGCACTGTTTTTATTTGGCTGGAAACAGAAGCTGTGTCAAGGGAGATGGGGTCTTGGTCAGTGTAGATAGCAGCACTGTTTTTATTTGGCTGGAAACAGAAGCTGTGTCAAGGGAGATGGGGTCTTGGTCAGTGTAGATAGCAGCACTGTTTTTATTTGGCTGGAAACAGAAGCTGTGTCAAGGGAGATGGGGTCTTGGTCAGTGTAGATAGCAGCACTGTTTTTATTTGGCTGGAAACAGAAGCTGTGTCAAGGGAGATGGGGTCTTGGTCAGTGTAGATAGCAGCACTGTTTTTATTTGGCTGGAAACAGAAGCTGTGTCAAGGGAGATGGGGTCTTGGTCAGTGTAGATAGCAGCACTGTTTTTATTTGGCTGGAAACAGAAGCTGCGTCAAGGGAGATGGGGTCTTGGTCAGTGTAGATAGCAGCATTGTTTTTATTTGGCTGGAAACAGAAGCTGTGTCAAGGGAGATGGGGTCTTGGTCAGTGTAGATAGCAGCACTGTTTTTATTTGGCTGGAAACAGAAGCTGTGTCAAGGGAGATGGGGTCTTGGTCGGTGTAGATAGCGGCACTGTTTTTATTTGGCTGGAAACAGAAGCAGTGTCAAGGAAGTTGTGCATGAAGCATACCTACATAAGGCGAACCCTTTTTGAAAATTATTTACACTCAAATTCTATTTTATTCGGCTTTTTCATTATTCAGCCTGAAATGCCGCTACTTTAGGCCAGATAGTCGCAACTCTAGTGTATTATGAAAAATTCAATTTTATATATATATATATATTAAAGTATAGTAAAAATCGAGTGCCCTCTTGGTTTTGATATTGACCTTAAAAATAAGTGTTGCTCCTAGAAAAGTCAATAACCTTTCACTAAAAATATTTTGGGAATAACCTTGGTTATAGACTCTTAATTTGTTAGTTTTGCTTAGCTAGTAAATCATTTCTTATGTATGCATCTGTATTACAATATGAAATTATTAAGTAGTGTGTTAAAATGTGTACATAAAAAGTATACAAGTACATATAAGTTATTAAAATTGAGTTACTTGAATCTTAAGGTCCCTCAAATCTTAGTTTTGATTCAAAGACTCGACAATTTAATAGATTAGAAAACAAAATATTTTGAACCTTTTTTTAAATGTCCTTGTATATTTAAATGTCAGTGTGTTGATATTTTGGGACTAGATTTACTATAGGGTAACATAACTAACCCCAGACCATTTAATTTACAAGCCTGCGCAAATTGAAGATTCTCAATTTTGAATTAAATTCAAATGTTAATAACCTAACTCTAATCGATTATGAATCACGAATCAAATTTGTATAAATATTTTATAGTGAAATTCTTAGGTTAAGCTATATTTTTTTTACTAAGGATTGACATATTTGTCAAGAAAAATAAACATACTAAAAAATAATAGTCACACACTATTTACACACACAATAGAAATGTCATCTTTAGTTGAGTGAAACTATTGATTTAAATTTTATAAAACATTTTTCGCTTCATACAGTTTATTAGGCCTAGTGTTCTTTTTTTTTGGCATCTCAGAGCTCGACCTTATGAAGTGAATATTTTACTCGGACTATTTCAATACAAAATAATTGTTCTCCTTAGGCTCATTCTCCAAATACAGTTCCCTTTAACAAGCGAAAGTCGACCTTGTGTCGACCGTGACCGTGTTGATAAGCTGCAAAAGAATGGCATGTTTATATTAAGTTTAGAGCTGAGCGAATAGAATAATAGGACAAAGCAAAACTACAATAAGTAACTAATGTCTAGCCACTGGCGTTGTTCCAATTATTATTGTATCTCCCTTTCTCCACTACTACTCAAAATCAACCGTTTGAGGAGTCAACCCTGTTGAATATTGAATTATGGTATCAAGATTTTTAGCATATAGTATTGATTATTGCGATACCACTCAATACCATGGGTATGGATGAATCTAGTATCAGAATCGGCAAAGCCTTAATTAAAACCATACAAACCACATCTTAACAATAAATATATCATTGATAAAATGAACTTCTTAAGTTTCTATCATCAAATAAAATAGGCTAATGTGAGTTAATCTGTTAAGTCAAAATATAAATTCAGCCACATAACTTAGTGTTTAGTGATGAGATTGTTGATTATATTTTAATCTTTCAAATGATGCAATTTCTAATCAAATTTGAACCATAGCTAGATTCAAATAAAGATTAAAAAATCACAAGAGCCAATTTTATTAATTTGCCACTTAATTAAATGTAGAACCACATTATAGCAATTAAATTATTCATCAGAGTACTATTTTAACAGTTAATAAATTATGTAAATAATATTGTGGCACGGATTCACAAATTAACGTATGAATACGTTAATTCGTGTGATCTGCAGGAGAAAGCATACACTTTTACAACTAATTGTACATGATTAGCGAAGCTTGGGAGATCAAAATGATCTTTATTATTAATATTGTCACATCAGATATTATATTTGTAAATTTTTTAAAACTACAGCAAGATGCAGGAATTGAACCCAGGAACCTTGGCTCATCTCTCCAATCCTCTACCACTGAGCTATCCAGGATTCATCCCATGCTCAGGGTCATGCTTCACTCATAGTTTTAAGACAGAATCTGTGATGGATTTGTAAATATCATCGGCTATCTATTGCTCTATGGTCGATACCACAGGGGACTCAAAGAGTGGATCTATGTTGCACACATTGGTAGTGTATTGGTGTACTAAGCTAAGGATTCCGGGTTCATTTCCCATGTACATTTGTAATTTTTCAAAATTTACGAATAACTAAAATGCTAGTAAAAATGTCCGCCAAAAAAAATGTGCTTTGTGATTTTCTAAAAAGACCTTTTATATGAAATTTGGATTGTAGCAGTGATAAACAAACCAGAAGTTTTAAAATGTTTCCTCCCCACCCTTTTCATATTTACAAAAAAAACAGACTGAGATGTGTTGACATAGTTCTTGAACAGAATTGTAGATATCATGATTCAATCCTACTATTAAGGTACGTTCACACTTGAGGCAATTGAAGCGAGGCAAGCCGAAGCTGAACATGTGTGTTGCCTCACTTTGATGTACAGACACAAGTTGGCCCAGCCACCTATTGCCTCGCTCTGCATTCATATGGCCTCAGCTTGTCTCGCTTCTAATTTGTATACGCACCTTCACAAAACTCTATCCAGGTGAATGTTTTGTAAATAAAGAACACATTTCTTCTAGATCCCTCTGGAACATTCCTCAATTGTAAATATTATTGTCATGTCAACCTTGCCCTCACCCACCAATTGGCCAAAAAAAAAGGAAACGATTATCAAATTGAAAAAAGCGACTTCGCACAGCCCTAGGGGTAACTATTGATTTTATGCAAGAGGCAGCCATTGGCTCTTTATCCAGTGGCAGCATTGTAAATGGGTTCTTCCTTTCATTCCAAAAACCTATTGGGTTTGTTCTTTTTCATTTGTCTTTTATTCCGATACTTATATCAGATACTTATACTTATATTAGATTTATAGTAAGAAAAAGTCACTAAAATTCAAAACACTAATTTGATCAATATTTTGGCCATTGGTCTCATCAAACATTAAGCAAGATTAAAACAGAAGTATACATTTTAGTATTTTTTATCTCATGTTATTGCATTTGTTTTTTAACTGATGTAAGGTGTATGTACATGGCAGTATTTTAGTGTGTTTACTTCCAAAAAATTGTATTTTGAGGGTTTTATCTACAGGCAATAATTAATTTTACTAAGGTTTTAACTTTGAAATTTAATATTTTTATTAAATGATTTCTCAGCTGATGTTATTATAAAATAAATTACAAACTTTAAATCTGTAATGTTGGTAAGAAAATATGTATGTCTCTTAAAATACATCTTATATTTTAAAAATCTGTCCTCGGATGTATGAAAAGTAGTGAGTGATGTACTAACCTGGTCCACCATTTTTATCTTCTATCCAGAACATATTTTACTATTTAGACCAATTATTTGAGGGTTTTTTCCTTCTGGGCAAGTTGATTTGTGTGTTTCTCTTTTTCTTTGATACAAACGCAAGTTGAGAAATGTCAGCGTTAACTGATTTTCTTTAAGAGGCAGTGGCAGCAGTGTAAAGTATGTTTTTTATTTTTATATTAAAAGCCATGTGGTGTTTATTCTCATTTATATTTTCAGATTCCATTAAAAAAAATACATTAATATTTAAGGAGGAAGAAACATTTTTTACTGTTGAAATAATTATATTCAAACAATTTTTAAATATTCATGTCTAACATATGATCTGTGGCGGCCACTTTTAATATATCACATCATTATCTGTAAAATAATATCAATGTTGACAGAAAAAAAAATGTTTTTTCTAAAAGTTTCTTCCTAGCATAATTTTACAATAGCAATCCAAATGAAATGTTGTACTTTTAAAAATCAAGTTTTCTTTCACACTTTAGCTTGTGAAAAGCTTTGAAAAACCAAAGTCAAAAGTTTAACACCCATTCACTTCAACTTTGATACCCACAATTTATTTTGACATCTTTGAAAGAAAATTTAAAGCAAACTAATACTAACCAACTGAGGAACTTTTTTTTTATTTTGTAGCATTCCAAACATTAATTACATTTATTGCTTTGAATTTTTTCCTGATACAAAATTGAGCTTTTCATAGTGTTTTTACACAGACTTTTGGTCATTTTGGTCTTTGGTGGTTTAAGGCCATAAAAATCGATAAGTTTTGATTTTTATTTCATTGCCATTTACTATATTTGGGGTTGCTTTTATAATATAAGAAAGTGAAAGTTAAAACTTATTTTTTACTTCACCTTTTAGCTTTATTTCCAATTTCCAAGCTTTGATTTTCTTTTGAATCACATGTGAAAAAGGGATTTTGCATACCCTTATCAAATTTATATAGTTGCGTTTTTAAATATGTGAAATGAATTAACTTTAGGCGTGTGCGAAGCTTCGAAACAAATTCCGGCTTCAAAGCCTCAACCATAGCTATAGCTAAAATACTCCATTAATGTTCAATCATAGCCATTCTGAGCTGTTTTATACATTATAGATTAATATTCATATAAAAAAACTGAAGTAATTTAATTGTAACCTGTGATAATATCTTGATTTGTCAGATTAACACAAACTATTACAAATAATGGTGCAAGAAAATATTTTCCAAGTAATCTTATTGCATTAAGTTATATACATAGCCACAATATAATATTTTTTCAAGCATAAAATAACTTAAAGAAAATATTCGAACTTTGATTCGGCTTCAAGAATATTTCATTATATTCGATTCGAGTTTGCTTTGAATTGAAAAAAGTGGACTTCGCACAACCTTAATCAACTTTGTTAAGCTTACTTATTTTTAAATATCTTACTGTAAAATGTCAGGGTTTTTAATGTAATTTTTGGTCAAGAATGCTTGTCCAGGGAGTTTAGGAGTTCCTAATAAAATATATTTTGCTAGTTGTGATTTTTTGGTACTTAAAAATATCCTTTGTTATCGCTGCAGGGAACTTCAAAACATGCGTATCTGACCTGTGGCTTAATAAATTTCCTCATAAATGTGGGATCTCTTGGAACACTAGTAGACTATAATGTAACAAAACCTATTCGTAGCTTATTTATTCATATGCAAAACTACCAATTTAATGGTTTCAGGACCCAAAATGCTTTTCTTTGAAGCAAATTTTAATGTCAATGTGTAGAGGATCTTGTAAAAGCATTGTTTACCAAACTGTTAGACATGGACGATTGTTGAGTTAAAGTTTTAATAATCATAAAATTTTGTTGATGTTAGACAACCATTATCATTATTAACTGTTTCCAGGCTTTGGCCGGGTCAGCATAGTAAAAAGTAGAGTTGGGTTGACTCTACTATTTTACAAATCCGAATCTCTTATTTATCTTCAAATCTCAAATATCGAATTAAAATTTTGGAATAATTATGAACATAAAAAAAGTATAAATATGATGAAATAATATAAAATAGAAATAGTAATTAAATATTATAATTATTTCTTATAAGCCATTCATTACATGTTCCTATCTATGTCCTATCTTTCTTTACAATTTTCCATTTTCTCCCTTTTGTGTTTTTTTGGTTTCCTCGTTTAGGAAGTTGCGTTGAGCGTTTAACACTCCTCCCTGATGAGTTCCGATAGAATGAAACCTAGGTCGGGGGATTGGGCGGTGACGATTGATTTTCTTTAAGAGGCAACCATTACCTCTTTGTCCAATGGCAGCAATGTAAAGTGTGAACTGTGTTCTTTTCATTGTAAACGCCATATTGTGTTAAACCCTTTTATATTTTCTATCCACCTTTCTCATACCTTCTTCCAAATATAATACAAGACATTCATACATTCAAAAGTGTTAAATCATTTTTTGAGGATTAGAGTATTGAATCTGAAATTTTCTCGAAAATCCTTAGGGATTTGAGGGGAAAACCTCCGTCTTCCTCTCTTACTCTCATCCATTCTTATCCTCTCACTCACACGCTTGCTCCTATCTGCTCCTTCCATCTCTTGGTCTCCAGTGGTATTCTCGCCTTCTCCGTCCTCGTTACCTGTCCACACCTATCCCGCTCTTGCTACCTTTACCAACTCATGTACTCCCTCTATCCCAACTCAATAAATAAATCAACACAGGTTTTGATGTAATTTTGTGAAATTTTGAAAATATTTTTTGTCTCTTGTCAAGGTTTTTGCCTAGCTTACCATTAAAACTGTATTAAAATTTGGAATAACCATTGATACTAAACTTTATAAGATAGTATTTGTTTCTTTATTTTTAATGAAGCACTTAAAGGAGTACGTTGGTTGCTCCATGGCCTCAAAAACGGTATGTGGCCAGCGAAAGTTTTGGAAACGTTGTGGAGTTATTGTTTTATAAAATATACTAATTTTATTTTAATGTATGACTGATTTTAAAATAATCATATTTTAGAAAATAACTTCTTGTCTGGAGTAATTTTTAAACTAAGAGATTGATTTCTGGCATTTTTTTTAGACTATGTATCATTTTAAAAATGTCAACATCATAAATACAGTATTGTTCTGAAAAAAATGTGTTATCGATTAAAATACAAGTAACTCGAAAGGCTAGTGTCTTATTTTACCTACTGAAATGCTATCCCATAAAATATTATTTCGACTGGCAATCTCAGGTGGGTGTTGAACGAATCCGGTTGATCTGAAAGGCTGGGATTCAAATTCTGACAAAGTGCATCGAGATTGTTTTTGCCGTATAATCATTTGGATGGCCTTAAACCATAGGGAACTATTAGCCAAAACCAATGTTTTTCAAAAAACAGCTTCAAAGTTGAATAGCATACAGCATTACCAACCTCATGGCAAAACAAAATTATGTTACTGTTTGGTCTCTTGTTGGCGTACGACATAGTGCACTATGGCATAAGAAAAAGGACAAAATTCTGAACAGGATCACATAAAAAACTAAATATGTCTATTTTTGGAGATAGTTCACTCTTGCATAAGGCCATCCATTTCTCAGCTCTAGTTTTTTTTAACTAGTTTTGTTACTACCATGTCTTACTACCAGCTCGAGTTAAACGTTTATGTACTAACTACGCTAATTTTTTTTAGGGATTGGTAAGATTATATTTAGAGGAAGTGTACCTGCATTTGCGTGTAGGTGGAAAACCACCCTCAGTATACCTGACTTGGATTCGAACCTTGATCTACCCATCATCGGCAATCTAGTCCACTGCGAGAGTAGCGTGTTAGACCATGCAGCCATTGAAGTGGGTAACTAGGTCTATTGAATGTGCACTTTCTATACCGACATAATAGCACATGAGAACTAAATACTAAAATAGATACAACTCATTGTCCGCCAGCTGGCAAATCATGATCACAAAGAAAAAAAATCCTGATACTGGCCAACAATACATTTTTTGATTGTACCAGAAATCAAACTCGGTATCTTTAGCTCAGTACGCAGGCAAGCTTATGACTTATCCTTATGAAATTGCTGGTAAAGTCATCTTATCATACTTCCTTAAATTAGTTTAGTTATCTAATCGCCCGTACTTCTTAAGGTTAGCATAGGGCTATTTCATCATTACTCAGAAAAAGAGGTGATATGTACACAAGGTTTTTTAGAGTATAAGGTTGACTCGTTCCCTATATCGGCCTGCAGTCGGCTTTTCCGGAACACGCAGTGGTGCTGTGACGTCAGCTCGTGCCCTCCACCGGAACTAGCGCCGGCTTGCTTCAGTTCAGTACTAAACATGGTCGTGCGATGTCAAACTCGTTATTCACTTCTTATTTATGTCAAGTATGCTACCAAATTCACTGTGAATAGTAAATGTTTGTGTGTTTATTGTCACCTTAATGATTGTTTATGCGTGAGCCGTGAATTGATACAAAAAGTATTGTAGCGCTACTAGAAAATACCAGGAAAGTATTGTACCGTTCCCGAGTATAATAGTAGCCATAACTAAGGGTCCTGCTGTTATATAGCACAACTTCCCTAAATATCCTAGTGCCATACGAAGATGGATTCATCTTTGTAAACGTGATGGAAAATGGAATTCGGATTTGTGTTTTATTTACTCAAAACTTTTTTTTACCTGATGATTATGAATGCGACCATCAGGCTGAACTGCTGAACTTGCCTAAGAAAAACAAATTAAAATCGTCTGCTGTTTCCTCCCTTAGGCTAAGCATTGCACCTCCTCGTCGTGTCTTCATAAATGTTATCCAAAGGAAAAATATTACCCGTGAAGCTAAGCACTGAAAATAGATTGAAAAATCAAATAGTAAGTGACATACTATCGTCTATAGATATGCACGGAAAGGATACCCAAGTAGAGGGTGTAGTTGATGATGTCTCTAAAAACCTAAGCGATGAAACAAGTCAAACAAATGGGAATAAGACTGAAATGATTACATCTTGAATTACAAAAAGAAAACCAAATATTGAATTCCAAACTAGTGAAACAACAAAGTGCGTTGAAACGAAAATATTTGGAGATTTGTAGACTCAGAAGCAAACTTATTTCTCTGAAAAAGAACCAAAGTCTTGAATTATTTGAAGAATTAAAATTCGAGGAAAACTCGGTACTGTTTTTACAAGTAGTCAGTTGGATTTATTGCTTTGTAATAAACTCAAAAGTTCATTGGACAAAAAGGAAGAAATTGTAGTTGCCTTGACTCTGTGATATTTAGGTAAACGAACGTATGTGTATTTACAACAACAAAAATGTCATTATCCACTACCAGGTTTGTTGATTCTAAAAAAAAATGGGCCTCTACCCTTGGTATCCGTCAAGGATTTCTAGAAGACGTGATGCAAATACTGAAGATAGCCGGGAAAAATAAAGAAACACACATAAAAAAGTTGCAGTTCTTTAATATGACGAAATGAAGATAAAATAAGGATATGAATATGATCCAAGGTTCGATCAAATTTTAGGTTCTTACAAAAAAAATGCAGGTAATAATGGTAAGAGGACAGTTTTCTAACTGGAAGTAACCCATATTTGTGGTCTTTTGACTTCAAAATCACATCTGAAATATTGAATACTGCTATTATAAAACTTGTTCAATGACAACATTAAAGTCCGAGATACTCTGTGAAAAGAAAGTAGGGATGTTATTAGCACACTAAATTATAATTTCATTTGAGGCAATGAAATATATAATAATAACAATAACCCATGTACTAAATAAATAAATAATAATAACAGTAATTGTTTTATCTAGTATGAGTAGTAATGTGAGTAGGAAAAATACCTTGGAGTAGTCACAGACATACTTCGCTGTTAGATCTCGGCGCGCAGAATTGAGTTATCGTACCGCTGACTTAATAATATTATTTCTGCAAAACCAATTGTATGAAGAAAAAAAAAGTTAAATAAAAGAATAACTTCAAACTATTATCTAAAACTTTCCCACTGATGAAAACGTCATGGATGGAAAATGAAAAATTTCCTCACATACTACTTTTCTCAGGTCGTACAGTTTTGTTGTATTGTTTTTAATCCATATATAATATTATTGCACTCTTAAAATAAAATAAAAAATTTACTGTTGTAATCTTCAAATTGTGCTGAATAAGTTAATATAAAAGTCACTATATTTGAGCTGTGTAGGGTGATGTATTTAAACGCGCTACACTAATAAGTTTATACAGTTGTGTGCATTGGAGTAGCTCTGGTCACGAAGCGACGTCATCAGCTCCCGCTAAATTAACCACAAAACTGGATGAACTGGCCAACCTTATACTTTAGAAACCTTGATATGTACATTCCAGTTACTCTGGAAGGTGGTAAGCGTACCTCGATGGTCTACACGATGGTGCACTTTACGAGATTGCACCACAGTTTAATTAGTCAAGGTAAGACTGCTCAGGGTAAACAGTATGTATGTTTATGTACATATGTCTGTTGCCAGTTGATCTTCTCTCGACAAAGTTTGGCGGCCGGCCGGAGGGTGCAAGCCCTTAATTAGTATAGTTCAACCGATGTCAAGAAAGCTCCTGTGAACCCTTAAGGATGCTTAAGAGTCAAGGATTTGAATCTATTTATTTGGACTATTAACTTGCATTAAAGCCCCAATTTCACCAATAATACAATTTTATGCTATTCCAGGAAATGAACTCGAGGACTCTATGGTCAATGGGCAGATATGCTCCCGATTGAGCTGAGAGTGTATAGTATAGTAAAGTATTTTTCGGGGCATCAGTAGGTAAACCAATATCCTAATGTGCTCTGAAAATTATTTGGTTCTGTGTTGAGTGCATTTTTATGTTATTCTTTGGACATAAAAGTTTTTCTGGGAGTTTTGCAAGCATTGCCTTCTTGTGGAGGCGGGGGCCATAGAATTATGATATTTCGCTCTGTTATTTCTATATAGATATAATCTCTTTCATTGGTTACATAATAATTGGTAAGAAATCGGTTATCTGAAAAATATTCATCCATGTTGTTTATTTTGAAGTGGAAACCATTTAGGAAAAGCCATGCTCAGTACACCTGGCCGTGATTTGAACCAAGACCTACTCATCACCTGCAAACTAGATCAGATGAGCTTAACGTCTTAGTTTGCGTACTTATCAGTGAGGCTCATAGAAAATATCAGACGATTAAAACACTTATGGTGGTGTTTTTTTATTATTATTAGCACCGCGTCTTACTACCTGTTCGGGTTATACGCACTTACACTAATATGTAATAGTAGGGTGATTGTGAGATGAAATGAAGGACCTACAGTTTAACGTGGAATCCGAACCACGGTGGAGGCCTGGCATTCCTCACATTCATCATTCCTCACATTCACAAGTTGTGATTAATACACATCTTGTCAGAGGTGAAGGAAGGGTTTGGCAATCAGATCAATCTGTGCCGGGGCCGAGGATTGAACCCCGGACCCTCAGCACAGAAGTATGACACCTTACCCCTAGACCACCAGGTGTTTTTTTGGCACCGTGTCTTACTACCGGTTCGGGATATACACTTAAGTACTAATTACGCTAATGGGTTAAGAATTGGGAAGGTAGACTACTTAGAGGAAGTGAACCCGCATTTGCGTGGAGGGAGAGTGGAAAACCATTTAGGGGGAACCTCCCTCAGTTCACGCGAGCGAAATTCGAACCTCGATCTCCCTGTCCTCGGCAGTCTAGCTCAACACGAAACTAGCGCGTTAGCTAACTACGCCATTGAAGCGTGTACTTACTTATGGTGTTAATACTGTCTGAAGATGTAACTTTTGCAATATTCTGGATTGTAAATGATGGTTAGATCAGAATTTGAATCCCATTTGGGTCTACTGAGGGTGGTTTTCCCTAAATAGTATCCCATTCTCCTTCCACACAATTGCAGGTACATTATCTCTAAAATGCTTCCTTCCTCATCCTTACCCCATTAGAGTAATTATTATATACATAAACACAAACTGAACAGGCAGTAAGACACGATGATGAAAAAAAAAAATCCATATCGAATGTATTAAGGCGGGTTTGTAGGAAAACTATTGTTTTTGCAGTTTTAATAGCAAAACATTGTTTTGGTCAAAATAAATTAAATATTGCTTTTACACAAACATAGAGTTCAATTTAGTATATTTCAATTTTTAAATCATTGTTGGAATTTTTATTTTAAGAAATTTTCATTTTTTAAAATTCTCTCCACATTCCTGTACAGTAGTAGAACCTCGGCTATCCGAAATAAAGGCGGACCAAATTTAGGATAACGAACATTTAGGATAGTTTATAAACTCAAGCTGTGGTGGATAGAAATAAACATTTATTCAGAAACATGTTTTATGATAATAAAATTTACACAATATGTAGTGAATATGTACTTAAATTTTTTTATAACATTAAAAAAATCTTAAGTTCAAATTTTAACTTTTTTTCCCCACAACATTTTTTGGCTACAATGTCCCTCCACCATTTTATCAACAACACATCAGCAGGTGATGACTGCTTTCTTCAATAAAAATCTGTAAAAAGAAAACCAAATTTGATTATTACCCGAACTGTCATTTATTTTCATCATGTCTAGGAAGGCTAATTACACATGATAAAATATAAATGCATTGAACTGCAAATACATTGATAGATTCTTGCCTTTAACGCTTTGAACCCCACGTTATTTGTCAACAGGTTGACATCCTGGATTTGAACAGTGCACTAACCTGCTTCGGTGGTTGCATGGTCCAAGCCGTCACTCTCACAAAAGAATAGACTGCCGAAGATGCGATTGGGGTTCGAATTCCGGTTGGGTGTGTTCAAGGTTATTTTTCCTAAATTGTTTACCACACTCTCCACACAAATGTGTGTACACTTCCATTGAATTAGTAATCAGTACATAAGCGTATAACTTAAACAGGTATTAAGACGTGGTGCTAAAAAGCTAACAAAAACAGTTCACTAATTATGTCTTATCTATAAGTTCTTTTCTAGTTGAGTCTTGCCTGTTAAACCTGTATCAGCATAACAAAAGCAACTAAAAAAAACTGTTTCGGTTTACTAAAGTTCTACTTTAATTAAAATGTTCATTGATATACGTCAATAATATTATTCATTTTTTGTATTGCAGATTGTTTATATACATATATCAATCATTTAAAAGTATTTGAATCGTTAGTGTTTGTAAGGTAGGCTTGTGTTCCATGACATGTTTGTGACCTCACTTAGCGCTTTGGTTGTAATTCATTTGGTTAAATTAGCAAGTGTCTGTTAAATGGGGATTGTATCGCTGGGCTGAAGGTCAGTGAGTGTATAATGTATTATTCAATATTGTTTCAGGAATACACTCCGGGTTTATTAATGGCCATTTGTTTTTCACCATGTCTTACTACCTGTCTGGACTATCCATAATTATTTAGTCATTCTGATGGGGTGGAGATGTAAAAAGGTAGAAATTAGATCAAATGCATCTGCAGTTATGTGGATGGAGATTGGTAAACCATTTAGTGAAAAGAAACTCCTTTAATATACCTTTTGTTATTTTCCCCTATTTGTGTTCAAGATATTATTTGTTGATATTTTTTAATCTCGAATCTCTCAAATATCTCAATATTTGGGCGTCTCATCTCTGATTGTAATTCATATTAAACACAAATTTATTTATTATGCCTGTCCACAAGGTCATTCTTGAAAGTTGAATAAAATACAATTAAGGGGGGCGTTAAATTTTTACGTAAGCACCTAAGTGGGGGAGGGGGGGAGTTCGAACTTTGCTTATTTTTATTGACAAGGAGGAAGGAGGGGTCATAACAATGGTTACGTAAAACAGAGATGGGCAAGAATGGTGCAGTGACCCAGCCACCCCAAATGGACGCATAATTAAAATTGTCAATATATGAATTCAAGAATCTTGATCATCAGATTAAATTTAGTTCAAAGATCTTTTATAACTATAGTAATTCTTATATTCATCAATAGTACTTTTATTTATAATCTAAATTAATTTTTTTACTCATTTAATTTTATATCTTTTTTTTAATTTTACATGTTTATTACAATAAATTTAAACTCATTTTACAACATTGCTTATTGTGCATATTTTACACCATTAATTTACACCTTTACATTAATAATTACCAGAAATTTATAAATTATATAAAACATAATGGTTATTCCTGTGAAAAAATTACAAAAATAGTCGACAAATTAAAAAATAATAAAAATGCGAGGTAAGGAGGGAGGAGTCGGGCGTTTGTATTTTTGCTTCCATGGGAGATGGGGAGAGGAGGGAGGGTGAGGGCAGGGGAAGGAAGGTCTAAAATAGCCAAAAAGGTGCCAACGTAATACTTGGACCATGAGTAAAAATGGCAACCTGGACACAGGAATTAAAGACAAAGGTGTGTGTGTGTGTGCATATGTGTGTGTCTCCTCTCCTTGATTATCATTTCCAAATTGTAATTTTCTCTTGATTGGAATTCTAAGCAACTTTTCTATCGTTTGTGTGTTGCTTGTACTCTCAAATTAATTTAAATGGTTTTAATCTTAAAACCAATTTGTTTGTAGCTGCGGAAACTTGTTATGACACCGATAGTGTTATGGGAACATACTACCATGGGAGGCTGGAGTATGATTCCCACTCGTGACTTCTGGTTTGTTTTTGTTATGCCATTTCCTGGCGTAAAATATTTCGTAGGCAAACCTAATCAGGGAAGACCTAGACGCGGGTGGGAGGATAATATTAGATTGGACCTGAAAGAGAGATGGTGTAATGAATTGGAATGGATAAGGATAGGGTATAATGAGGTGGACTGAATAGAACTAGCTCAAGATAGGGATAGGGTGTAATGAGGTGGACCGAATAGAACTACCTCAATATAGAGATAGGGTATAATGAGGTGGACCGAATAGAACTAGCTCAATATAGAGATAGGGTATAATGAGGTGGACCGAATAGAACTAGCTCAATATAGAGATAGAGTATAATGAGGTGGAATGACTAGAACTATCTCAAGATAGGTATAGGCTATAATGAGATGGACAGGGTGGAACTAGCTCAAGATAGGGATATGGTGTAATGAGGTGGACTGGATAGACTGGGACACCAAAAAATGAGATGAGAGGATCAGAAAACAGCAAGTGTGTAAGTGAGAGATGAAGAATGGGGGAAAGATGGAGTAAAATGGAGGCATTTTACTAAACTGATCCAGTCACAGGTTGGAAACAGTTTATGATGATGATGATGAAAAAATATACATGCCAAATCGTTTAAAAAATATAGGTTGATATAGACTTGGCCTATTAAAGAAAATATTTAAATTTTACAAGGATCAGAAAACCAGTAAAGTAAAAAGTATATAATTTATTATAATTACATTTAATTTACAGGTAGATAGTTGATGCTATGTCAAATGGCAGTTTCAAATTATATTTTAAGTTTCATTTGTAGTTTTTAAATGTACAAGAAGATAAAACTATTTCATTTTTTAAATCATTGCAGGTCCTTTCTTAGATCAAACTTAATTTTTAGAAACATAGATTTAGCTTTCCTAAAACAAGATAATTTTTTTAACAGGGTCTCAACAGAATACTTTAAGATAATTAAGGATTGTTCTAGTGGCTTGGGAACTTAAGAGCTGCATTTATTTTCCTAAGAAATAAGGCAATGTGAACATAGGAAGGACACTTTAAAGTTTTTAAAAAAAATCAATGGTTTTAACACTGTCTTACTACCTGCTCGGGTTATAGGTATGTATACTAATTACTCTATAATGTGTTAAGGATGAGCAAGGTTGAATTCAGAAGAAATGTACCTACATTTGTGTGGAGAGAATGGAGAAAAACCATTTAGGGAAAACCACCCTCAATGCATCCGAATAGAATTCGAAACTTGATCTCCTTGTCATAAGCAGGCCAATGTGTTGCGAGGGTGACACCTTAGGCTATGCGAACACCTAAGCGGGTAAAATATATTATCTGCTCAGATTCTTCCTAGTGTATTGATGGCAATCTTAACTCTGTTTGTCTTCGTAATCCAATAGTCCAGTTAGTTGATGAACTGATAACGTCTGTTGACACATTAAATATCCAAGTAGGTGAAGATCGAGTTGATATTGCTGTGTTATATAATACCTCACAGCGACTGTGTTTCTTATCATACAAGGGGGGAGCAGGGGGCAGTTAAAGAAGTGAAAAGAAAAATGTTCAGCTATTTAAGTGGAACAAATCCAATAAAGATATATTACAAATTTTAAAATCTACACTTTAATTTAATTTATCTTAAAGCGGTCTCTAGATGATAAATAACATTGCATAACATTATTGATTGTCTGGAGGTTATATTGAACAATTATGCAATATATTGTATTCATCAACAATTGTTTTAAATATATTGTGCAATGGTGAAAAATATTGGTAAGTCTGAGGTTGTGCAACATAGCTTCAATCCAATCCAATATTTCAAAGTAGTAGCATGCCAGCCTCGACAAGTGTGTGCAAGATAAAAAAAATGAGTACCAAATCTAATAAAACTGAGAGCAATTTTTTTTATTGTTCATTGCGTTGAAGTGTAAATCCTTTCAATGTACAATTTCTTCATCCACCTTTTTCTCTTCTTTTCTTTTTTTACAAAAAAAACCAAAGCAACGGCTACACAATCTGCATCCTTATAACATTTTAAATTAACCGAATTTAGTGCACAATTCAATATTTGAGTTATTGAATCGTCTAAAGCGGTGGTTTTCACACTGGGGGTGCGCATACCCTCATGAGTACGCGCGCAGATTTCAGTGGGTACACGAGCATCTCTCGAGGGAAGATCGGCAAAATGACAAGAGAATCAAACGGGGAGGAGATTAATGGGAATTTTCTCCTTTGATTACCTGACGTGTCATCTGGGTAAATTTTATCTTAGAGGTACATTAGACTTTAATTTATGACCAAGGGGTGCAATATTAAAATAAGTTTGAGAACCACTCACTGGTCTAGAGGGAGTGTCAACAATATTGCATATTATTCATCAAGGGGCAGCTTAAGGACGTTGACACCAGAAACATTATCAAATGAGTTCCAATAAAGCAATGACAGAGATTACAGTTCTCTTCTCATATATAGACTACAGCGCTTGGTGGTTGAATATGTCATTGACGTCTGTTGTAGACCATATTGGTTAATACTTCGATCTTATAATGGAAGACTTAAAAAATACATGTCCTTTCACTGGGATAAAATGAGATAAAAGTTTGACCAAAAAATTGTGGTATTTGTTTGAATTTAAAATATAGCCTATCATCAATAGGTTAACTAAAATAATTTTAAGGTTGGTTTAAGTATTTGCTAACAACTTTTCCCTCCACCACTATCATATTTGTCCCTTAACACACTTTTTGTCAGCATGATGTATTTGTGTTGCCTGCCAGTTGAGGTTAAACGCGAACGTACTAATAATGTTAATACGTTAGGGATAAGGAATGTTGAATTTAAAGGAAGTGTAGCCGCAATTGCGTGGAGATAGAGTGAAAAACCAATTAAGTTGGGGGTGTGGGGAAAAAGGCATCATTGCATTTGACAGGGTTTAAAACCCTGATTCCCCGGTCATCAGAAAACTATATTGGTAGAGTGATGCCTTAAAATCACCATCCTGGATTCAAACGCTGATCTTCATGCAGTGTTGTCAAGTCTATAGTCTCTAACGATGGTACATGGACCTGAAATGAATTGTATTTTGACCAGTAGGATACTACTTTCTGACATTATATTGATAAGCCCTGCAATTTTCATAAAAAAAATAATAATTAATGTAAAATTTGTTACTAGATAGCGGGGCCACAGGATATTACTTTTATAAAATATCCTAAAATTGGATTGTACACGTGGTGGAATTATATCAAAAGTACTATCCAGATCGTACAGTTGGCAACACTGTCTTCATGTCATCGGAAAACTCTATTGGTAGAGTGATGCCTTAAAACCACCATCCTCGATTTAAACGCTGATCTACATGTCCACCAACCCTCGAATACACATTCGGGTGTCTTCGTAAATGTTCGGTACCTTCCGATATTTATTTTCCTTCCAACCAGTGCGCGTGGGAAAGTATATTTACACCAGGGTTGGAATAAACCAAGGTTACTTTTAAAAAAAGCCCAACTTAGTTGGGTTTTATTGTTTTTTGGGGGAGGATTTTATTGGAGGGTTTTCCCCCTAGTTTCTTTGGGTGAAATATGATTTTATATGCACGCTAACGGATTCAACCACTCAATCTAATAGAGTATCTATAAGTGGAGTTGGAACACTTTGAACATAGAAGAATGACAGATGTTGAGTATTTCCGACTAGGGATGGGTTGTGAAATCACAACCTGCTCCTTTGTCACTGCTCCTCTGACGTCACATTCACAACCTGTTCCTGACAGACGAAAGGAGCTGTTCCTTTTTGTCACTGCTCCACGGATCAAATACACGCTTTAACAAGTCCGGAGTAAACTTGTTCCTCGTCTCTCTGTCACAGGCAGCGCTGGACCCTGGAACTGGTCCAAAGTAACCTTGCTCCTCGTCTCTGTCACAGACAGCGCTGTAACAGGTCCGTAGCAACCTTGTTCCTTTATGCTCCGGAGATATTTTGGAGCAGTCGTCCAGTAGAAAGGAAGTGGATGCTTTGTGTTCTTGTCACAGCGCTGAGATAAGGTCCAGCGCAACCTTATTTATCTAACATAGGTCTAGTTTAGAGTTGGTTTAGGGAGTCACAAATGAGTTTTGAAGGGGAAAGCTTTCGTAGTACAAAACATTATTTCCACAATACAAGCACAGTATGTGATGTATTCTCCCAATAAATTGTTACGTTGATGATTAACATTGAAGGGAGCCGCTAGGTGGTAAAATTATTTAAGGCAAGGGTCAGCAATCTACTGACTGACTGATTTTATCTAGTCCACATAATATTTAGCAAACAAACAATTTGTTCAAAAAATGGACTTAATAGCTAATTACTAATTGGTAAATGTAAAATTGAAATTTTTTTGTTTTACTTTTTTTCAAATTAGCCAAACTTTTTTTTAAACCCATAAAGCCCGTGATAGCAAAAGTGTTGCCAGTCTCTGGTCTCTGGCTTCACTCTTGCACTAAAATGGACTGCCGATGACAAGGAGATTGAGGTTCGATTCCGGTTGGGTGCACTGAGGGTGAATTTTCCTAAAAGTTTTCAACTCTCATTCCAAACAAATGTGGGTGCACTTCATCTAGAATCAACCATCATTATCACTAACACATTGACGTAATTGGCATAAATGCGTATAACCCGAACGGGCAGTAGACGCGGTGCTAAAATAAACTAGGCTGTGAGTAGGTACAAATATAGTAACTGTGACAAAAAAGGAGCAGGTAAAAGGAACAGGTCCAGTGGTGGAGCAGTAACAGATTGCTCCTGCTCCACTAAAGGAGCAGTTTCTCACATCCCTATTTCCGACTGAACCGAAAACAAAGGGACGAATTAGAACGACCGTTTCCGAATATTCCCGACTGCTAATAAAACAAATGGTCGGAGTAGAATACTGGGTTCCGAATATTCCCGACTGACTAAAAAAAGATTGACAAAGTAGAATGACAGAAGCCGAATACTTCCTTCTGGACAGAAAATAGTTAAACATAACATAACGAAAGTTGTCGGATATTCTCGAATGTATAAAAAAAAACAGATGGACAGAGAGGAACGACAGATACCGGATTTTCCCGACCGCACAGAGAACGCCCCCAGTCTAATTGTGGGTCATTTCCACAAGCCTCATCTCGAACAAGACATTATTTCAGAAGAATCCAGTCCTTCTTTTCTTCAGATATGATGCAATACTTGCTTTCAGTGGAAATAAAACAATTTTAAAATTCACAGGAATGCATGGAGGTGTACAAAAGTGGATTTGGAGCTTACAGGCATAGCTATAGTGAAGTGGAGGTAGGAATAATTATTTGAAAGATCCTTTTCCTGACAAAATTGTTCTATATTATAGGATTTTGGTTGGATCTTTCAGGCAGTCATTCCTACATACTGAAGTTGATTAAAACAATATTCTTGTATTTGCACGTCAAGTAATGTAATCTTCAACTTTCACGTTTGATAAATAATATTAATACCTTCCATGAAATAACACTAATAATTTGGTAAAATAATATCATTGTTGGCAATTACGAGATAGTTTTGTTTTATTTAAAAGTTTCTTCCTACCAGAATCCTACTTTACCTTTCACTCCTTGCTTATTTTTATCTTTCAATTTACTTTCTTAGAAGATAGTAATGTCAGGGCTTTTGATCAACTAAAATACTTGATCCCGAAGAGATTATACTGTTGATTAAACTTGTGTTTAACAGATTAAATTGCCAGCGACGAAGTCATTGTTACCTGGCGCATATTACGCGTTGAAAAACAGCTATGTAAAAATCTATAGTAGGGATCTGGTTGGAAAGACTTCTAGAAAATTTAAACTTTTTTTTGCTGTCAACATTTATAACATATTACCATATTTTTCTTATTATTATTTCGGTCAGTTACAGACCACATGTCTTGACATAAAGAGTCTGGTGACCAGTGGCGTACACTGGTAATGCAAGACAGGTGTGCTGCTACTTAAAATTAATATGTAATCCTCCTATTTAACCCCTTCCCCTCTTAGTTGAAAAACCAACTATATTCAACTAAGCGACGATAGTTATTGATCTGGAAGAAAAAATACTTACTAAATAGTGCATATTTCCGCTGAGAGGTTTCATTTGAAGATCAGGTCCAATCTTCTTTCCTTTTTGCAGAAAATTCTTTGTCATGTCGTCGTAAAATGTATTCTTTATTCTAACCTTGTTCAAAAGTTTCTTTTCAATCGACAATAGGCTAGTACTGAAGAGTCGATCTTAACCTTGTGTAGATTTATAGCAACTGTGGATTCGCTTTAATGCTGAAAAACGATCTTTCAGCAGAAGAAGTAGTTTCTGGAATAGTCATGATCAATTCTGCCAGTTTGAACACTTCTCTAAGGCCTGAATGAAGATCATTTTCAAGTAAGAACGGCAGTAATTCTTGAAGTGACTTATTGCATAGCTCATCCAAACAATAAAGCACCACAAGTTCATTCTTCAACCGTACATAGTCGAACATTCCTCCATAAACGTCATTTACTTTATTGATGACGTCCCTTGGATTTTTTTTTTTGGAACTGGTATACTTTTGCTAATATAGGAAATACTCAAAGTTTCTTTAAAGCCGCAAACCTTCTTTCTGTGTGAGAACTAATTTTATCAATAATTTCAAAATACAGTTGGTGACATACATCTTTTCTTAAAAAAGCACAACGTCGTTTATTTAAAGGTGATTTAAATTCTTCTCCCCTCCTTCCCAATGCAGCATACCAAAGCTCATCAAAGCCAATTTCCCTTGCTCATTGAAGTTAGTTTTTGATCTCTTCTATTTGCTTGTAGTAGTTCAAAATATCAAAATTTCTTGTTTGAAGTAAATTGTATTAAACACCTGTATGATCAAATAATCTTGAACATACTTGAAGTTTAGCCATTGTGTCATCCCATTCTCCGGAACAATTAATTACATTTTCAAAAAAGTCAATAAGCTCTAACCAATGATTGTTCACTGTATGCACTAATATGGAAGTGAAGTTCTTTCGACCTGCCGGGTGCAACAGTTGGCAACTTCTTAGAATATAAATTCTTGAAGAGTTTGGACGATTTTGAGAAAAATGCAGAAAGGTCATTGAGGGTTTGAAAAAAAAAATATTTTTTACAGAATTTTATATTTGTCAAACTTTGTTTCAAGATGAGGTTCAATGTATGAGCACAGCAATGCGTAAAGAGTGCATTTGGGTAAACATCCATAACTTTTTTTTGTAAGCCATTCAAATAACCTGCTATTACAGACGCTCCATTCTAAGTTTGCACAACTAACTTCGCTTTAAATTTGTACTCTTCTACAGTGTTTAAACCAGTGGTTCCCAACCTGGGGGCGATCGCCCCCAAGTGGGCGATTTGGGTTATCAGAGGGCAATAAATAAGTGGGGGCGATGAGTATTCAAAGGGGGAAAAATTAAAATAGTACTGTACAATAGAAGTTACTGTCAACTTAATTTTTTTCAGATTCCAATTTTAAAATGAAAACATGTACTCCTGTTTTTTAAATGTACGTCAATGATCTTAATTAATTATTTCACTTCTTTTTTCTTAAAAAAATCTGTAAAAAATGTACATTTTAATTTTTTTTCTATTTTATTTAAGAGTGACCGGATAAAACTGCTTTGGTTATTTTTATATACGGTAATAAAATTGTTTAAAATAATAAACTGCTTTATTATTTACACTTTACTTCAAATTAAAATTAGGCATACAATTGAAATTAAAAGGGAGAGATAGGTGTTAGTCAACCTCCAGAAAGGGAAGATGGGCCACAAAAGGTTGGGAACCACTGGTTTAAACAAACCTTCTGTGGTTCTGTCCTCACTAATGTCGGTAAGACCAACACACCTTTCATAAACAACACCATCTAATACATATCTGAAGACGGTTGGCAGCTGTGATTTGCCCGCCATAGCACAACTTTTATTCAAATGTATGACAGCAAAAGTTGAAACTTGGACTTCCTTATTTATTTCATCAATGAGGATTTTGGAGATAGCCTGAATGAGATCATTTTGCACAGCCGAAGAGGTTCCACGAAAAACTGTAGAGCTTTGTAGGTAATGTTCCAAAGGAGGATAATATTTTAAAAAGTGCATCTAAAACTCAAAATAGCTGCCTCTGTTCAAAGAGTCATTATATTCGTCATGTCCTCGGAAAGGAAGCTCCTGTTTACCAGGGAAGCATACCTCATCAATCAGGCGTTTCAAAATATTTCGATTCTGTTTTACAAGTTTATTTTGTTAGCTGATACTTTTATCGAGCAGATCACTAAGCATGATGTCCACTCTTTGCCAGCCAAAAATTTTCAATTGAAAAAAACAAACCCTTGGACATGGTTTTTATTCTTTTCAGGTCTCTGGGTAGCTGTACTTAATTAGTTAAGTTCATCAAAACCATTTCTACTCCATAAGCTTCCTTCTAAGGAAAATATAAAACAAGGCCAGCAGAACAATTTATTCTTCTTTTCGCAATCAGTTAACCATTCCACTATCTTGTAATGAGCTGTTTAAAAATGGCGTATGTCTACTTCTGTCTTAGTTTTATGTAATGTTTTTGAAAGTGCTAACTCGAAACATGATCCACCGTTACTTACATTTGATAGTTTTTCACTAATACTTATTTTTACCGATCCCGTCCAACGCTGGCATTTTGTGTATATGTCAGATTGTCAGCTATCTCCTAAATACTAACTAGTTTACAACTTGAAACTCACTGTCACTGTAATACTCTGCACTCCCGGCAACTAACAAACACGAATAACCCTGCACTTTGGATACATCCTGCTCCAATTTAACTTTACAACTAACGGGGATGCTGTGAGCAAGCCAACCGCACGTATTCCAACATGTATAGCTACAGCCTTTTCCCCGCCTTTCCTACACCCCATTTCACCAAACTTGCCAGCAGTCGTGACTTCGGACAGACAAGCACACACACACCACCACCACCACCACGAAAGTATACGGAAATAACCGAAAGGCCGGCGGCCGCATGCATTCAACAACCCTCAATCTCTCTCCACTCTTAACACCCCGCGGCTGCAAAATACACCTAGATGGGATTCGAGCTACGTATCCTGTTGTGTGAAGTCCGCAAGCAGAACATTAGAAGATAAATATTTTACAGAGTAGTGATTTTATTTTTATTTTCCTTCGGGCATAGGTGATCGGTGCTAAAGACGCACCAAAGGCAAAGGCCACATTTTAAGATCAGTCTTACGACTTTGTATTAAAAAGGTACGGTGGTGAAAAGGCGAGCGAACTTTTAGAAAGCATTACATCGTAAAGTCAGGGCGGGCACAAAGTGATACGCGAGAAGATTTTCTTTATTCTCTGCTGTCCAAATTTTTATCCTCCAAACTCCATGATTTCAATAAAATTATAAATTTAAATAACTATTTTAGTTTCTTACAAACTAATTATTGGCCTCTTGTTACTGTCACAAATTAATTAATTGTGTCTCTTGCTTATGATTATCGTGTAATTTATAAAACTTTTTAATTAATATAGTAACAAATTTTCAGAAACATCGTCATAAAATATAATAATAGGCCCTAATATTATAATTAATAAACAACCATCTTCGGTCGTCGAATGGTCCAAGGTATCACTCTCCCAATAGATTGGACTTCTGATGGTGGGAATATTGGGAATTAAATTTTGGTCGGATCTACTGACGGTGATTTTTCCTCAAACGGTCTTCCACTCTCTCTAAATGAAAATGCGGGCACACTTTCTATAAAGTTAACCTTTCTCATCCCTAACACATTCGTGTAATCAGTAGGTACGAGTAGAAAGACCCGATGCAAAATAAATAAATTTTAAAAAAAATTCTCATTAAAGACCGCCTTTATCGATTTAACATTAAATATTACTATGGACTCGGGAAACCATTTGTTTTAATACTATCTACATATTCACGCGCTTTTGTCTTGGAGCAACCTAATCCCCCAAAAATGATAACTTAAATATTTAATTTTATACTTGCGAAAAATGATTCATTCGAACCAAAACCTGATAAACTCATTTATCTATTTTATTTATTTAAGGTATTTAATGCGTATTTTCTGAAACCACCTGATTATATTACCACACGAGAATTTCTATGGGTGAGAACGAAAGGTCTTATCAATTTCGCCGGAAATGGTATTTTTCACACAACTTTCAGGGTTATTTTACAATCGACATGGGACCAACGGCTTTATTTCCCCCACGAAGAAAGTTGTGCTACGGATTGTTATCGCTCAAGGAAAATCCATTTACCACGGTTGGATTTGAACCCACGAACCAAGACCTTCGACAGCACGGTAGAGAGTAGACTATTGTAGTATCTGTTCGTCATTCAAGGTTAAAAAAAATTTGCCAAACAGATTTTTTTTTAGCACCACCATCTACTACTCTTTCAGGTAATACGTTTGTGTACTAATTACGTTAATGTGTATAGGAAGGTTATATTTAGATGAAATGTACTCACATTCGCGTGGAAGGAGTGTGTTAAAACATTTTTTGGAAAAAAACAAACTTCAGTACACCCGACCGAGATTCGAACCTCGATTTTCCCATCATCGGCAGTCTAATCTACTACGAGAGTAGTGCTTTAGACAATTCGGCCAACGAAGCGGGTGGAAAACAAATTAAAAATTATATAAATTAATTGCCACAGGGATGAAATGGGTTTACAGATAGGATTATCGATGACGGGGGGGTGCGCTGAAGGTGTTTTTCCCTTAATGGTTTTCCACACTCTCCACTTAAATGAGGGTATATTTTCTCTCTGTTATACCTTTCTCATTCCTATCACATTAGTGAACATAATAATACAGATAGCTCGAGCGGTAAGTAAGACGCGTTGCAAAAAAAATCACACACCATACACCACACACCACACACACACACGCACACACACACAAACACACATACACATACACACACACACACACACAAAGAGAGTACAAGTCAACTAATAACTAACTTTTGAATGACCATCTATCATGGCGACAGTTAGCAAAACAAGTAAGTAATTTGGTAGTAGCTTAGCTCCTCGTTTTTTTTAGCGATGTTTAAGTGCAGATGGTCCGACACCTTACCTCAGTCGATAGCGTGTCTGTCCACTGAGCTCAAGGGTCCCGGATTCGATTCCTTGTATGGTCGAAAAATTTATCATTGGTTGGAATGTGGGTTTCTCCTTTCATAGTGATGAATTATTATTATTTATTATTATTTAGTACCGCGTCTTACTACCCGTTCGGGTTATACGCTTAAGTACTAATTACGCTAATGCATCAGGAATTAGGAAGGTTGAAGTTAGAGGAAGTGAACCCACATTTGCGTGGAGGGAGAGTGGAAAACAATTTAGGAAAAACCACCCCCAGTTCACCCGACCGAGATTAGAACCTTGATCTCCCCGTCCTCGGTGGTCGAGCTCTACACGACTAGCGCGTTAGCCAACTACGCCACCGAGGTGGGTCATAGTAATGAATTTATGGCAGGGGGATTGGATGTTGTGTCTGTTTTAGATTTAAGTAACGTTAATAAGTCATGTGGATTTAATCAAAAATGCTTCGAAATGCTTAGAAAAATAGCTGGGTAGCTTTATCAATATAGTTAAGTTTGTAAAATGATCCTACACTCATTACTGTACTTAAAGTAGATCACTAAACTGATAATAATTTTACGTTTATTTACAAACACCAGCGAGAAACAACAAACGGGTCGGTTTTAAATTTAATGCCATCATATATATGTTCACAAATGCTGTATTCTGGCTTCTGGGCACCACAAGACTTACTCATTAGAACTTTTGGTTAAAATTTAATAAAAACGATAATCTAGAATTTAATAAATATATTTATTTTAATTAAAAAAAAAGTTGTGGCAGTACAAAACAAACCGGTCCTTTCCATGGTTAAAAATAAGTGTTTTTGCAGTTTTTATGACAAAAATTTTTTTTGGTCAAAAATAAAATATTGCTCCTGTACAAACATAGAATTTAATTATTTTTTTCACATGGTAACCTCAAAATTTCTTGAATATATTCTGTCAAGGGTGTCCTAGAATTTAATGATAACTTTTTCTCTTAATTTAAAAAGTTTCTCGTCTAATGCCGCAATGTTCGTGGCAGATATTCAACAACTGTCGATGTCAACATGTGGAGAAAATTGAACTCTATGTTTCTACTGGAGCAATATTTAATTTATTTTGGCCAAAAAAAAAGTTTTTTTCCATTAAAATTGCAAAAGCACTGGACTTTTTACCATCCCACCTTAAATATTCCCAAATCAACAATGAAAACAATGAACATGTGATTGAACACGTATCCTATGTTTCGTACTAACTACTTCGTTGGTTTATTTCCTGGTAGTTGCCACAATAATTCATTCATTACAAGCCTCTTTGTTGAATTTTGTACGGTATGGAAACATTTTCCTTGTTTTAAGGGGCAGTAATTATCTATTCAAACAAGTACGGTATGGTTTGGTTGGTCGGTTGGTTGGTTGGTTAGTTCACACGATAGCGTTATCGTATCGCTCCGCGCCGGCNGGCGGCGTGGTGGGGCTCGTTGAGAACGGCCCCCCTCAGCCGCCGCCCAGGAGACGCCACACCTGGTCCACCAGGCGTCGGTCCAGCACCGGGGGCGTCAGCAATCTCTCTGTCGCGCGGCTCAACAGGACGCACTTCGGATCCTTGCAGACGGTGGTAGGATATGCGATTACTCTTTATTATTATTATTTTTTTAAAAAAAGGCTCTTATCATGGTGACCCCACTATAGTCTTTGATAAGTTAGAAATGTACAGTCACATTGTCATAGAAGAGCCTTTTAAAATATATTTTTTTTACACTCAACAATGATAGCATTTTACTATAATATCATTATTGTTTTTTTATGGATGTCGATAATGTCAATCAAAAATGACAGTTGAAGATCACATGACTTGACGTATGAATATGCCTACGCGGGGGCGTAACTAAAGGCGAGTTCTCACCGCCATTTTCGATTAATCATTCCCAATGATTCATTTTTCATGAAAATAAAAATTAAAGCAATTTGTTGACATGTGTGATTATTAATTAATCATAACGAGAGACTGATCATCTACAGTTTCATTTATTGAAATGGCGCCGCGTAAACATTTATTTTGAACTGTGCTTCATGAAATATATGTGCAGTTATCCCACGAATAATTAGAAAATATATTAAATAAAAATGAACCTCTATGAATTGAGGATTAAATCCAATACAAGGTTTCAGGTGGTCGGAATATAATATTAAAATTGTTTATAATTAATTGTTACGTACAGAATATATTTTGTATAATCTGAAACCAATTGTTCTGTCAAGCTACTAAGTCAAAATTGTAATATATATTGTAATATTATTGTGAAATCCAATTAACCTCTACAAGCAAGTATATTATACCGTTCCAATTCAAGCCAAGGCCCTTGGGATTATGAAAGGATAATTATACTAAATATTTACATTAAAAGGAAAATGAATTCAGTATTTCTTGTACATGATATTACTGTTCATTTTGTTTTAATTTTTCAATAGTGATCATTAAAAATGAAGAACAGTAGAACTCTTTTTCACTTTTAATGAAGGCTTTAAATAATGATTCAGGCTAACGAAATGAGTGTTCTGATGTTCATTTTGTGTTCCTTTTTAATGAGTCATTGAAAATGACACGACCAACCAAAGCCGTAGCCAGCCAATAATTTCAGGGGGGGTTTGGTGGGCACATCCCCTAATTGCTGGAAGCTAGAAAAAAATTCTAAATGATAAACAATTCTAGAAGTTCTTTGAATTGGGTTTTTTTATAGTAAAATAACCCCCTAGCTGCCGAAAGCTTGGAAAATGTCTGAATATTAAACATTTTTTGAAGCTCTGTGAAGTGTTTTTTCATGGTAAAATAACCCCCAAAATACTGAAGGCTAAGAAAATTTCAAAATATTTAACACCTCTAGAAGCTCTCTAAAGTGTTTTTTATGGTAACACAGCCCCCTAATTTGTATTTGTATCTTAATTTTGATATTGTTTGAACCATAAATAAAGCCATATATATTTTGTTCATAAAATTTCGCGGGGGGTTAGAACCCCCCCCCCCCCACTGGCTACAGCCTTGCGACCAACTAACTCTAACTCTAAAACCTATATTTATGTGAATTTTTCTTAATGTTTGGTCAATGGGAATAGTTACACCCTCAGAGTATTTGACACCAACTAACATACACCCTGTATATATAGACAACTTAAAAACAGAAGAATATATACAAAAATAAGTGATTCTTAAATAAAACAAGAAGTTCATGAAATTAACGCAACATCTTTCATCATTTATTTAAAGTCCGGTATAAATTTAATAATCTAATTAGAGTTTATTAAAACTTCTTGTAAATGTTCATCGGTATTTTTCATATGGATTTTAAATAGTCCTAATTTCCTAAGAATATAATCTGATATTTTTAGCACTATTTTTTAATCTCCCCTCCTGTAGATAGATGACCTGAGTTTCATAGGAGCCCCAGTATTTGAAAATTGGAAACCAATGTTACCACAATAGCAGAGGAAAAAACTTACAATTGTATTTTTACATTCTTTTTCAGTTTAATTAATAATGTAAAGACAAATTATACAAGTAATCCATAAAGAAGTGTTATTGGAGACTTTTAATAACTTTTAGATACACTTTATAATTAATAAATCGTATAAAACATATTAATTTAATACTATTACCGCTTGTTAGTTAATCGAGATCGTGAGGTTGACTGTGTGACACTTACGTCTTACGTGAAACGTAGTAAGCAGTGATTAGATAAGAATTCGGGTATTCCCAACGCCTAAATTCCAAACTCGGGGCTGTCCATGTAAAATTATAACCGTAAATCGTATCATTGTTATGTTTTAATAAACTCAGAAAGAGAAATATTGTAAAAATACTGAAGTTTCATTGATTCACACCATGTACTTTCTAAAATAGGGGAAATTTGCATAGTAAAAGTCGCTTCGCTCGTTGTGGGCTCCGCCCCCATAACCCCCAGTGAGTGTAAACTAATGTAATTCCAGCGTTGTTTGCAACGTTGATTTATTTTTACAATTTCATGATTCTAGCTGTCCCATAAGTGTGTCAGAAAATTAAAAAATGTGTGGAAAATATGCAAAATGTACCTAAAATCACAAAATCTAGCTCTGGTGCAATCCATTTTTTGATAGGTCTTACCGTTTAGCCACAAGAGGCCTCCAAAGAAAGGTCCGCACCGACTTAAAAGTTGCTCCGCGAATTTTTTTCGAGGGTTAAATTTTTGTATATAATTTTTTTGTAATCTTCCCGTCAGTTACAGGCTATAAGCTATAAGTTTGCCAAATTTCAAGTTTCTAGCTCATCTGGAAGTGGGTAAACATTAATGTCAGTGAGTGAGTGAGTCAGCCATGTGGCTTTATAGTATAGTGATGATACGGAACATATACGCGTTTTCTTTCTGACCTGTTAGGGTGACCTTGTGGTCTAGGGGTAAGGTGTCATAGGCTACTTCTGTGTTGAGGGTCCGGGGTTCAATCCTCGGTCCCGGCACAGATTTATCTGATTTTCAAGCTCTATCTTTCACCTCTGACAAGACGTGTATTAATCACAACTTGTGAATGTGTGGAATGCCAGGCCGCCACCGTGGTTCGGATCCCACGTTAAATTGTAGATCCTCCAGTGCGTATAAGCCGAACGGTTAGTAAGACGCGGTGCTAATAATAATAATTTTCTGACCTGTTAAAAAAATAAGACCTGTCACCTGACTCTCAAATACGGAACTGCCCCGTAAAATACGGAACTGTCCCGTAAGATACGGGACGGATAGTCATTTTAGCGAACTGATAACTCTAAAACAGAAACAGCACTAAGTTTCTCCATTCGGCAATCAATCACTATGAAAGAAGAAGCACCAAACTAACCATTTACACTCATTTACAACGTGTCAGGAATCGAACCCGGAATTCTTAGGTCAGAAGACAAGTGCACTACCGACTTAGATAAGGACCTAGACTGTTTTTTCCAAGAAAATACGTCATTACGATATGACAAAGTCGGATGAAGGAAGTGAATCACAAAACGTCTGATCTACTTTTTAACATCCATGACTTGTTTCCAGCCTGTGGCCTGAGTCAGTATTTTTTATTTCCCACTACCTGCTGGCTAGGCCTGTCGTATGCCTTATAATTTAACTTAAGACTAGGTCAGGCACAACATCCAGTCTCTGGCCGTAAATTCATCACTGTGAAAGTGTAAACCCACATTTCACCAATGATAAATCTTTGGGCAATGCTAGGAATCGAACCCGGAACCCTCAGTTCAGTAGACACACACACACACTACCGACTGAGCTAAGGTGTCAAATGGTTGCGCAATTAAAAAAACTTTAGCATGTAGACATAGATTTTTACTTGAATGTGTGGATAATATTTTGAAATTTGGCAGGTAGTGAGTGAGATCACAAACAATAATAATTGTGACTAAAGTCTGTTCAGCATAGGAATTGTTTTCTGAAAGGCCTTTTTTCCTACCAGAAATCTATTATATAGTGGGATATTGGTAGGAAACAAGACCTTTCAGAGAGTAATTCCTACCATGAATGGAGTATAGTACTTATACCCCTTATACTTTAAATTACAAATCCGTAACGCTGTAAACTTAAATCAAAGCTATTTATCTAGCTTATCTAAAGAAACTAACTAGCTTTTAGAAAATTCAAACATTAAATTTTTTTTCTTGTCAATATTGATAACCTTTTACTACATTGATACTGAAAGTGATAGCTGAATTTCACACGACTTGATCTAAGAATATAGGCCAAGGGCACCCACAGGGTTTGTCTACGAGGTGGGGGGGGTCTGACGCCTCAAAATACGCTTTTTAAGGTGCGGCAGAAGGGAGTAAGAGTAATTTTACAGTTTTTATAGAATTACATTCTTTTGGCCAAAATAAATCAGATATTTCTCCAGTAGCAACATAGAGTTTAGTTTTAGGCACATGCTAATATCAACAGGTGTTGAATATCTGTCAAGAGTGTTCTGGAATTTTGTCAAAACTTTTTCCCCTTTATTTAAAAAGTTTTGACAAAATTCCAGGACACCCTTTACAGATATTCAAGACCGGTTGATATTAGCATGTGCCTAAAACTAAACTCTACGTTACTACTGGAGTAATATTTGATTTATTTTGGCCAAAAAAATGTATATTCTATAAAAACTGTAAAAATATTTGTGCTCCCTTCTGCAATCCTTGTCTCCTGAAAATAAGATACAATATAAGAAAAATGTTTAATCAAATTTATCCAAATTCGTGGGTGGATACTTGACCTTGACAATTTGATTGGTAAATGTTGTTGGAATTGTTCGCGCATGCGCCAAACTATTAACCCTAAAATCAGAAAGTGGTCTAGTGGCAGGTACGCTATTAATTAGTTTATTAGTTATATTCTATAACGGACTGTTTGAGCGCTAATTAATAACACTTTTGTGTGGGATTAGCCTACTTGTAATATTTATACAACCTCAGAATCTCATAGGGGGACAATCCCCCCACCCCCGACTCAACCCACCTGCGGGAACCCCTGATATAGTCCTAAAAAATGAGTTCTAGTAGTTTTTGTAACTGTCATATACATTCGCATTTAAACATAGTCTAAACCTTAAAAAGGAAAGCTATAGTTTATTATTATTATTATTATTATTATTATTATTATTATTATTATTATTATTATTATTAATATTATTATTAATATTATTAATAGCAGCAGCAGTACCGCGTCTTACTACCCGTTCGGTTTATACGCGTTTACGCTAATGTGTAATGGTAGGGTGATTGTGAGATGAAATGGAGGACCTACAGTTTAACGTGGAATCCGAACCACGGTGAAGGCCTGGCATTCCACACATTCACAAGTTGTGATTAATACACGTCTTGTCAGAAGTGAAGGAAGGGTTTGGCAATTGGATAAATCTGTGCCGGTACCGAGGATTGAGCCCCGGACCCCCAGCACAGAAGTCCGACCCCTTACCCCTAGACCGCCAGGTCATCGAAAGTTATAGTTAAATTACTCACAATCAAGAACTGTTGATATTACTAATCGTATAAAATTTAACTCAGCGCATCCAAGGAATCAATATTTTATTTATAACAAAAAAATAAGTAACAATCACTAAAAATACTAGACTTAAATCACGTTCTCTTCTACTTCACCTTGAAGTTTTTTTACTTGTGTAACCAGTTTTATAGTTCTTGATTTTGATTCGAAGGATCCCCTCTGGATTTTAAAAAGTGTCCTTCCTCCCCCCCCCCCCTTAACGTGTTTTTCTCATTCTTCCTCCAGGCGAATATCAGTTTATTTACTACCCTCATTAACTTTCTCACTATCGATTTCCTTGGACTGACGTTTTTTTTTT
>CABFWO010000515.1:245182-255434 GCA_902155825.1 Timema genevievae | reverse complement strand
GGGCAGTTAGAGAAACAAAGATTTTTGCCCTCCAAATTCCAACCCAAAAGGGAGTCCATGGATGCTTTCCAGGAAAATGTCTCAAGAAAAAATTGATCCACCTAGAAGCCATTCAGATGAGTCTTTTATTTTCGAATTTTAAACATTTTAGATGATTCTAAAATCTTTTCGGAGTAGGCCTATCAGACCACGCAGATCGCTTGCTATCCTGTGATTGGTTCAACGCTCGTTACGTAGTTTTTTTTTTATTTTACATTACAGACAGTGGGATTTTTGGTTTGTGCAATTTTTGGACCTTTAGGAGTCATTTTTAGTTATTTATCTTGAGTAAGTATATTTTTAATACTATTGATATTTTATAAATGCATAAATAACAGAACATAAAAATTGTTGAAGCCGCATTTGTCGGAATTAGAAGATAATCTAGTCGATGAACTTTGTATCATTACTGTTTGTTTGGTTGTAAATACACATTCCTGGTGAGACACCGCATCTAGGCTGTAGAGGGTTGCGTTGGAAGGGGGTAAAGATTACTTCTAAAGCAAATATTTTCAAATAATTGCATCATCTAACAGAATGGGAGAGTTCAATTGCTAAAGGCATCTCATATATGTTTCTTTAAGTTTTCGTTTGTAAAGGGCATTTTTGTTATGTACATTCATTACGAGATTTTGTTCATATTTCTCTTAAATTTGGTAAAGTCGAGGTAATTTTTTGGTCCAAGTCCGAGCCCTGGTTTCTGCTCCAAGTACTGTTTTCTCGATGAACGTGTGAATCCACAGTCACAGATTTTAAACTCGTCCAAGAATCTCATTAGGCCTACCATACGGCACGGTACAGGTCGGCCGTCACCGTGTGAATGAACAACTTTCATAACGGCTACCAGTAAAAGAGGTAGCATTCGTTAAAAAAACAAACTTGTACGTGGTTTGGTAACAGTGTGGGCCGTAGTTTTCAGGGATTTTAAAGAACAAACTCAAGGTCAAAAGAAATATTAGTCCTATTGTGGTAGAAAGAACATCATATAACGGTTACTAAAGAGTTCTGCAGCTGTCACTTTTGAAAGATGTTTTCAATAGGTACCTGTAAAATAACAGTCGAGGGCTATCAATGTTGTCATTGGAAAAAAAAAGGACTTTCTAAAATAAACCCTTTCTACCAGAATTCTACTATAGTATTACCGGTATATCATGAGAAAATTAATAAGTTATTTTCATGTTTTCCAACCAAACAAAATTATTTGTTTTGAATTTTAATTCAAAGAAAGGGGCTTTATATTAAATCTATTAAGAAAAATCTATTTTTAGCTAAAGGTCTATAAATAATGACTGAATGTTTCAAAATAGGCTAATTATTATTATTATTATTATTATTATTAGCATCGCGTCTTACTACCCGTTCGGATTATACACACTTACGCTAATGTGTATTGGGAGGATGAGTGTGAGATGAAATGGAGGACCTACAGTTTAACGTGGGATTCGAACCACGGTGGAGGCCTGGCATTCCTCACATTCACAAGTTGTGATTAATACACGTCTTGTCAGAGGTGAAGGAAGGGTTTGGCAATCAGATAAATCTGTGCCGGGACCGAGGATTTAACCCTGGACCCCCAGCACAGAAGTCTGACACCTTACCTCTAGACCGCCAGGTCACCAATATGCTAACTACATAATAAAGTTTTTCTCAAACTATTTCCTGAAAGTAAGTTTATCTTCATTGGTAATGGAAACAATGATTCTAAAAATTGGGATGTTAACAATGACCGTGTGAACGAATATATTGCAATTTTTTTTAAGTAGCCACTTATCTGGTTATTTCGATGTATTTTCCACCATTGTTTGAGTTAAAGTTTTTTCTTTAGACAAAAAGTAGAGGGTAGACCAAGATCTAAAATATACGGGTCTGGCTACTCTCTAATTCTAGTGATCAGGCATTGAAGCCAAAAGCGCTAGTATCTTAGCATGTTAGCACGCGCGCAATTCAAATATTGTAGAGAAGTTGGACCAATATGGGGATTAAAGAAAATAATTACTAGCTAAAAAAAAGTTCCCTATTACTGACAAATGTCTACTACAAAAAAAGTTTGTTAATAATTGTAAAAACATTTAAAGTCGCTTGGTAATAATAAATATATATTATATTCTCTTCACAAGGTAAATTAGCTCTGTACACTGGTGGAGAGGGGGAACTTAATACATTGTACTATATTTAAATTGTAGAAATATTATAAATAAGATATATTAGAACATTGGTTTCAAACCTTGGCACGGTTTGACACCAATTTTTGCCCCTGGCACCATCACGACATTTTGATTACCTAAAAGTGTTCAGATCCTAGTTTTATTTATTTTTTTCCTCCCTGCATTTGCGGCTATCCAAATTTATTTACAGTTGTTAGGTAGGTATACTTTAATTAAATCTTCTTTGTTATTCTTTTATTTCCCTCTCCTTATTTGAGCTTTAATCTTCTATGACGACATTTTTTGTGTTAAATGTTACACCATCTTCAGGTCTTATTTATGATGACGATGATTTATTTTAATACATATTATCGAAAGGTTTGTGAAATTTTGAAGTACTATTATGCAAGAAACTTTTTGTGAGATGAACCGATAATATTCATATACGTTATGGATTGCTGAGAAAAAGAGATATTTTCATTTCAAAGGGGTTTTTTTTATTTAAAGAAAAAATAACTATTAATTAATTCTATACTATTTTGGGAGGGGATTTTCAGCATGTTTAATTAATTTATCGTCGAAATATGAGATGAATTTATTTACTCTGTGACATTATAAGCTCGAAAGTTCACTGCCACACAAAAATACGCCACCTATTCCTATCTTGATTTAGAATCTAGATCTATCTAGCCCCCCTCATTATATCCTAGTTCTTTCAGGTAATTTATAATGTTATCCTTTCATCTGCTTCTTGGTCTTCCTGATAATCTATTCCTCTTGGTTTTTCCAGTCATTACCCTGATCACGGTTCTAAATTTTCCAATTCGCACTGCATGTCCTGCCCACCGTAATCTAAGTGACTTATTAATTTACAATTTATATTATATTACGTAACTTTTCAAATAACTGTGTTGTTGTTTGTTCAAAACTGTAGAGATAAGATTTAACACTCAAGACAATGGCTTTACTACTTGGCGTTTATATTCATGCATAACGCATAACTAATAGCGAATAGTGTATGGTTCGCAAGAAGTTGAAATACATTATTTTAAATTCTAGCGTTTATAATTGATACACAATGAATAGTGAATACTGTACAATGCATAAAGTTGATTTCACGTTAACTTCTTTTACGTTATACATGGAGTTTAGTATAGATAATCTTTGGTCTTGAAACGTTTCAACCAATGAGAATGTTAGGAGAGGATTAAACTCCAGTATACAAATAGACGAAAACGAGTAGCGTCTATATTAATCTTTATGTTTGAAATGCCTTGTTGTAGGGTAGCCACGCTTGTTTGTTATTCACGACTTTTCTAGGTTTCAGCTTCATTGATTATGATTGCCTATATTAAATTCAAGGGGCGCTCCGAAATTAATGCCTCCTATTCTATTATGTTGGCCCACGACGTCAGAGGTGGATGTAAATATTGGAGATCAAAATAGATATTCAGAATGCTAAATGCGATAATAAAGATGGTTTTATTGTTTAACAAAAACTAATATATTTGAGACAACAAATTATTATACATAGAACTACTCTTGTGAATAACCTTGAAGCTATTGACTAGCTAGTAACTTGAAACTGCGCATGCACAACTAAAAACATGGCGTTCTTAGTACGTGCGACCTTAAACAGGATATTCAAAAATACATCATGCCAAATTTAAGCTATGCTCACATAAAACATTGTAAACCTAAATATATCCAACAGTAGATGGTATGGAAGTAGAGGTTGAATATTCCCGCCAGCCTCACGTAAGTTTTGTTGTCGTATGGCATAAATCAGCGGGGGGGAGTTTGTCAAAATGGAGTCTGACATGAAAGTGCGTACGGAGCAGAGGTGTGTCATTGTATTCCTCCATGTAGAATAAATGCACTCATTGACATTCATCGACGCTTGCTGAATGTTTACGGAGATCAAACAGTGGAGGTGAGTACAGTGAGGCGGTGGGTGACGCGTTTCAGCGGTGGCGACAGTGATGTTAAAGACAAGACAAGTTCCGGATGACCCTGTACAACTGTCAACCCGTGAAATGAAGAATGCCTCGATCAGTTCATCCGCGTGAATCGGCGAATCACGACCAGGGAACTGTGTACTGAGCTGAATTTCAGTTTCAATGCATTGGAAACAATGTTGGCAACGTTTGGATTTTGCAAAGTGTGTGCCAGGCTGGTCAGCACATGGATTTTTCTAAATGGTTTTCCACTTTCTTTCCAAGCAAATATGGGTTCACTGCTTATAAATTCATTCATCCCTAACTTTAGCGTAGTTAATACATATGCGTACAACCTGAACAGGGAGTGTGACGTGGTGCTAAAATAATAATAATAATAATATCAATAATAAAGTCTTAGTATGACTATAAACAAAAAAGTTGCTTTCCAAGTAATATTTTTATATTTCACTAGATCCAAAAACTAAACAAATAATATGTGTTAAAATAATACTGTCAACATATTTTTTAAACCTAGTAGACTCAGCCACACTAATAGAAATAATGTTTTACAAATAGCACACCATTCATTATTTTATTTATATCAGAAATTCGTCCTCCTAGGATTAACAATGCATTTTACTTTGGGTCCATTATTATACCGCTAAGCCATTATAATATTGGTTACTACTTAAATACAATTGCCTTTAATTGGTGGGTCTACTGTTTAAATTCAGCAAAAATTGTCCAATTGTTATATTCCGTGGTTTGGTTACAATTATAATTTACTGTCTCAGAAAGTTAAATGTACTCTTAGTCTACCATTATGAGACGTAGTGGCACAACATTTTAAAAGCGGGAGGGTGCGGCTGATTTTTAAAAAAAATTATTTCTAAATAACACCTTGTTCTGTCGTCTGCATACCATTGTGTAAAAAAAATGGAAACTTTCGGGTATCTCTTTCTCTCTTACACCCATACAAGGCAATGTGGCATTTTGACCTCGTTTATTAATTTGATTGAATATATGAGGTACATCAATGTGTGATTAGTTAAACTCGCTTGTAAGGCTTTATTTCGTACCAAAATCCTACCCTATAGTTGTGTTTAGTTAGGATGAAAGACCTTCAAGAAGGAAATTTTAACTTCCGTTTTAAATGAACGTTTATCCTACCAAATATATATATATATATAAAAATAAATATATATATAATAATATATATAATAAATATATAATAATATATATATAATAAATATATATATAAAATATATATATAATAATATATATAATAAATATATAATAATATATATATAATAAATAAATATATATATATATATGATAATATTCTGGTACGAAATAATGCCCTACAGATTAGGATTATTACTAAGTTAAGGGTTTAGTAGGTATCGTACTTCCTATGAGCCTATAACCTAAATTATCATTTGAACATAAGACTTCTACACAAAGTATGTCATTCAAACAAATGTAATACAGTTTTTAGTTAACTTGTTTCATTATAGTTATCGAACTTTCAACATAATATGGTTTCTGAAACCAATATACAAGCTAGTAGCCAACTTTAAATATGAGTGTAGTCTTGGCAGACTGTAAACAACATTGATGATAACTACATATTTAAATATGTTAAAAATTTGATTCATATTTGTACAGTATTACCTGTTAAACTGAATTGTATATCCTTTAATGTAAATGTTTCTTCAGGAAAGTGTGATATAAAATTCACTATTTTCAAACAATAACACTTTTATTCATCAGAGACATGTTTTTGCATAAGAACATTGAAAGAAACCGTTAAATATGTCCCCCCACAGTGTGCAGACGATAAACTTGAACGTCACGCTTAGGTCCTTGGCAATGTTCATGTGTATGTCCATCCAGTTATATTATAGAGATAAATGCTGGCGACAATATATGAAGGGGTGATGTTTGATTTCACATTGCAAGCCACTAACAGCCACGTGTCTGACTGGATGTCATTTCAAAAACATATCCTACTATTACCTAAACCGAAAACATATTTTTCTTGAAACTATTATGGCAAGATAAAATATTTCCATACAAGTCCAAATAATAATTTTGTGGAAACATGTTGGAAGGACCAGGGGTCGGGCACCTTTATGCCCTGAGAACAATTGCCCTGATTATGAGGTCGAAAAATTACTTTTGTTGGTTCCATTATGGGATTATTTATTTTATAGGACCATGGTTTATTTGGTCAAGGTAAAGCTATATCCCTTTATCTGAGTTAACCATAAAAATATATATTTTAATAACATATTTACATAATTTTGGTCATCCTTTAATTTAGTCAGGGGGCATGTCCGTAACTACCAGTGGGGCAGTGGCCCATGGCCCCCGAGCGAGAAGGACCTTTTTACATTTTTAACGAAAGCAGACCAAAGCTTTAATCAAACGCATATCGTCTCAATATATTCAACTCTCGCTGTTTTTCCTTGCCAATAATTTGCAATTTAACTTTATAAATATTTTACCTTAAGACTACCGCTTACCCTAGTCATATTGCACTATTTTATATTAAATTCAGTATTAACTTCACCGGATCAAAAATATTCAATAACTAACAACACACATCAACAAGATTTATTAGAAGAAAGTCGGAACGTGGAATTTGGAGGTGGGAGGGGAAAAAAAGTGGTCCCCATTATTATGTTTCCCCAGGGCCCCGAAGCCTCTATTTACGGCCCTTAAAGAGTTACAACCTATTAGCTACGTAATTTCAAATAAAAAACAAAATTCAGCTCCTTTCTGATGGTGTCGATTCACTACGTGATTACAATCACAATTTGTTTACCCACTATCAACATTTAATTATAAGTATTACACAAATAAAGTACCTAGTATCGATCAATAAATATTGAGAATTATTAATTTGAACAAGAAATACTAATTTAAAATTAAAAAATCATAGAGGGGAAATTAAATATTAATTTATATATATTATATCCGTAAAATGAGATCCATTTGTTTCATAAACTGTACAGCTACTGTGAATATCATATATTTTCTCTATTTACTCTAATTCTAATATTATGTACTTTTACCAAATACTATCAATCTATTCAAATATAAAGTACTTATATTATAAATATTTTATATAAACTATGTTCAGTAAAATTTCAGTTAAGTAACTACGTTAAATAAATCATCCAGAAACAGTATTTTATTCATTCGCAAAAAATAATAGTAAAATAATGCACATTTGGTTTTTAGTTTTACGCGAATTACGAACATTCATTTAAGAAAACACTTTCGAGATCTTTTAACTTCCAAATTATGAATTTTGACTTTTGTTGAGTTTCTGCCTTATTTTAATATAATGAATTTGTAAAATGTATTTAATCTTTCAGGCAGTGATCATTATATTGTATTGGGTGGACACATTGATCTCTCTAATAAAACTGGATGGACACCATATGGCCGAAATTTTAAGGCTGTCATTTACACACCATTGTTTAAGAGAGAAAGTTTCGATTATCTCTCTCTCGTACACACATTCAAGGCATTTGTTCGCTAATTTGAATGAATATATTATTATATATCAATGTATGTGATAGTTAAACGAAATAAATAAGTTAATAAAAGTTAAGAACAGCATTATAAAGTTCGAAACTCGTGACTAGGTTCTTTAAATAAGTCTATGTAGGTTAATATTTACTATGATTTATGAAGGAAGCCCATTTTAAGGGTCATATCTCGTATCAGAACCATACCATGTAATAGTATTTTTGTTGGATAAAAAACCTTCCAGAGGGATTATCTACTACCGTTCTAGAAGCCCGTTTATCCTAAATAAATACTATAACGCTACTACAGTAGGATTCTGGTACGAAAGAAGACCTTCCAGAACTGTATTCCTAACAAAATCAGGATATGGTAATAATTCCTACAAGCCTATAACCTAAATGATCTTTTGAACGTAAGACTATAAATTAAGTCTATTATTCAAACTAATATTATAAAGTTTTAGCTACCTACCTTAATTAATTATATCTATCAGACTTTTGTTATATGATTTACTTATCTTATTATGAAACCAATATACAAGCTAATAGCCAACTGTAAATATATTTTAGTCTTTGCACAATCTAATCAACATTGGTGTTTTATCTACATATTTTCAAAGATTTTAGTTGTATTTGCACATTACTACCTGTGAAACTGAATTGTATATCCTTTAATGTACCAGTAACTTAAATATTTACTAAACAAAGTGTAATATAACGCTTCACTATTTTCATACAAGAACAGTTTTATCCACAAGAGACATGTCTTAACCCAAGATTATTGAAAGAAACCGTTACATCTGTCTCCTCATAATCAAGCAGACAACTAACTTGAGTGTCACGCTTCGGTCCTCTTCATGGTATGTGTTTATGTCCACCCAGTATAGTATAAGATCACTGGGTGGACAGTGATACATACCTTACACATGATTGAAGCGTAACGCTCAAGTTTGTAGTCTGCTTAATTCTGAGGGGACAGAGATAACGGTTTCTTTCAACGTTATTGTGCGAAAACATGTCTCTGGTGTATAAAACTAAAATGGTTTGAAAATTTTGAAGTATCATATCAAACATGTGTGAATAAATATTTAAATTATAGGATAAACAGTTCAATTTCACAGTTAATAGTGCACAAATACGAGTAAAATATTTTAAATATAATATATTAAAATATATACGTTAACCATGTTATTTTGTTTATATAATTATTACTATCACTATTATTATTATTATTATATTTCGATAGCTATAATGAAATATGGTAGCTAATATTAAATTTGGTTAAACGACAAACTTTGTGAAGTAGTCTTACTTTCAAACGATCATTTAGGGTATAGGGTTTTAGAAAGTGTTACTATATTCTTTTATTGGTTGGTAAGCCAATTCGTAACAGGATCCGAATGTATATTAGCATTTTGTTAGGATAGATGGCTTTCTAAAACAAATATGAAGTCTCGATTAACTATCTTACACATTGATGTATCTAAAATACATAGAAATTAGTAAGTTATTTCAAACTTATACGTTGCCATTGAATACGTGTAAGAGAAAAAGAGAGACCCGAAAGTTTCTTTCTCACTCATACAATTATATGCAGACGACTGCTATAAAATATCACTCTTAGAGGTCCATCCAGTTATATTATAGATATAAATTCTTTCGGGATTCTTATATTTAATTTTTAATTATATAATAAACGGAAGTCATCAAAACCATTAATATTTTGCAAAGAAGTTTGCATTAAATCTGATACAAAAGGAAAATAAATTATAAGCTAACAAAGAAGTCAATAAAATTAGGATTTTTTTTTTTACTAAACACTGACATCTAGTTTCATTTACTGCAGTATGCGACCAAAATTAGTCGTTTATCCCGGAACGTCTAATCAGTCCTTGTTATCTTTCACACCATGAGAAACTGAATGCGACTCTTGGAACTTTGAAGGAAGTGATGTCATTAAGCAGTAAAATGACATGTCTGCTATGATAGTTTTAGAGTCATTTAACTGTTTCTACAAAGAAAATGGACATTAAATTATGTTAATATATATTATTAATTTTAATTTGTTGAAACTGAATGTATAGTGCAGTGAAATGTGTGCAGGAATTTTAGAAAAAGTAAAAAATTAATCCTGAAAGTTGTGAAATGGCTGGTCTATTTGTTCATCTTTGTAGTCAAGTAATCTTGACATTTCTTTAATGGAAACACTTTAGAATTAATTCATTGTCCAAATGCCGATCGAAGATCTTCGGAATAGTTTCATGGCCAGACGAAATGAATATGGCTATTTCCCATCAATCGGTTTGGATTCTAATGTAAGTTGAGTGAGTAGATTGACAGGCCAACCCTGCAATTCAGGAAATTTTTTTAATAGCCAACACATTTAAAGAGTTTAACAAGTCTTATAATTACGATAAATATAATCTACTTATGAAATTGTCTTATAAGTAGGACCTAAAAATTTAAGATCAATTAGGCGTAAACTACATGTTTGAATAAGTTAACAAAAGTGTGTCATTTCAGTAAATCCCCCCCCCCCTCCCCAATTTAGGAATTAGACCGCCAAAATTTGAGTACACTGTAAGTT
>CABFWO010000515.1:209164-244595 GCA_902155825.1 Timema genevievae | reverse complement strand
CCCCCCCCAGCATCAAGGTTAATTATTTTAGTTGATTTATAAAACGAGAATTAGTTTTAAGTAACTGCCTCCGATTTCAATAAAGGGACAATAAAATCTGTACAGTGCATCAGACCATTTATTCCTAAATGGTTTTTCACTCTTATTCCATGAGAATGTGTGTACATTTCTTTTTAAAAGTCAGATAGAAATTACCTACTCAACTTTTCTGAGTCAACATTGTCAGCATTACTATAGTATATTATTAGTATAAGTTCTTAAGTGTTGTTATTATTTATGTAAAGGGACTGTTACAGTTTACTTTTTTTAACAGAAATGTACAGTTTAAAATTGTTTTAGTATGTTTTATAACTCATTAAGAAGATTCCTTCTTTTCTAAATCGGACTGTAAAGATTTCTTTCAAATATTAAATAAACAAGCGATACTGCAAGATTAGCCTAAGCCCTATGTTTTAAAAAAATTATGGGTGAATACTATTTATTGATTTAGAAATTGCATTAAATTAATGGCTGCTATAGGCATTATTCACTTTTAAAGCTGTCCCAAATTTAGTCCAAATTATTACAGTTTATACACACAATACTACCATATATTCCAACACAAAGAAAGAATTATTATTATTATTATTATTATTATTATTAGCACCACGTCTTACTACCCATTCGGGTTATACACACTTACGCTAATGTGTAATGGTAAGGTGATTATGGGATGAAATGGAGGACCTACAGTTTAACGTGGAATCCGAACCATGGTAGAGGCCTGGCAGGAAAGCAGAAAACTTAGCATGTGGGAATATAGGAAAATGACACCCAGACAGGAATTTGAACCCTTGCTATCTCGGGGCTTTACTTGTTTTTTTTAAGCACCATTTCTTACTGTTGATTTGGGTTTTATATACGCTTATATACTAACTCTAATGGGTTAGGGATGAGGAAGGTTGAATTAAAGAGGCACTGTTCCCGTATTTGTTTGGAGATTAGGAAACATTTAAGGTGCGGCCGAAGGGAGCACGAGTAATTTTACAGTTTTTATAGGATTAATTTTCTTGGCCAAAATAAATCAAATGTTTCTCCAGCAGCAACAATAAAGTTTAGTTTTCTGCACATGCTAATATCAACAGATCTTGAATATCTGTCAAGGATGTCCTGGAATTTTGTCAAAACTTTTTAAATAAAGAAAAAATGTTTTGACAAAATTCCAGGACACTCTTGACAGATATTCAAGATCTGTTGATATTAGCATGGGCAGAAAACTAAACTCAATGTTGCTACTGGAGAAATATTTGATTTATTTTGGCCAAAGAATTTTAATTATATAAAAACTGTAAAAATACTTACGCTCCCTTCGACCGCACCTTAAAAAAACCCACCCTCTGTACACTTGACTGCGATCGAACAAATTTCTCCCTGTCATCGGCATTCTAGTTTATTGTAAGAATGGCGCCTTAAACCAGGAGTAGCCAGACTTTTTTTTATCTAGGGATCTCCTTCAGAGAAGGAAAATCCTTTGTGATCTACTACGGAACTATGGGCTTAAATTGTTTTTCATTGGTAAAAATTTAATAACTCCTTTTGTGTTGTTTTAATAGTATAATTACATTGCATATAATAACTTAGTCCTTTCAAAAACTGAAACTGAGCGTTTCATCAAACCACATCTTTGACATTTTTTTTTCTCATTAAACACTTGACTTTGAAGTCGATGCATGACACCTCATAATCTTAGGATAGTTTGTTGAATGAGAGCTCATATTAATTATTCTGTCATAAACGAAGGCGGGATTGTAAATTGTCATCAGTCAGTCGGCTTTGATATTTCGATATTTTAATGTTGATTTGAGAAAAATTTTCAAACCCTCTCTTTAATTTTCTTTCTCTCAATCTTTTTTTAATCGATCGCCCAAGAGATCAACCAAACTAGCGGTTACAGTCGACCGATAGATCGCGATCGACTGTTTGGTCACCACTGCCTTAGACCATGCGACCACCGAAGTGGGTTGGCTTTAGACGCCGACCCATTGTACCAACTTAGCCATCCAAAATCTCCTGTCATTGTGTCATTCACTTTATAAACACCTGCATCTGTGGCCGCATTGTCAAAGGCGTCACTCTTCACAATAGAGTATACTTCCTTTGACTGGGAGATCGGGGCTTAAATCCCGATCAGGTGTACCAAGGGTGGTTTTTGCTAAATTGTTTCCACTCACCCCACACAAATGTAATAATAATAATATTTGGCACCGCGTCTTACTACCCGTTCGGGTTATGCGCTTAAGTACTAATTATACTAATGGATTAGGAATTGGGAGGGTTGAATTTAGAGGAAGTGAACCCGCATTTGCGTGGAGGGAGAGTGGAAAACCATTTAGGAAAAACTACCCCCAGTTCACCCGACCGAGATTCGAACCTCGATCTCCCCGTCCTCGGCGGTCGAGCTCAACACGACTAGGGCGTTAGCCAACTACGCCACCGAGGCGGGTCACACAAATGTAGATACACTTTAAATTCAACCTTCCTCTTCCCCATCTCATTATTGTAATTAGTACATATACATGTGTATGACCTCAATGAGAAAGAAGATGCAGTGCTAAAAATAACAAACCATATAAACCTCTTGGTTTGCTGATGAAGCTAAGTACAAATCACAGACATGGAGTAGTTCCCTGATAGCTCAGGTGGTTGGCATGTAAAGCTGGACGGCCTGGAATCAAATCCCTTTCGTGGTGTACGAGCCCCAATCTCCCTGTCTCCAGCAGTCTAGTCTAACACAAGAATAACGCCTTAGACCATTCGGCCACGGAAGTGGGTCCCTGACACTTTAAAAAAAAATATACAAAACATTAAATTATTCAAAATAAAATATGATAACAAATTCATATTATGTTAATGACCTTAACAAAGATTTAAAAAAAAAATTCTCACTTAATCATTTTTTTATATCGTTATCTTAATTGGTTGTTTATCTTGAGTGTGTGTTTTGTCTAATTATGTTGTTTGTTACTCTCAATTTTTTTTATTCTAACGAATAAATATAACACTAATTTTGGCTATTTTTATTACTATTATATTCCTATTCATCACTTGTTCGTAAACATATTTTGTTAACTTTAATAATTCTGTATACGGTAATTTAATGTAACCCGCTTTGGTGATCGAATGGTCCAAGGCGAGGTTCGCAAACTAAAAGGATTGTGGGAGGGATTCGTCCCGCGAGATATATCTGCCTATTTTGTCTGCAATACTTTCATGTTACTTAAAAATGATTAAAACTGTGATATATTTTATATAACTTTTTTTATCACCCCATCTCACTACCCATTTGAGCTATACACTGTTACATTAAGGATGAGGAAGGTTAATTTTAGAGGAAGTGTACCTGCATTTGCATGGAGAGAGCGAGAAACCGTTTAAGAAAAACCACTCTCAGTACACATGACCAGGATTGAACCACAACCTCCCTATCATCAGTATTATAGTCTTTTGTGTGTGTGTGTAGCGCCTTAGACTATGTGGTCACCAAAGCAGGTTTTTTATCACTGTAAATACTTGACTGTGGGAACTCTTATTTACATCTTACTAATTTTATAAATGCGAAAGTTTGTGTGTTTGAATGTTTGTTACTGAATCACGCCAAAACTGCTGAACGTATTCGAATGAAACTTGGTACGTAGGTAGAGTATGTCCTGGAATAACTTATAGGACTATTCCCAACCTTTAATTTTACATTAATTTTACAATATTAATGTTTAAACTTTTCGTCGGGCGAAGCTAGTAGTTTAATAAATACTACTATTGGTACTTTGCTAACCCACATTTAAACATATGGGAAAATATATTTTAAATACTACACAATTTGGGCGGCACGCCAACATGAAGAAAAAAATTAGATCAAATTTTACCCAAGGTGATATAATTTTTTGAAGTCATTAAGATTTCGACAGTCATGTCACAATAAACATTGTGAAGTCACCAATTAGAAATCATCTTGGCTATTGAAGACAAGTTATGAATTTTATAGAAGTATCTTGGCTAGATAAAACAAACAAAAACTTGTATCAAACTAATCTGGAAAAGATTATGTACTCTAAGTTTTTAATTTTAGCATTTATATAAATTGGATATTTTTACCCCCCTAAAGGCACCCACTACCTTCAATGTTTTTACCTTTAGTTAAATGACATTAATATTGTCTAAGACACTAACTTTGACGATTTAATAATTTACCCTTCCTTAAAATTCAGGGATTTGAAAAATATTTACAATTTTATTTGAGCTATTCATTACATTTCATATACTAATAAACAAGTTTTGATTTTTAAATACTTATTAAAACCGGTAAATAAGAGTTGGCACACTAGACCAGCTCAAAATTCAGCAAGTCCTGGTTGGAAAACTTGCTCCACCAGTTGGCACATGGATTAAATGCTGGGCTCTTCTGGTCTAGTTTGCTGATGTTGGTGATGTCACGGTTTAAATTCCAGCTGGAAGTGTGGAGGATGGGGTCTCCTAGATGTTTCCCACATTCTTTTCATTCAAATATGGCTACATTTCTTCTAAATCATAAAGTTCCCATCCCTTACCTATTAAAGTGATTAAAATGTGCATCGACCGGGATGGGTATTAAGACACTCTCTGAAAACAAAAGTAAAGAATATATTTAAGCAAAGATATTTCTATAGGCTAAAGGTGTGGAACGCAACACGCCTTGAGTTTGTAAATTTAATCATTCAACTAGTTTGAGTTTAAAAACCACTGGTCTAAAGCGTCACTTTCACATTGGATTGGACTGCCAATGACAAAAATATCACGGTTCGAATCCCAGTCAAGTGTACCAAGGTTTATTTTCTAAGTGGTTTTCCACGCTATCCACACAAATGCAGGTACACTTTAAGCTCTTCTTCCCACTAACACATTAGCATAATAATTAGTTTATATGCGTATCGGTATAGCCCAAATGGGTAGTAAGAATGTTAGACGCTGTGACAAAAACAATTAATTGGATCTTTGCAACTACATATGGCTACAGAACCATGTTATCTTTAGTCTTTCTACACAGCTCTCTGGAATTCTTAACGCTAATAAATAAATAAATATTTGTTTCAGGTGGATGAGCCAACCAACAAGTTGAGACTCAGAGTTGTAGCTGGCCACCAGTTGGCTAAAAAAGATATATTTGGAGCAAGGTAAGTCACTGCAAAACATAGGCTACATTCATTACCCCGCAGATAACCCCAAACTTAGGTTGATAATACAGCCTGAACCAACCATCACTTCGTGGTGCAGTTTTCTGTATTAACTCTCTTAAAAATCGGTGGTTTTTGATTGAGACTAGTAAATCCTGTGTTTGTGTCTGCTTGATCCAACACAGGGGTCTCCGACTTAAAAGTTCTAGAAGACCACAATTTAATTAACGAGTTATAGCTTTAACCTAAAGAGGTAGTAAAACAGGATGGTAAAAAAAAGGTCTAGTGGCGGGCTACATCATAATCGGCTTATTTTTTGTCAAATTATGCAATAAGGAGAACAGATATTTAATCGTTAATAAAATAAAAGTAGTTATTTAAACATGTTTAATTACATAATCATATTTTTCAACTGAAATGTATTATCTTTGATATTTAAATGTAATACAGATGATGTAAGGAAGAAATTAAACAAGAACGTTAGTCGTAGCTTTCATGTGTTAAGTTATGCCAATATAAGTTTAAACTTTACATTTCCCGATTAAATTTTATTACAGTAGTTTACTTACTTTTTTTGCTGCAAAAAAACAAAAACAAACAACAAACAACAAACAAACAACAAACAAACAACAAACAAACAACAAACAAACAACAAACAAACAAACAAACCAACAAACAAAAAAAACACATCGAGGACCACCAAAAATTGTTTTACTATATTTAAAAAAAAGAATTGAAAAAAGAATTACTATCTAGAATTAAAAATAACCCAATTAAGTGGTCCTGATTTAATTGAACTGTCAAATTAAAAATGCTGAAAACAGCTCATTCCATTTGGCTTTTTTGGTTCAAATATAATCGTTTGCATCTAATTTCCTGGTCAAATGGTCATAAGATGTGCTCTTAAGATGTATAACTTGATCAGCTAAATTTCTTAACCACATTAAATTGTTGTTTTACTTATGTTGAGTAGGAAGATAAGTCAACACTGATACATAAAAAGATAAAATATAAACTCTTGATTCTGGCTGAAAGAACAGTAGAGAAAATTAAAACATATTTCTTTGTGGCCAACATTGCTAACATTTTACTTTTTTATTTGTGATGTGACCCAGGAAAACATGCCACATGTTGCAAAAATGATTTTCCAGTTTTTTATTTCTACAAATAGAAAATTTAATTCTGATTCATAGAACATTATCTCTCTAGCTATAAAATTACTTTTTATAATATTTCAAACATCAATATCTATTTTCACCAATTTGTGGTAAATGGCAGCGAAAGTTTAAGGCATGTTTTCATTTCCCATGAAATACCTTATTTAAAGTTAGATTTCGTGTATTATTAGTGTCGTGGTAATCCTGTTTACTGTTTGTAATCGTAGTTACAGTAACATTTCAAACTAAGAAATGGGGTAAAATCTAGAAACTATCAATTTCAATCCGAATTGACATTTTACGCTCTGCCGAACAATTTCTTCGCGCAACATGGGGCATGTAATTCTGGGCCGCATCATATTGGTATTATTTTATAGGTATTGATAATATCCATCAAAAGTGACAGCGGCAGATAACATGACTTGATGTATGAATATATTTAAAAAAGTTAGTAGCTTTAAAAACTACTACTGTTTTTCCTACCAAAATCCTACTATAAATGTTAGCTATTCAATACATTTTTATCTTCTTATGTGTGCACATAGTACTGTTAACAAGAGAATGGGTAATATAGCTTGGTTATGAACCTCCGATTAAATGCTAGATTGACACATTATCTTCTCTGTTGAAGATCAACTAGCAAGGCTGTGTAATTGGTACACCAAGTCTCTGACTCCACTCTTTTTATACTGTCAAAATCAAGACTCCTTCAGAAATGGCTAATGCATAACAAATTTACTGCAGTAAAATGATTAAATAAGGGTGTCTTCACGGTGAGCTTTTTTTGGCATTGTGAATTTATACTTGGAAAAAAATTGTCAATCAAAATTACAAATATTGGTTCTAAAAATAAAAATTTAGTATCAAATTAAAATTATATAAAATAAAAGTTTTTATTTTGAAGTCGTAAGTCTGTGCATTTTTACTGACCTAAAATCGTGTCCAACTTTGTGACCCCGAACTCTACAGCACTTCAAAGAAAGATAAATCTCATATGCTTCATCTGGGTCAGTTTAAATTGTGTGTTTGATCCAATATCCTTAGGAAAAAAAAACCTTATCTGACAGCTAGTAAAGTTACTTTACTTTCATGTATTCATACGCCAGGTCATGTGATCTGCAGCTGTCACTTTGATAAATATTATCAATAATATTAAAATAACACTAACAAATTAGTGAAATTTTATCAACTTTGCTTGCAAAACATGTTTGTATTTTATAAAAGGCTTTACATATGAAAATAGCACTGTATTATATTATTATATTTAGCACCGTGTTTTACTACCCGGTCGGGTTATACGCTTAAGTACTAATTACGCTAATGGATTAGGAATCGGGAATGTTGAATTTAGATGAAGTGAACCCGCATTTGCATGGAGGGAGAGTGGAAAACCATTTAGGAAAAACCACCCCCAGTTCACCCGACCGAGATTTGAACCTCGATCTCCCCATCCTCGGCGGTCGAGCTTAACATGACTAGCGCGTTAGCCAACTACGCCACCGAGGCGGGTAATAGCACTGTAGTTTAGCTCTTTATATCTGCTAAATTCTATAAAATAGTGTTGAACATGGATTTAACAATGGACCTTGCAACTGTGCATTATCGTTCAAGATGGATTAAATATCAGAACTATTATATTTGTTAGTTACGGTTATAGCCTCCTCTTACTTCCGTTACTGTTTCCAGCATGTGTCCTGGGTCAATTTTTTTATTCAAACCATATATTTTCCACTACCAGCTTGCTAGGCCTGTCGTAGCTTCATGTGCCTTATAGTTATAGGCCTAATTTAACTTAAGACTAGGACAGACACAGCATCCAGTCCCCAATTTATCAATGTTAAAGGTTAAATCCATTCCACCAATGATACAATTTCGGCCATGCTGGGAATCGAACCCGGGACCCTTAGCTCAGTAGGCAGAAACGCTACTGACTGATCTAAGGTGTTATAACGGCATCTAAATATCATATTCTTTTTATTGAAAAATGACTCCTGGACACGGGAATCTAACCCGGGAACTTTTGGCTCATTACCCTGCGTAATAAACCAAAGATATTGGGTTTGATTACTGTGTCCAGGAGTCATTTTTTAATTTAAAGAAATATTTATTTTCTCTAAAGCTCTTGGGCTTGATTCCTGTATCAAGGTATCATTTTTAAATTTAAAGAAACATTTTATTTTAGCCGAGTGGTCAGTAATATCAGTCGGGCTTGTTTGTAAGGACTTGGGGAGAACACAGCTTCATTAGTCAGGATTGCCATTCACCTCAGAAACCAGGAGAGCCGAAAAAAAAAAAACAGGGATTTTTTTTTGTGTCTGGAAAAAACTGAAGAATTAACTATGCTGATTAAAACATGTTTTATTCCAAGGGTTGTGAAGTGACAGTAGATGTATTTCTTAATCAATCTTAAATCATGCTATTTTAAACAGGAATTACAATCATGACCTTAGATTTAGTCAATTTGATGAAAAATTACATTTTATTACTCCTTTCTTCATTCTAAGCTGTCTGGAAAAATGTAAATTACTTCTGGAAAACCCACAAAACACATTGAATTTGGCAGCAAGCAAATAGTCACATCCCAGTTAGTGTAACTATGTGGATAGCCTGGAAGGATAGTAAGCTAAGGTACACACACATATATACATTCACACACACGCACGCATGCGCGCGCGATTAGAAGACTATTGTTCCATGGAAATAATATTGCTTTAAAACATCCAGAAAAAACCCCATCGCTTTTGATAATGAGAATATTCGATATATTTTGTTATGGACCATGTATAGTCTATTAACCGTGAAGGGTAGCAGTCTTACCTTGACAGATTACACTATGGTCCTATCTTTATAAGCTATACCATAGTGGAATAATGAAATGTAAGTTCGCTACCTTACAAGGCAAATAAAGGATACCTCTCGCAATTAAAAAAAAATTCATATAGAAAATATACATGCTCAGGTATAATTTTTCAATATCTGTTAGAAGAATAGAAGATTAGACTGCCAATGATGAGGAGATTGATGTTTGAATCTGTCAGATATACTGAGGGTGGTTTTTTCAAAATGGTTTTAACCCACCCAGCATGCAAATGCGTGTACACTTACTCTATAATATAGCCTTCCTAATTCATAAAATCAGTAGTGTAATTAGTACATGAGTGTATAACCCGAATGTGTAGTAAGACACGGTGCTAAAATAAATAAACATGGTGGCTACAGACGGGGAAAACCTGGAAAAGTCAGGGAATTTTTGGATGACAGGGAAAACAGGGAAATGTCAGGAAATTTAACTAAAAATAAGGAAAAGTCAGGGAATTAAAAAATATGTATAAAATATCCAATTAATTTCGCAACTAAACACTAAAATAAAAGTTAATAATACCTAAATAAAATAACATTTTAATTTTTAAAATAACTGATAAAACTGTTTATGTTTAGTAGATACACAATTTTTTTTTAAAATATGAGATCAATGATAAATAAAACAAGTCATCATCCACCATTAAAACTGGAAAAAAGTAGTCAGGGAAAATTGAAAAATGTTGCCTGGAAAACCTGGAAATGTTAGGGAATTTTGTAAATTAGGTTTCGTAGCCACTCTGATAAATTTAGAACGTTGCTACATAACTACGGGAGTACGTAATGTGATTCCAAATTTACTCAACACTTTATTTATAATGGCTTCTGATAAGCTTATCACTATTGATTTAATGATATAATGCTGTGAAAATGTTTCACAATTTCATTCAATCTTGAGTCATTCATTATTTGAAAAAAAAAAATTCTTTTTGTAAAATGCATTGACTTTGAAACAAACAAATGGTCTTTGAAACAGAGTTATAGAGTTATTTGGTTAGTAGGAACATATTTATCGCAGCCATGTTTCACTTTAGGCACATTAATTTTTCTTTCAAAATGTTAGTATATGATGTTTAAATATCTGGAAAATGAGGAATTACGAACCACGTTAATATTATTATTATTATTTAACTTTTCATTGTATTCAACAAGAGATATTGAAAAAAAACCCAGTAAACATGCAAAAGAATTAAAATAAATTTTAAAATATATTGCTTTGATTTTATTTTTTGTAGGCTTTAGAAAATTTTTTCAGTTTTTTGTTTGGATCTTTTTTATTTCTAACATATTTTTAGACTCGGTGACCTGGTGGTCTAGGGGTAAGGTGTCAGACTTCTGTGCTGAGAGTCCGGGGTTCAATCCTCGGTCCCGGCACAGATTTATCTGATTGCCGAACCCTTCCTTCACCTCTGACAAGACGTGTATTAATCACAACTTGTGAATGTGTGGAATTCCAGGCCTCCACCGTGGTTCGGATCTCACGTTAAACTGTAGCTCCTCCATTTCAACTCACAATCACCCTACCATTACATAGAATAAGTACGTATAACCCGAACGGGTAGTAAGACGAGGTGCTAATAATAATAATTTTAAGTAACCGACAATCTTACACTTCAATCAGTGACTTATATTATTTTATGGGACGTAGCACAATCTATAACAAAGAAATAGTAAAACAAAACACAAGAATTATATAAACTCAAGAGACAAAGTGTATGGCTGTGATTTATTAAGCATGGACTGACTTTACAAAAGAGTCACTGGGCTCGTACGTCTCCGCTGTCTTGTCATTGGAGGTCCTGTCGCTTATGTGCCCACACACCCTTCCACTTTTATGACCTGAGGCAGTCTATCCACTCACTAACCGATGACAAGCCAATTCTACCTAACAGCACACAACATCAGTTCGGAAGTTTATGAGAACAACCATTGAACGATGTACTGACAGTATATAATCGAAACCAAAATCCTAACTGTACTAAGTATTGTTGCAGTGATGGTTGCAAATTATTGCACTAAAATGTATTCCAAACTTTTTATTGGAAAGTTTTATATAATAAGCATTCACTCAACTTCCTAGTTAAAAGTTTACTCAACAAAGGCCATCAACTTAACATGATCTTTTAGCTTTCGGTGTTAAATTTGAATCAAAATGTGTATTTCCCCCCCAGTCACACAACAATGAGAACCTTAAAACTACCCCGCTTCCAGCTCTATACTTGTGGCACCAAATCACTCAAGTAAGAATCGAGATATTATTTTTAACCAAAGAGAGAGATTTTATTTACACTGCTTCACAAACCATGGTTTCCATGGTGATGTAAACAGAGAATGACTGTACAGATGAGTCACTGCACACACAGAAAGAAAATATGGAAAATTTGCTAGAAAAATTGTTATAGCTTTAGGCTACTATTTGTGCCAACATCCTGGACCCCTAACCTTCAAAATGAGTATTTGTTTGTCAAAATCGGTAAAACCATTTTCACTTGATTTCATCTATCGGAAATGGGCTTATCAAATTGTATATACAAGATTATTGAGCTACCATAATTATCATAAGAATTAAAAGTTACTTGAGTTGCACTAGTTTGTTTTAACACAAAGAGATGGCAGATTTAATTATGTTCTGTCATTCTCTTGAAATTGAAACAGACTTTGCTAATATATAATAGCTTGCCTAGAATGCGCAAAACATCTTCTATTTTTGTTATCTTATCTATGTTTTTTTAAATTCTGTAGCTTAATGTATTACAATCTTTTACGCTGCGCTGCGGCACTTATCAAGATAGACTAGGCTGTCTACTTTTTTATTATTATTATTACATTTTTGTGTTGTCACAGTTGGTTAAGAGAGCTTCTTCTGGTTTTAATATAGATTAATAACTTTGGTGGGATTGTATAAAACACAAGTTAAGGGAAGTATTTTTGCGCTTTTCATATCTTTTTTGCATCGTACATCAATATCGCCTACTAATATTCACATACGTTGCAGAAACGCAGGTAGTTAAGGAACAGGATAGAAACAGATTGCAGGCGAGTGAAATGAGATTCCTGAGAAGTAGGATCAGTGTGATAAAATTTGACAGGATGAGAAGTGAGAGAATAAGAAGGATAGTAAAGGAAGAGTCAGTCCAGGACAGGATAGAGAGAGAATGCATGACTAAGGGGCGGCCAGACTGGAGCGCGCGAGTGAGCGACTGAGTGTGCATACTTGAAAGATAGAACTGGTTCTATTTTTCAAGAGCACGTGCGCTTGACCCGGTACAGTCTAGTTTACAGGCGCTAGACAATATTATTGTATGTTGGTTCATTGAGTGCTAGGAAAACTTCTCATTTTGACATTGTTAAAATACTTCAATATTATCAAAGTAGGCCTTTACAAATAAGAATTACCATTAGCGTGGAGAGAGGATGAGAAAACCACAACACTAAATCACTTGTTAAAACCCCCCCTCAGTTCACTCAGCCAAGATTCGGAGCCTCCTCATCAACAACTAACGAGAGCTATCTGCTAATCTCGTGCTTGCTCGCACGCTCACTCGCCAGTCTGGCCACCCAGTCGCTTGCGCGCTCGCTCGCATGCTTGTCAGTCTGGCCGAACCCTAAGGTGGTATGGCCATGTGAGAATAATGAAGATCAAGGGACAAATGGCTGAAGGGAATAAGGAGGAGTGTGGAGGGGGGAGAAGAGAAGATTGTGCCAAGGTGGAGGGAGCGAGATAGTGGGAGGAAAGGAGAAGGTGGAGAGGCTTAATTTCCTAACAGATCCAGCCAATGGCTCGAAACTGTTCATGATGATGAAAATGATATTGAAACAGTTTTTTTTTGTCAAAATAAATGAAATATTTCTCTAGTGGAAACATAGTTTAATTTTCTTCATATGGTGACATCAACAGTAGTTGAATATCTTGTCAAGGGTATCCTGGAATTTAATGACAACTTTTTCTCGTCATTTAAAAAGTTTGTCAGGGTGTCTACCATCAGGGAAAATCAGGGAAAATGGGAATTAGCCGGGAATTTGAAGTGATCGGGATAAAAACGGGAATAAGCCGGGAATTTGGTAAATTACAATAAAAATCTGGGAAAATGTTGTTTTACTCAAAATATGAAATATAATAATCATTAAAACGGTAAATAATAATGTTATTCAAACTGTAGTTTTTTTGTAGCTATGTAATAAGTTTTATAATTCCTAATAAACAATGTTAATACGAATTTAAAAAATATGTTTATTTAAATTTTAATAACTTATTATTCATAAAAAAATAAATTAATAGAAAAATGAGGGGGGAGGTGGGGAAATTAGAAGGATGTGACATACTTTTTAGTCGAGAAATTTAGGAAATGATGAGGGGAAATCGGGGAAAAAGTCGGGAATCTCATTGGTCAAGTTGAGTAGACACCATGTTTGTCATATAATGCCGCTATACTCTTGACAGATATTCAACAACTGTAGATGTCACCTTTTGAAGGAAATTATACTTTTATCCTTCCACTGGAGCAATATTTTGTTTCTTTTGACCCAAACAAATTAATGTTGTGATGTCAAAAGTGCAAATACACTGACCTTACTTAGTCTGCATTCCCTCCCACTTGAATAGATTGCTTTCATCTTGAACTAAACATATTTGGCCGCAAACTTTGCTCCAGTTAAATCATCACCCTTATGATAGTATTACCTAATATAACGATTTGGTAATGTGTTGAATAGTAACTTGAATATTTCTCCAACATAAGAGATATGTTTTTATTAGGTGAGTGTGTGTTTAATTATCCACCTCTGTGATTGAATATCTAAGGCAGGGCTAATCAATTAGTTATCTAAGCCGGCCATCCCAAAAAAATCATAATATTTGGCCGGCCAGACATTTAATTCAACTTTGGCTGTATTTGGTCATGCTATTAGATTATACTTTTGTAGTTAAAAAGAGAGAGGGGGTGGGGAATTGAAATGTAATTTGATATTATATATTAATATTGATGTATTTAAGTAAAATGCTAAAGACAGTTTCCATCATCAAGCTTCCTTTTCTTACTACTAAAAATAGAAAGTGCCATTCTAGAAAACTTAAAACAAGACTAATTACAAGCAAAGCACTCCACTATCATTATAAATAAAGCACGAACAATAAGCCAGGCAAATATCAACTGGCGAGATATCGGCTGCTGTTGGGTGGAGGGGAGAAAAGGTGCGAGTCACTCTCAGCCACCCTGTTGCCCGGCCTCCTGCTTTGTTCAAGGTCCAAAGTAAGAATATGATATATAGCGCAGCCGGTATGTGGTGGCGCTTGTAGGGAGAGATACCAGGTCTAGAGGGGGTGACGCATGCCACTGGAGGGTAAGCTCGCACTCCCTTGTAAATACACGATGTTGGTGGTGCCAAGGACCAAGTAACACTCGGCTTGCAGCTTCCCTTCACCACTGATTAGAGATTGAAGAGCTCTCTGGCCGTTAAAGGTCAAGTGCCTCTACATACCGTCTGAACTATACATTGCATCTACACTGATACAGTAATTGGACTTACAATCTGCGGAGCTTGGCAGACCGGTGTGGCCCGTGGACCGCCAATTGAATAGCCCTGATCCAAGGTGTAACTCTCAGAATAGACTGAAACTGCCGATGAAGGAGAGATTGGAGTTTGAATCTTGTTCCGGTGTACTGAGGGTGGCTTCCCCCTCTGGTTTTCCACTCTCTCTCTCACTCCACACAAGTGTGGGTACACTTCTTCTAAATTCAACTTTCCTCATCACTAACACATCATAATTAGTATAAGCCGAGTGAGTGATGCTGTGATAAACATACTTTTTTTGTATCAAGCATTTTTTCCACACATTGTGTTTGTTTATTCAATCCTAACCTAAATATAAATTCATCTATTTCAGTATTCATATTGTCTTAGGTGTTAATATCACAATAGACCAAATTGTCAATGATGGGAAGGTCGAGATTTAAATTTCAATCGGGTTCACTGGGGCACAGGGGAAGAGTAAAAATTCTCCTAAAAATCACTCCATATTTATCTACCCCGTAATATTTTGGTACATAACAAATCATGACCCACTTTTTTGACTGCATGGTCTCAGGCTCTCATAGTAGACTAGACTGCTGATGACTGGGAGATTGAGGTTTGAATCTTGGTTGGGTTATATTTTTCAAAATGGTTTTCCAATCTACCTCTTAGCAAATGCAGGTACACTTCATATACAAATAACCTTTCTCATCCCTAAAATCAATTGCATAAATAGTACATAAGCATACAACCCAAACGGGTAGTAAGATGCGGTGCTAAAAAAAACTAAAAACTAAACTAAAAAAATAATAGTTCTTTAACATTAAAAACTTGTAAAGGGAATGTCCAAATTTTTATTGTTAAATCGGCATACAGACAAGAAGTTAGATTTGTTTACCTCAAAAAATATTTAAAATCTTAAACAGTGTCTAGGACCCAAATGTATTCTGAAATTATTAAAGACATTGATGTTATTTAATCAACCACAAACCATGAATAACCTTATATTTTGAGTTCCATTATATATACATATATAAGAAAATTTAAAGAGAGAATAAAATATTATAAATTGGTTCAACTTATATAATTCTTTTATAAAAATTAATATGAATATGAAATTGATGTAACATACGGCCTTTGTGGTATAGTAGTCAAAGTTCCTGGCTACGGATTCAGAAGTTCCGGTTTTGATCCCCGGTGCCTCCAAAGTTTATATGTGCAGCAGTGGTTCTTGAACAGGTTCAAACTCGGCCTCATGAGGACAAATGAGTTACTTGAATAAAGAAGTATCAGCTTCGGCGTAAAAAACTGAGATTAATTGCTGGAGGGCTCATGCTGACCTCATGACACCCTCTATCCTCAAATGGTGGCACTATCATTGCTAACGACGACAGTCGCTCGGTTGGTATAGCTTGCTTGCAAGCTCACACTATGGAGTTTAAAAGAAAATGATGTAAAGGAAATAAGGAATTAGAGTTATCCTTAAACAAATGCTGCCATTTGTCGTTATGATTACAACATTAAGTACACCTCCAAATAAACTGTGACACTGTTTCCATCCTACGTGGGGCTATCTAGCTTTGTGCATATAAGTTAGTGACTTTTTGCTACGACCCCTCTGAACGGCGGAACTCCTGGCGACCAAAAGCAGGGAAGCCTATCACAGGGTTCCTATTACCCGCTGTGGCCGTACCCTCTGAGCGGAGCCACGCAAGTAAGCACACACAACAATGAACATTTTGAGTCTATCAACTCCTACTAGTCTGCAAACCCATCGATACTTGGTAGCTGGGTAACCCCCGCCACATCCTTGTTCCTGGGGCAGAAGTAGTTGTCACCTCCTGTTAATGGCCGGCGGTCAGAGGGAGTCAGAAACAGCCTTTTTTGTTGTTGTTACAACAATACGATTTTTAATAATTAATTATTAGGTCTTTCGGTTATCCAAGAAGAAAACACTTTCCTTCCTAATATATTCTTGCTTGAGCAAAGCTTTTTCTAACTCTATAAAATAATTATTTTGTTTAATAGTCGGCTATATTATTATTAGTTAATACATCACCACTCAAAAATAACTAAAAGCGAGTGTTGGATTGGTCTCCATTATTCAAAGCTACAACAGGCTTTGAGGCCGCTTTATAGGGCCTACAACTACAACTTGGGATACTACCAATTCACAATTTGTAAAATGCAACCAGGCTTATCTATCGGTATCGATTATTTCTAGGTCCGACACCTTAGCTCAATAAATAGCGTGACTGTCTACTAAGCTAGGAGTCCCGGTCTCGATTCCTGGCATGGCCGAAAAATATATCATCCAAACAACTTGTTTCATCCTTCATTACAGATAATGGCGATTACGATTACTGCCGAAACATTGTAAGTTATTTCTTAAACACAGTTAGAGACCGACAACATTAGTTTTGATTCAGACACCGGCCGTTGAAATGCTTTGAAAAAATAATTTAATTAGTAATTTTTAGACTAGGATTTTAACCAGGGCTGTGGATTTCAAGTCTTAGTACTTTTGGATGGATTTGGAGTCTGTAAAAATGTAGTCTCAAACTCCATCTTCAAAATAAAAAGTTATAAATCATAACAATATGTGGTAAAAAATATATCATTTTAACTTAAAATCTATTTATTTCTTAAGGCCAATGTTTGTAATTTTGTTTAACAAATTTATTCTGAAATAAATTCGCGATGCCAAATAAACTTCTCATGAAGTAATCTGTATATTAGCATTTTACTACAGTGAATCTCTTACTGATTAATATACTATAGCCATTTCTAAAGGAGTTGTAGTTGGAGTAGAGCAGTAGAAAAATTGAAGCCTTGATGAAAAGATTTCACAGCCCTGATTATAACAAGTAGCATTCAAGCATGCTCTGGTGACATTTAATATGAGATAACCTGTTATCATTAGTTCTAACAGATAGTGTGGGTCTCAACCAAACATATTGTTGGACGAGTTTCAGGAAATATAAATCCTCTTTGTTTGACACAATACACCACATATATCTTTTGAATCATCTTCATGATTCTACTTTGGTGGAGCGAATATGATCACATTCCAAACATTAAGGAACAGCTTAAAAATACACTTTCTCTCATGTTGGGCAAATTTAAGAAACATCTCTGTACATCTTTTCTTCAATTATAGTTCTTTATGAGGTATATCAGGGTGTCCAGCGACCTGGAAAACAGGGAAAAGTCAGGGAATTTGCCTGGTCAGGGAAAAGTCATGGAAAAGTCAGGGAATTTGATCAAATTTCTGGAATTTTCACATAGTCACTAAAATAATAGGCCTACACTACTTTCATTTACAATAAAATAACGGGCAAAAACATTTTTCTTCACTGCGAATTTATTTTAGTACAGTTGTCCATCTTGAATATACTAATATCAATTCTCAAAGTCAACATGGGATTTTCATCCAATCTTTCCACCACTCTATGGTGTCTCTACCCAAAGTTGAGTCATTAGTTCATTAACCCGTGTAATACGATCTTTTAAAGTCTGAATATGATCTAACTCAAAGCTAACTTGGAACGCATGACCCAATAACCCATTGCTTTAGGCTGACATCCTTTAACCCCTTCATAGAGTGTTACAATTTCAAAATGTGTGTCTAAAAATATTATTAAATTAAGTTGAGATCTTGAGATCTTAATACAATAATGTTTATAGTATAGTGACTGGAAAAGTTGGAAATTGGCTCTGGAAAACCTGGAAAAGTCAGGGGATTTTAAGATAAAATTTTGCTGGACACCCTGTATATCTTGTGAGGTTCATTATCTTTTCTACAAGTTGCGTAGTGATTGCATACACCAACTGTGCACAACCCGTGGCCAGCAGGCTGCATGTGGCCCTTAGCCTCACTTTATGTAGTCCGCGAGAGGTCGACATAATTTAAAATAACTGTATTCGGGAATCCAGCCAAGACATCCACATTTTCTGTTTTTGCATTACCTGATTTCCAGATGGAGCTAATTGATCTACAATGTAGAGCCTTTGAATTTAAGTCAAAATGCTAAAAAGTTTCTATACCGGAGTCATAAAAATTTCTCGCTTAAGGAAATGGCAGCATTGAACAATCATGCTCTAAAATGGTAACATGATTTGTAAGCACCTATTCACGTGAACGGTTATTATCTTTGTTGAAGATCAAATCAAGAAGTCATTCCAGTCTTACTTATCAAACTTGAGAAGTGATGTGTCCAACATTGCACCTGGTATTGACATAATTTAATAATTAAAAACAATGTCAAGTCTCATTAGGCCTATTATAAATAAACAGTGATGGTGGCCTATTTATGTTTTCTATGTTAACATCAAGCATCATTTTTCACTATGATTTTTAATACCTATTGGAAAAATTAGGAGAAGGGGGAAAAATTGGATGGTGGCTGGTTAAGTGGGGGTGGAAATAACCTTGCAGGCCCCCCATTAATCAGTTGAAGTAAAATTGGCCCTCAGGTGTTAAAAGGTTGTCCACCCCTGGTGTATAAACTGACCATTCAATTCTAGACCTATAAAAGTTAATAGATCTACTTCCAGGTATCCATGGTCACTTTTGATATATACACTAGCGTTGTGATTATATGATCTGGTTCTCGGTGTAAAGTTTGTTTTAAAATAAACAAACTGGTACATATCCACAAGGGATTAATAAAAAATCATCACAAATGCCTTACAAACTTTTACATTGAAGACAGCAAAACACAACTGCTATGGCATGCGGTTGGCGTCTAACACATTACTATTTCTTGGTCGATGTAGATAGCAGCACTGTTTTGATTTGGCTGGAAACAGAAGCTGTATCAAAGGAGGGGTGCGCGATGCGTGGCTACATGAGGTAAACTCATACTGAAAATTATTTACACGCTAGATTCCTTATTATCCTGCTTTCCTTTTATCCGGCACGGATTGATGCCACTTTTGGCTGGATATCGTGACTCTAGTGTGTTATCGATACCTTAATCGATACCTTAATCGATACATTAATAATATGGTAAAATGTTATCATTGGTGAACACAATTTTTTTTTTGTATTTCAACAAAGGGCCTTCTTCTGAAAACTATATCCTAGTATACTAGAACAAGACTCTAGTGTTGGTTCTCATTCACATGAACTCTAGTGACACAGCTCATCAGATCTGAGGCTACTCATGGGGCATTTTTCACTGGAATTTATAGAATTGACTTCATTGTGCTTCCTAACACTATACTGTTCCTGGCGGCCCCTATTGCCAGGCGGTTGCTTGCATTGCATACTGTACTAAATGGTAGAGCCTGTGAGTACCTCAGTCTAGAGATAACTATTATTAAAGGAATAACAAGATTGCAATCTTAAAAATTCACTATATTTCACAAGATATTGCACAGTCCATAAAAATACAGAACTATACAATGAAAAATAAAAAACACACACTTCTTGTTTTCTTTGTTTGTGAAACAGTGCATAAAAACAAACATTATGTAACCTCAAACTAATTATAAATTTCTGGATTCTTTTTTTTTCCTTGTCTGAAATTCAAGCTTTACCAGTATTGAGCATGAGAAGGAGATGACCTTGAGACACCTGGTACTTTATTTTACTACCTCAAGTTAGCTATGGGTGATTGGGAATGTTTTGTTTTATTTCTAGTATGAGATATAACCTTAGAGAATCAAACGTCACCTCCTCCCCCCTCCCCCCAAAGTTCCAACAATAATATAATTTATTAAAGCTGCATTAATTTGAAAACAAATATTTTATTATGTGTAAAAAAATTCATGTTTATAATATTAACATTATTGATGTACAAAACTATTTATTTTGTGATTAGTCTAAATTTTTATTTATGATTATGATTATGATTATTATTATTATTATTATTATTATTATTATTATTATTATTTTAGGTGTTTCATGAGCTTTTTATGAACCATTTGATTGTATTAGCAGCACACAACTTATAAAATAACTTAAATAGGTACAACACCCTGTCCCTGGCCGTTAATTTATCACTGTGAAAGGGGAAACCCACATCACACCAATGACGAATTTTTCGGCCATGTCAGGAGTCGAACCCAAGAACCCTTAGCTTGGTAGGTAGACACGCTATCGACTGAGATAAGGCGTCGGACAACTTTAATTTACTTTTGACACTTTCATTTGACTAGCAATTATTATATTTATTAACATTAAACCTATTGAAAGGCTTAGAGAATTTTTTTTTGAAGTACTATAGTGTTTTGCGCTTTTCTGGTGATGAAAGTTTCCACCGAGTGAACCTTTTCAGTCCCAAATCACTTGAAAACATAATTTAGGAATAAAAGAGTGGTAGGACGTGTATTGGGTTTGGGAAGGACATTTAATAAAGTTTGTGAGGAGCATGTTAACTCTCCGTATGAGGAGAAACAAGATTAGGAATCGAGCTACCCGGGGAAGAGTAAGGGTACAAGGTGTCAGGATATAGTAGAGGAAGCAAGACTGAGTTGGTATGGACATGTAACGAGAATGGAAAAAAGAGAGGATGCCAAAGAAAATGTTGGAAATGAAGTATGTAGGAAAATGACCGCAAGGGAGGCCAATAAAGAGTTTGGGGGAGCAGATAACAGAAGTGTGCAAGTGAGAGGAGAAGAATGGTGAAAGGATAGAGAAAGATGGAGGCATTTTACTAAACTGACCCAGCCATAGGCTGGACACAGTGAATGATAATGATGATGATTGTGTTGTAATGAGAGTGGCGATTTTAGCGTTACAAAGGAACGCTGTGATCAACTCATTCATGGAACAACCAAGGAGTATCAAAATATCTTAGGAGTTACCTGATTTCAAATATTCCGTATTGCCGATGACTGGTAGATCAAGGTTTGAATACCAGTCGGATGTACTGACGGTGTTTTTTCCGAAATAGTTTTCCATTTTCTCCATGCAAAACAAGTACATTTACTCTAGATTCATCCTTCCTCATCTCGGAAACATTGCCTTAATTAATACATATGCGTATAAAACAACCTAGTACCAAGACGCGGTGACAAAATCAAAAGTTTCATTGATGAGGTATATTGAACTGTTTTATTGGTGAAACACCAAAGACTAAGAAAATGTTGGACTGATCCTATAATTATTAAAAGAGTGACTTTGGTAAATTTCTTATAGGCCTACATAATGATAATTATTTCCTCTCCATTTGGAAACTTTTCCCATCACAACACCAGTGATTTACATACTTAATTCCATACTTTAATTTAATCTTCTTGAGCTTTTTACCACTAAAAAAAAGAATGAACAGTTTTTATATTTTGTTTATTAGACGTTCACTTTATATATCGTGGGGAGAGCTAGAACGTGGAATACATCCAATATAATACAATGTTCACATATGGTTAACAATCTAGTGTGGCCACCAAGCACATTTACTATTTAAATTTTAAATGCAGCACTAGTGTGTTTGTATCATGAGTAATTTTGAGACGCTACAAAACACTTTCCTCAAATTAGACATTTACTTCCGTCTTTTTAAATTATTTCTGACTTGTATGTATCTTGGATGTCTTTCACTTCCTATCCAATCATTAAAATGAACCTTAAAAAAACCCTCATGTGGTCATAGTCTTGAGAGTTAAACACACAATTTAAAAAAAACCACCCTTTACTTTTCTAATTAACTTGTTTACACAAATCAATTTTTTGGTAGCACAATTTAACACATTTATTATTGGGTAGAAAGTAGACCAAGAGGAAGTGCTTCGGCATTAGCATGGGAAGAGGATGAGAAATCCACAGTGATAGATTACAAGTGTTTAAACAACCCAAATGCACCTGAGCTGTACTAATTTTCTCGTGCAATGCGAGTCTAACGCCTCAGTATATGTGGGCAGTGATATTCTATTTTATTAGTAATGCAGGTGGTATAGATATAATTGACATTGTCATTACGGTCCACATAATGTGTATTGACATGTTTAACAAAACTACATACATATAATTTTTAGTTCAAAAGTGTGCTTCATATTTGGAGTGATAAGTTAATGTGTGAAGCTTACATACACACACTTTTTAAGATCAAGTACATGTGTACTTAAAATATATACACTATACACACCACCGACGTAAAATATATACACATTAACGACATAAATTATATTGTTATCAAATTATTTTCAACTGTGAGGTTTTTAATATCTTTTAAATTTTACTCTTGAAACCAAAAGACTTGCATTAGAATCCTTTGTCCATGGGTGGCCGATTTTATCTCTTCCCCTCTCCCCTCATCCTTTAAATAACAAATAAACCTTCAATAATATAAGAGAATGCGTAAAATTAAAGGTGAAAGAATATTTTTTATTCATTACTGATATAACATAATGAGTATTTTTAGTTAAGGAAACCCGCCTCGGTGGCGTAGTTGGCTAACGCGCTAGTCGTGTTGGTTGAGCTCGACCGCCGAGGACGGGGAGATCGAGGTTCGAATCTCGGTCGGGTGAACTGGGGGAGGTTTTTCCTAAATGGTTTTCCACTCTCCCTCCACGCAAATGCGGGTTCACTTCCTCTAAATTAAACCCTCCTAATCCATTAGCATAATTAGTACTTAAGCGTATAACCCGAACGGGTAGTAAGACGCGGTGCTAAATATTATTATTATTATTTAGTTAAGGAAAGCTGTACTGTAAAAGTTATTGTTTTCATCATAGTTTGTTTTTAAACAATTTCCAAAATTTTATTCATTGCTTGTATAAATTTCAAAGAATAACACTACCACTTTTTGCTGTATGTAGGGATGTGTAATTTGGTTTTTAGTAAAAAAATATTAACATATTTAATATTATTTTGTTTTATCTCACTCACCAACAGTCTCTATAAGAGATTTCTTAAAAGTCTCAACACCCTGTTAACCGCCCTTAAAAAAATATCATGGATACGGCAATGTGTTAAATGAATTCACATTTTACTTTCAGGCAATTGGTGGGACTTTAAAGTTAGCGCAAGCTCGTTTTGTAATATTTACCATTACTTTGCTGTAGCTATTTACATATTTACATAGACTTTGATCTGTTGCCCATTTACATAAGATAACATTGTATTCTAGGTTAAGTCCATTTTTTAACATTTTCCTCATTAGCGAATGCTAAGTCTATGTCTTAGCGACACGTGCATCGAGGGTTGCATAGTCTAAGGTGATACTCTTTCAATAGACTGGATTTCCTATTATAGGATGGATGGGATTTGAACTGAGGATGGATGTTCTTTAAGCTATTCTCTGTGCAAATGCGAGTACTTTACCTCTTAAACTCTACCTTCCACATTCTTAACTCTATCAGTGTTACCATATTTCTTCGATTGTAAGATGCCATTGATTGTAAGACACACTTTAGTTTTTCAGTACCACCAACAGAAAAAAGCTTTGGTTTTAAGAAAATAAATAAAAATAAAAAGCTAAAATACTCAATTTATAAGAAATATTTTTAATACCAAATATAATTAAATTTACTATCAACATTAGTATATTTTTTTATCAGTAGTTATGTTATTCTCACTCCTTTATGAATCGGTATCAGTCTAATTCTTCTGTGCCATCTTTAGCTTCACTATCCCATAGTATATCATCTTCTGAGCCATCTTGTTCTTCACTATCCCATAGTATATTGTCTTCTGAGCCATCTTGTTCTTCACTATCCCATAATATATCATCTTCTGAGCCATCTTATTCTTCACTATCCCATAATATATCATCTTCTGAGCCATCTTGTTCTTCACTATCCCATAGTATATCGTCTTCTGAGCCATATAGTAATTCACTATCCCATAGTATATCATCTTCTGAGCCATCTTGTTCTTCACTATCCCATAGTATATCATCTTCTGAGCCATCTTGTTCTTCACTATTCCATAGTATATCGTCTTCTGAGCCATCAAGACGTTCCAATGGGGGGAAAATTTGGGTCTTAGAATTGAAAAAATACGGTAATAACCCAAATGATCAGATGCAAATAAATATATATTTTTTAATTTGTGTATATAACTTTTTAAATAGGTCAGATTTCATCCAAACATTTGGGACATAACACATACGTAGGACCCGATCTTTTCTTAGGCTGGAAATGATCAAATTAAATTAAAATCACAATTTCAAACATCCTGAATGAAACAAAATTACCAAACAACAAATGTTAAAACTACACTTATCAAAGTCTTTATCAAATCTATATCCCCCTTCCCTACAGATTCGCCTCTCCCCCTCTTCTAAGAACTTGATTACCTCTTTATTAACTGGCGGGGGGGAGGGGGGGTGTTGGCCCATTAGAGCACCAGAAAGTGTGACAATATTTCATGTTGGCTTGATTGTCTAAAATTGCCCCATGTCCTTTAAGAACAAATAATCTAGGAAAGAACCAACATTTATCGTACATCTGCTGACTATACTTTACTATATCAGTTAAATCTTTCTACTTCAATCTACACTATCTCTCTCTAATATTAGATTATGTTCTGTCGACCACTGTAATCAAACACATGTATTGAAGAGTATTTACTTGTATTATTTATTGCTTAAGTATCTCGTTATATGCTTTATTTAAAAACTGTTAATCACCTTAAAAAAATTCTCAAAGGTGACACAAATTTAATATGTGAATTGATTTTGTAAAATATATTAAATTACAGACTTCCATTATGAAATCATCATCAACAGCTGTGTCCAGCTTGTGGCTGGGGGCTGGGTCACTTTAACCAAATGCACCCATCTTTCTCTTTCCTTCCACAATTCCGCCGCCTTTATTTTCTCCCATTCTTCTTCTCTCACTTGCACATATGCTGTTATTTACTCCTCCCATCTCTTTCTTGGTCTCCCCCGAGGTCTTTTTCCTATATACTTATTCTCTATAATTGAAGGGGCCGGGGTAAAAACATAACCCTAATTTTAAGAAAAAATGTTTTAGCGCGGATTTCTGCAATTTCACCTCTTTAACTAAAAGTGGTTTTGTAGTCGCTTGATATTTTGAGGATAGCTAATATCAACGAATATTCCATTAATTTCTTGTAACTAGATTTTTGGACTTAATAAAGGTTTAAATAGTGAAAATATCCCATCCAAACCTATGAGGGTTATCATGTTTTTGCCCCAAACCCATAATTTCTCCTTGGAATCCATTCCTTTTCTATCCACATTACATGTCAGACCATCTCATAAGCGTCTCATCTTCCATTGTAAATCAATTTTAAATGTGTGTTTCTGTTTATATAAACATTTCTATAAGGGAGCTAAAAAGTTCTAACAGCCTGCGCCGACTATTTTCCTCACCTCTCGCATTGACTATGAAAAAGAATGTAATGCATATAAAATAAGTTAAATGAGATCTAACTAATGTTTCTATTAATGAACACACTTTGTATGTGTGTGTGTGTTTGTGTACAAAAATTAAGCAATATGTTTTGTAACTAACCTTTATACTCTTTTCAGTGACCCATATGTCCGAATTGACTTGAACACAATAAATGGAGATGAAACTATCGACTCTGTGCTCACCAAAACGAAGAAAAAGGTCAGTTGCTTGAGTTTATTTACACTTTATAGGAGCTTTATAAACCATTCACAGATAAGTGTTATCATATGTAAATCTGCCCTAATCGAGGGTGCGCTAAACTACCAGTCTTGAGTTATTAATTTACACCCTTGAGGGTAGGACCACTACAATGTGTGTTTGCACAGGACAGGTTCTAAGGGCGAAAAAAAAAAAATCAAGGTATGGATACAAGAGAAAAATAATGTCCAGGTAGAGCCAGAATTGGTGTTATGAAGTAACCTGTAAAGCATGTCGGAGAATGAATGCCAGCAGAGAGCTTGCCGACTTCGATGTACTAAAAGTTAATAAGATTTCCCAGAAATATTGTAAGTTCTTATTTCCACTTTTCACTTGCCCCCCCCTCTCCCGTTATTGTTATATTTTAGTTGAAGAACTAGTACCTCCACCCCCCCTCCTTCTCTTATCCTCCTTCCCCTCTCTCAGGAATAACACCTTACTTAAGTGGGTAACTAAGCTTGAACCGGTCGTTGAATTTTGTTGCGGTTTTCTGTAGCATACTTTAGGAAACGGTTAAATTGAAATCAGTGGAACTGTTTTAACAAAATACAACAACAACATACAACAACTTCTTTCGGAGGGGAAGTAAACCCGCCTGTCTCACGTCGATTGTGGCATGTAAGAGAACCATTGAATTTCTGCGAAAATACTTTTCCTGGCAAAATTGGTAAACCCTTTGGCTCTTGCTGATAAGAAATTATTGCGTGCTGATATAATCATTCGGTTCATAAAGTGTATGTTGAACACCTCAACTGAACAAAAAAAAAAATCTTTCCTACTCTAGCTCACTTACAATATTACTCTCTGTATCACTTACACTATCACTTTACCCCGCCTTCTATAATATTTATACATATTGTAACAATTTCCTGCATCTTAGATATAATTCTCAAATATTGTTAAAAGATATATGAGCTATTCATGGCTTACTTTATGAATACTCAATAGCTCCTGCTATGTGGCTCTCAAGCTTAAATTAATTTCAATGATTACGACTAGATAGGAAAATTAAACCTGTGATCTTTGGATTTGTACTCCAAGGGTCTTTGGTTCGATTCCCTTGTCAAAGTGCCACTCACTATTCAAGAAAATTAAAATTCTTACTAATGTCCAGGTAAATCCGCACCAAACGATTACTTCCACACTTTTTACGAGAGATTTGATTACCAAGATTTATGTCTTTTTAATACATTTTTAATTTTGAAAAATCATTTCTCATTTCTTTTTTAATTGCAGACATGTTTACTGATATTTATATTAATTATTTGTACTTGAAGGGCACAGGGGAAAATTACACTAGTCCTAATTTTTCAGGAGAACAACTTTTATATCTTAAACCCAATAAGGACCACAACAATTACTTTTTATTTAAAATAAATTTATATATGAGAGAGAGATGTCTTTTAACCATAAAGTGTATTAAAAAGGTGTTATGATTGTCTAACATATGGCAGCACTAATTCATTTTGAGCTAAAATTGAACTTTCCACTTTTCCCGTGTAACCCTTCACTTGTTTAAAAAAAACAGAACTAATTCAATTTTTTGTTATGGTTACAGACTTTGAATCCACAGTGGAATGAAGAATTTGTGTTTCGAGTAAGTTAACTTATTTGTGTTTTTCTTAATTTCTTTATTATTTCCATTTAGTTGTTACTTATGTAAAAGCAACATGCAAGGTAAAGTAATTCCTAAAACATTTAACTACTTTTCTGGTTTGTATATAAAATTGCATTAGGATAACTATACATAAATAAGAGTTTTAATTTAAATACTACAATATCTTTTCAATGATAGGTTATTTCATATCAAATAGTTGTAAGCAAGGCCGTAGCTAGAGGAATTGGTGCCCGGGGGGGCAAACAGTAACATTGTCGTCCCCTCCCTCGCCCCCCACCTCGTTTCCACCCAGTCATACCGGAGCAGGTGTTGGTGTCAGATTGCATTGTATACCTGTTGCAGATGTAATACGTTAGCTGTATAACAAAAATCTTGCTATTATTATTGTGGCTTGCAATTATTGTCCCTGTTTATAATTTACTAATTTGTATTAAATAGTAACAAAATATTAATTTTTTTGCATTAAATATTTATTATAATTTAATATTTTTTTTACTAAAAATTAACTTATAAAGATAATCTTATTCAATAGCCTGTGCTGACTATACGAGCTTAAATAGGTGTTGTAGTAAAGAAAAAAAAATTGTAAATAGTTTGAATTGAATGGAGAATACTTTTTGTTTATAATTAAATACTACCTCAATTACTTATATGAAAAAATTTAGAAGTAACATTATTTTAAAATATTTACAGAATTATTTTATGCTTACAGTTTCACCTTTCTGGCTTTAACAGCACAAAATCATTTACCATTTATCGCAATATCTTTTTCTCCCATTGATGATCTTAAGTAATTTTTTATTATTTTTAGCTTACTAAAACCTCGTTCACCAAACGCATTAGTAACTGGCAATGTTAAAAATAATCTGAAAGCAATTACTAAGTTTGGATAACATGTAGCTATGGACATTTTGTGGATTAAATTTAATAGGTCAAGAGAGGTTGCTTTTGATAAATTCTGACTTTTTTCAAATAAAGAACTGGCCTGAAACTTAAAACTAGCGATTTCCCCCTCTATCTCAGAAGCATCCAGATCCTTATCTTATTTATTTGCTAAGCATTTTGCACTAGCTTTTAAATCTTCTACAATCATAGATTGCAAAGACTTGCCTGTTAAAAAATTAAAGTCATCTAAAACTTCCCTAAAACATTTAAAATGCCATTTCATTTGTTCTAAGACTTTGTCCAAAATAACACGAAAGTCCATACTGAACCTTCGTTTTCCTGTCAAAACAGTGTCCTCACTTTCTTCCAAAGTCAGTCTTTTCCTCTTCTTTGTCCTTTTCTCCTTGAAGAAGCAGTCAATTTCAAGAGATGTTACAGCACAGATGTTTGATGCATCATCCAGTATAACATCAATCCCTGTATCTCGGATATCTTGTAAAGCATCTTTTAATCTAGTCAAGTGACTAACTGCACGGTCCACGGTCATATCTTTGTGCTTTAGCTGTTCATTCACGCGGGAGATCTGATTTAGTATTTTGTCCCACATAACAGAGTAACAAACTAAACAGTCATGGAATTGAGGTTTGTTAGAAATTTCCTCTAAGGCTTCGACGACTTTATCAAGCTGGGAATAAAGTGCATGCACAGAAGAATGTTTGGATGGCCATCTTGTATCAAAGGGTGCTTCAGAGTGTTAGAAAGTTTGTTGGATAATATTTCCCACCTTTTGACACTGAAAGCAAATAATTTGTACAGTTCTTGTACTGTTCCAAAAAATGTGATAACACCTGGAGACACTCCAGCAGCGTGAACACCAACCAAGTTCAATGAATGAGCAGCACATGGCATAAAACGTGCATGGCTGTTAATTGTTTGTAGACGGGCCTGGACTCCTGAATACTCCCCCGCCATATTTGAACCATTATCTTATGTGGGGGGAGACGGGGGGATTGGGGTAGGGAGTGGGGGAGCGAGCCATGTGGCATTATAGTAGTATAATTAGTTCTGTAAAGGTTCAACTGCCCAATTCCCAAAACCCTCATTTAAAAAAATATATTTAAAATAACACTCTTTAATTTTCATTAGTCCTACAACTTTACAATTATAAGTTATTTCAAATCTAAAAAAGTTCCAGTGAGATGGTCAAAATTGGGGATATTTGTTTGTCATTTTCTTGGAAAAATTAAATTCACTATTTTGTTAGTACAATAGAGTCTCGGAAACTCGACACTCAATAACTCAACATTCCGTGTAGATCGACGCGCACATACACACAGTTGTTGGCGCCAGTCATCACAATCCAAGCTCATTCAACTAAATAACCTCTGTTTGTTGTAACTCGAGTGGAACAGTCGTGCTGTGGTGTTTTTACAAGTGCTGTGCTTGTTAGTTTTACAATTCAGTAACGTGCTATTCGAATCAATACAATATTATATGTACAGTACTGTACTGCATTTCTGTATATTATACTTATGTATACACACCATTATATTAACATGTAATATATTGCACTGTATATATATTACTGTGCCATATAATACAGTACAGTACAGTACAACTGTACCTATAATATTTGATACTGTACTGGGATTCATCCTTGTTTGGTAAACACTACATAGTAAACATCTTGTGCAAGTTCATCCGTAAAACTCGACATTTCAATAACTCGACACCATCTCAGTCTGCATTAGGTCGAGTTTCTGAGACCCTATTATAATTTTAACTGTGTCATTAGGAACCGATTTCAAGAAAATTCTGTTTTCTCTTTTCACCCTTAGGTAAACTACCCTTAATTTTAGGGTTAGATTACTCCAAAACCCCTTTGGTGAACCTTATGAAAACTCTGGATATCAATTTTCAGCCTGATCAATAGAATGCTCTAAGCTGAAATACAGACAAAAAGCATTCCGAAAACCACTTTTTCAGATTTATAGGGTCATGAAACATCAACATCCCTCAAACTCTTGAATTAGAACTAACCGCTTTGGTGGCCACATGGTCTAAGGCGTCACTTTCACAATATACTACACTGCTGATGATGGGGACGTTGTGGTTTAAACCCAGTTGGGTGTACTAAGGGTGGTTTTTCCTCTAAATGGTTTTCTACTCTCCTTCCACACAATTGCGACTGCACTTCCTCTAAGTCCAACCTTCGTAATCCCTAACATATTTGTGTAATCTAAAGGCTAAATAGGCTAGTAACCCAAATGAGTATAAAGACGCTGTACTAAAAAAAACCTTTATATGTTTTTGACCATCACAATTATTTCGCTCGCCTAGGGATCATAAGAAAGTAAAAATAAAACTCAACTTACATTATTTAAATATTTTTTAACATCTCTATGGGGTTGCTTTTCAACATGTTGCCCATTTTAAGCATGAATAATGGTTTTGAAATTCGAACAATCTGAAAAACAAGTAATTTACTAAAAACAATAGTTAAAGGCATCGTGAATGATTTAAGACATAAACAGGCAATGATATGAGTCTAACCTAGTTTGTATTGTGTTGTTTTTAGGTTAAACCTGCAGAACATAAGCTAGTCCTACAAGTGTTTGATGAAAACCGCTTGACTCGTGATGATTTCCTTGGCATGGTGGAGCTGACGCTGCTCAACCTGCCTAAAGAGCAGGAAGGGCGACTCATCCCGGCGAAACAATACATTCTGCGACCTCGCAGGTAGCCAAACCAGTTCTTATACTATTTTTTGTTTAGTTTTTTTGAGCACTGCTTTCACCTCTCTTCTAGTGCTAGGTCGCGTGTGAAGGGTCATCTGGAAATCTATCATGCCTACGTCCGGGAGCCTGCGGCAGGGGACGAGGTTGAACCAGTCGCACAGGATCCCGGCTCGGGGCGGCAAGGGTCAGATACCGATTGGGAGTTGGTAGAACCTGACTCCAGCCAACCTCCGATTGAGGGTCCAGCGCAGGTAACGTTTCTTCAAAATATAACTAGGGTTAGTGAGAAATGTGTTTTGTGGTATATTTTGTTTACTTAAGTCAGGGTTGTCCAACTTTTTCATCCCAAGGGTCAAATCTGATGATCAGTTTGTACCATGGGCCGAAGATATATTAAAGTTATCCCATCAACTTAATACTAGCCCCCAAACAACACTTAAAAAAATTGCTTTCGACTCTTTTATATAAATTTTATTTTTGGTTTGTAGAATCATTAGAATTTTAGTTCCAAATTTTTTAAAATTAACTCTCAAAAGTTTATAATGAAAATGCATGCGCACACATTCACAAAACAACTTAGCATTATAAAATGTATCCTTATCAATCAAATAATTTCACAATAAATAAAGTCATAACATTAAAAAAAAATATATTCTTATATGAATAATTAACTATTTTACATCTACAACCGAGGGTTCCCTTCCTTCAGACAACTGTGAGGCTCACGTTTCCAGTGAGCGTGGGCCGCATTTGACCTGCGGGCCGCCAGTTGGACCACACTGGCCTAAGTCATGGTGGCTATTGGCAAAGAACTTTTGGATTTTGGGCGGTAAAAACAAGGATTTTGGGTAGTTTAATTAAGGAAACAGCGGGAAGTTTAAATACTCAGCACCTGTATTTGTGGTCACATGATCCAAAGCGCCTTTCTCACGTTAGACAAGATTGCCATTGATTGGGAGATCATGGTTCAAATACTGGTCTGGCATACAGAGGACGATGATTCCCAAATGATTTCCAACACACAAACATGACTGCGTTTCTTCTAAATGCCTATGTTCCTCATACCTATTCCATTAGTATAATTAATATGAGTATTGCCCAAACAGGTACAAGGACTCGGTTAAAAAAAACAATCTCTCCATACTAAATTCATTAATTTCGCATCCAAACACTAAAATAAAAGTGAGGTATTTTGTATCGTGCATCTTTACAAAATATACTGCCTAGATATGGTATTATACAAACAAGAGACAGTTGAACAGCGTTTGTTTTTAATACCACATTTAATTATACAGGGTCATAAATAATATTTACCTAAAATATTTAATACTTTTAACTTGTTAATATTTTGTTATTTAGTAGCGTTATATCATCTAAAAAAAATTCATCAATTTAATAAAAGGAAAAATCTACTCACCAAGAGAAAAAAAATCAAATTAAAATTCAAAAATATTTTCTGGAAAAGTTGGAAAATTTTATAATTCGAGTTTTTAAATCATGTTACTTAATGTTTCTTAAATTGTAGAAGATAACCTCCAGACTGGATTCAACCACTAAAATGGGTCACTTAATATTATAATATCCATATCCTTTGAATCCATTAAGTATTTTGAGAAGTCGGGAAATATTGTATTAAAGATTTAAAAAAGGTGTATACATGCATTTATTATTTCAAATTTCATAATGAATATAAAAAAAGTCAACATTTAGTATTATTTATATAACCTTCAACAACTTAGGAATTAGGGTGGTATACCTCTTGCGTTTACCATGTTTTCAAAGATTGGGTTCGAAATTCGTAGGTAAAATAAAGATCAGAATTCAAGATTTGGTTTTGTAAAATAGTGAACGTGATTCATCTCTACTATAAATATTTTAGAATTGCTGGCAAACATTAAATATCCACATTTCATTAAATTAATTTATTGCCCAATGGCTTGAAAATATATAATAAGGCAGTGTAGAAACACTGTACAGTAATGTAAAGTAATTGATAGTGAAGGAAGCCAACCTGAAAGGATAGTTAGGTTAAGTCAAGCTAGGAAAAAACACATTTCTTTCTTCATTTCTTTTTCTACACTTTTCACACCTCCAACTTCTTTTCATCTGCTTTGGTGGCCACGTGGTCTAAGGCGCTACTTTCTCAATAGACTAGACTGCTGAAGACGAGATTGGGGTTTGATCCCAGTCGGGTATGGTGAGGGTGGTTTTCCCTAAATGGTTTGCCGCTCTCCCCACACAAACGTGAGTACATTTACTCTAAATTCAACCTTATCAATCCCCAACTCATTAGTGTAATTAGTACATAGGTGTAGGCGTGTAACCAAAATGAGTGATCTAATAATTACATATCATTAAAAAAAAAATTAATTTGACGAGACACATATGTAAACACCACACAAAATGCAAAAATGATATTTGGGACAACATGCTTTAAGAATTAAAAAATAACCAAATTAAATTCTATTATTCGTGTCTTTTTTTTGTGTGTGTTCTCTTTAAGTATGTATCTCCATATGACGAAGAAATATATCTTAAAATTCAAACAATGTGTAACAGGGGAGTGTGGAAGTGTGAAGAAGTCCGACAGCTTAGCTCAGTTGGTAGCCTTTGTGCCTACTGAGCTAAGAGTCCCGGGTTCGATTCTCAGCATGGCTGAAAATATAGGTTTACCCTTTCACATTGATAAATTAACGGCCGGAGTCTGGATGTTGTGCCTGTCCTAGTCCTAAGATATATTACTAGGCATATTAAGCTAGGGCAGGCCTAGCTAGAAGGTAATGGAAAATTTATGGCTTGAATAAGAAACTGGCCCAGGCCACAGGATGAAAACGGTAATGAAGGTAAAGTGAAGAAGTGGGAAGTGTTAAAAGTGTAAGAAATGAATAGAGAAGTGTGTTTGTTCCTATCCAGGCCTAAACTAACTATCCTTTAAGGTTGACTTGCTTAACAATCACTTACTTACTTTACATACTAATAGTTACCATCCAAACAAACCCATGAATTTTTCTTTCTCATTCAAAAAAAGTTGGGAATACTTTCTCCTGCACACCGTGTATAATACAACCTTCTATTCACAAGAGGGAGCTTGCTAATTAGGAGTTTCACAAGCTGTTAATTTTGTTTTGGTTAACAGTTCTCTTGTCATCTTGACTGGCTTATCGGATCACTCACTATTAATTTATTGATCTTTGCACCACTTCAGACACTGATATTATCATTCACAATATTAGTATCACATTCTGTGTTCAGATGTTGGTGGGAGGCCAGCTTAAAAGTCTAGATATTATGTTCAAAACCAGAGACAAAACGAAAATCATTGGGAAGGTAATGAACGCACCCAAGAACATATTAAACATTGCAGTGGGTTTAAATTTTTTTATCGAAAGTAGATTTTAGTTTTACTTAGAAATGGCTTTTCAGGCCTCGGGGCATTAGTGTCCTACTTGTTTTTTTATTCAACTTGTTACCAGGCAATACTTTTTATCTTATCAAACTTAGTTTATTTTGACTTATTTGAAAAATCTATTGTCTTGTTTTATTAACCCAACATCTTTCAGTGTTTAAAAAAATTTAAGCTAAGTTTTGTGTTACTCATATTGGTAATCATTTGAACTATAATGTCAACCTCGTTTGGGATAGTTTACCAGTGACAGGTCAGGGATTGAATCTCTCCGGATGTACCTAAACAGGTTTTTCTTAAATAGTTGCCCACTCTATTTCTGCCCAAAATATGCAAGTACATTCCTTTTAAAATGTCATTCTAACCCAATTCTTATCAATGTGCAGATATTCTTGACAGATAGTAAAACGCAGTGTACCAACAAATAAAGTTTTTTATTGATATTATTTTAATTTATTTCATCAAGGTTAGTTATGGCCTGGAAAGGTAACTTTCTCTTATACCAA
>CABFWO010000515.1:158510-196672 GCA_902155825.1 Timema genevievae | reverse complement strand
TGTGTGTGTGTGTGTGTGTGTGTGTGTGTGTGTTTGAAACTTTTAAAAACTTCCGACTTTCCTTTAAATAACATTTTGGTGTCGAAAATTTAAAATTTCAATGGTTAAATTAAACATTTTACTTCTATTATTTTGCTCTGTGATGTTTTCTTTAACCTTTAAGGTAGCCAACATAAAGTCTGTTCAGCGTAGTTGTTTTCTGAAAGGCCTTTTTCCCTACCAGAAATCTATTATATAGTAGGATATTGGTAGGAAAAAAGACCTTTCATAGAGTAATTCCTACCGTGAATGGAGTATACCTTGACAGGTATTTTTATTCCCTTCTCCTTATTTGATAGTAGCCAACTCTTATATGCCAACATGTTTCTGTGTTATTATTGTTGTTACACCATCTTAAGGTCTAAGGAAAACCAATGTAATTGTAAAATAATGTATAGAAATATCTAATTATTTTACAATCATATTGGTTTTCTTCAGACCCAAAATGACAATAATAACACAGAAACATGTTGTCATAGAAGACTTAGCTACTACCAAATAAGGAGAAGGGACTAAAAATAAAGATGATTTAATTTTGTAATTTATTAATCCTTATCAAATCAAATATGAACATCATTAAAAATATTTATGTTATTTAATAGTCATTCTGATTTGTTATGTACATTATAAATGAACATTTATATGAAAAAATCTGAAGTAATTGAATTGCTTATTGTGATAACTTTATTTACCAATTTAAAATGAAGTATAGAAAACAACAATGCAATAAAATAGTTTATAAAATATTTGAGTGTATTCGGTTTCATAAATAAGCACAGTCTGAATATTTTCAAGCATAAAACAATTCATTATATTCAAACTGTGATTAGGCTTTGAGAATATTTCATTATATTCATTTTGGGTTCACTTTTGAGTTCAAAAAGTGAACTTCATATACCCTTATCTTGAAGCATTTAATAATACGTTTTGATTATTTACTCCTAATTTATTTTTAGGAAGGGGATTCGGTTGACAGTCCATCTACCCCTCAAAGAGAGACAGAAACTGTAAGTGAATAAATTTAACTTGATTATTGTATTTTGTACCTTCATTGCTGCCACAATGATAGGCACATGAACTAAATTAAACGTTGGGCTCATTTAGTCTGGTTTGCCTGTAACATGGAGGTCATAGTTCAAATCCCAGCTGGGTGTACTAAGATTGGTGTTCCTTTCATCCCCCCCCTCCCCTTCTCACTGCCCATGGAAATATGGTTAAAAGTTATTTAAATTCTACCTACTCATCCTAACCTTATTAATGTTATAAAATGTTTATACACTGCATGGGTGTTAAGACCAGAATTATTGATACCAGGGAATTCTAAAAAAGTCTAGAAATTTGGTGTGATGGGGAAAAGTTGGGAAAATGAAAAGAAAAGTCTCTGGAATATTTAGGTATTTTTGCAATGAATTGTAAAATATAAAATAATAGATTAAAACTAGGTGTGAACAAAAAAGTTTTTTTAATCTCCGATTCATACGATTTGGCAAATATGTCTTTAAATGATTCTTGCATTAAAGATTTAATAGAAAACAGTTAAAATAATGTTTTTTTAATTTATATATTTGCATTTAATATACAAAGGGAAACTTAAATGATTATTTTTTGTTTGTAAAAACCTGAAAAGATCATAGAATTTTTAACAACTTAAAAAGTGTGTCAGAACTTAAGTCTTGAAGAAGGAAAAAAAAAGTTACTTTTGCCACTTAAGTGTAAGACTTTTAAATTTAATCTTCCTACATTGTGAATGGTCGAACTGTGCCCAGCTAAAGAATAATCCTGCAGATCTAATTTATATTTAAGGGTTTAACATGACTGACTATATAAAATGTATGTATAGCCTGGAGGGGTAGTAAGACACAGAAAAAAAACCTATAGTAAAAATATTCTTATCCCTTTCAGTCCGCGCCACAGGACCAGAGAGTGCCTAGTTCCGGCGGGGCGACGGATGGCCTGCCCCAAGGATGGTCGATGCAAGTGGCGCCCAACGGCCGGATGTTTTTCATCAACCACAACGAGCGAACCACTTCGTGGGTGGACCCTAGGACGGGAAGGGCCAGTCCCATGCCTAATCAGAACCATCCGCCCAACCGGCGCCCCGAGGATGAGCTGGGCCCGCTCCCAGAAGGGTGGGAGGAACGCATCCATTCTGACGGGAGGATTTTCTTTATTGATCACAGTGAGCTCATGTGTTATTGTTATTCAATAATGTGGTTGAACCATCTCTAATTAGAGCCATCTCTGATAATTATTAGCGATGGTTCGAACACATTTATTTTTTTCTCTAATCCATATCTTTATTTAATCGATGAATCTAGAGTTTGAATTATTATTATTATTATTATTATTATTATTATTATTATTAATAATAATAATAATAATAATAATAATAATAATAATAATAGCACCGCGTCTTACTACCCGTTCGGGTTATACGTACTTACGCTAATGTGTAGTGGTAGGGTGATTGTGAGATGAAATGGAGGACCTACAGTTTAACGTGGGATCCGAACCACGATGGAGGCTTGGTATTCCTCACATTCACAAGTTGTGATTAATACACATCTTGTCAGAGGTGAAGGAAGGGTTTGGCAATCAGATAAATCTTTGCCGGGACCGAGGATTGAACCCCGGACCCCCAGCACAGAAGTGTGACACCTTACCCCTAGACCACCAGGTCACCTATTTGAATTAATAAAACACGGTAAAGATAAGAGCTTAACTTTCACAAAGTTTTATGAATACACCCCCATGACCCCTTCCTACACCCCCCGCACCCCCAAACCCTTTTCAATCTTATTCCCATGGCCATGATTGTATCAGTACACACTTTTCATGTCATAATGATAGCACAATCTTGAAATGAGTGTACTGCCTGCATTTGTAAATGAATGTAAAGAAAAACCTTGCTTTGTTTGATGGTTGCACAGTTTAAGGCGTCACTATTGCAATAGACCTAATTGCCGGTGGTGAATCTTGGTTGGGTTTACTGGAGAGGTTTTTTCCTTAAAACAACTGTAATCTCCTAGCAAATCTGATGACATTTATTCTAAATTCTACCTTTCTCATTCCTTTCCCATTAGTGTAAATTTTCGGATAGTGCCCTAAATGCAGTGCACAGGAAATGAGGAAAAATAAGGTTAAAAATAATCATGGTTATTCTGTAAACTGGCTATTTTGAAGAGTTGAATTGACTGAACATTTCAAAATGAAAACAAACTGGGGTTAAAAAAAATATGACCCTGTGGTAAGGAAAAGTCGGAGAAATTTATTGAAAGATGTTTTTCAGGAGCCTAGGACAAGTTTTCCAAACTTTTAAAAATTGTTATTACTTCGATATTTGTCACGTCTGTACGAAAAGGGTTATTTAGTTAGAATATTTTATAAGGGGTGTGTGATGTCCACTTTTTTAATTTAAAGTGAAGTTGAATTGAATATATGAAATATTCTTGAAGCCACGTTGAAGTTTTATTATTCTCGTTAATGTTTTATGTTGATAAAAATAATAATAATAAAATAGCTTGAGATACCTAATATAACTTACCAATGGTTCAATTGAAAATCTTTTATACCTGCTTCAATGAATGGTCTAAGGCGTCACTCGTGTTAGATTGGCCTGCTGATAACATGGAGATCGGGGTTCGAATCCTTGTCAGGTCTATCAAGGGTGGTTTTTTCCTAAATGGTTTCTCATTCTCCTACAACACAAATATTTGTACCTAAACAAGTAATAAGATGCACTGATTAAAAAATAAATAAACTCTTAAGGTTTTTTCTTGTAACATTAAAGGCATTGCATAAAGTGACAAACATCAAAATTGTCTACTTTATTTGTTCAAATTTGTTTTAAGCCAAGTCTTAAGGTTTTCAAAGCCAGAATGTTTTTTCGAAGTTTAAAGTGAAGGTGGAGGATATTCTAAGTGATGTTTATTAAACTTTGCACACTCTTATTATTGATTTAAGTGTCATATACTTAATAATGTACCTTAATTCCACTATCTCATTTATTCACAGACACACGAACAACACAATGGGAAGATCCAAGATTGTCGAATCCTCAAATAGCCGGACCAGTAAGTATTAATATTTGTTTACTTCATAATTACAGTATGGGTCTAAATTTAGTTCTCCTTAAACATTGCTTTTATAAAGCCATAATATTAACTACATTTCGTGCTTTATATAACAAGTTCTTTGAGATTTGAGTACAGTTGTTACGATCATTTTCTATATCTTATTTTTGGCCTTTAAAATAGTTATAGCATAGTGGAAATATTAATTAATTAAACTTTTATTGCATTGTAAGCTAATTGATATTTAATACATTGTAAATTATACCTTGCACCTTATACCTTCATAAATTTATACTGATATAATTAACAAATAACACCAGATTAACTAAATTATAATTTGATATAAGCTTGACTCCTATTACACTTGCACAATATTATTGTTACTACATTGTAAACAAAGTCCTCCCACAATTATTGCCACACTCGCATCTACAAATTGCGCCCGAGTCCGACTGGGTTTTTAACAAGAACGCCTGGTTTGCTCGGCTCACAGTTTTTGAGTTGGATCAAATGCACTATTTTATGAATCTGAATCTTCATTTTACATATGAATCTCGAATTTGAATCTGAATATTAAAATACCAAAAACAAAGGTGGACATAAGAGGAAATAGAAATAATAACCAAATGTTAACATTTCTTTTATAATGGCTTTTATAGTAGATTATTATGCAGTTGATTGATAAATTAACAACCTGAGATCTGGTTGGTTTCTAAGTTTGTTCTACAATAATTATGTCAGTTGAGCCACCAATAAGAAGTATTAGAGCTCTAAAATATATCCCAATTGAAAATGCTATGGTTTTAAAATCTTAAATTAGATATTATCTAAAATTCTTAAATCCTCTATTTTATCAACTCATGACTGTCCTTAAAAGAATCAAGGCTCTTATCTTCAGTAAAATTCTTGAGATGAACTAGATTCAACCATCTGCACAAAAAGAATTAGGATTTTGTAGTGGAAATTATTTTGTAAAATATATATGTATGTGTGTATAAAGTAGCTAAGAACTTGAAATGTAGTTGGTTCTCTAGATTTTGTTTTAGTTTCTTAGTTGTGCAAGTATTTTCACACCCAACAACAAACTTTTGAACAATCCATTTTATAGACAGACAAAAACATTGAAGGCCATTTGCCTTTAATTTTGTTTTGAGTAGAGTAGATAATACAGGGGTGTTAAACAAAGAACCTTTAAGGGGTGTCAATTCTAGAGAACATTAAAGGGCCTTTAAACAAATGGGAGTTTCAAGGGGTTTCATGCCAAAATAATATTCAAGGGGCTTAAACTTAGATAATCTTTAAGGGGTTAAGACCTTAAAACATTTAAGGTATTTCAAACCTAGAGAACATTTAGGGGCCATTTAATAACATAAGAATATTTAAGGGGTTTCAAACCTAGAGAACCTTTAAGGGTTTTTAGACCTAAAGAATATTTAAGGTTTCTCAAACCTAGATAGCCTTTAAGAGGTGTTAAAATAGAGAACATTTAAGATTTTAAAGGACATTTAAGAAGGGTAATTTTTTTTATTTTGCACTCTTCCAATAGGTAGTTAAATATAAAACACCATTTTCAAAAGAGATTAACTAATAAATATAATATATTAAATTAATTATTAACTTTGTATTATTCATTATTTGTTTAAAATTTAGCTATTAAGCTATTCACCCACCCCTATTTATATTATGTTTTTATGATACATAATTTGAATTATATTTAATGATGTCAAAGATTTTACAAGTATTACTGTATTAGTATAGAAACAATATCTATTTTTAATCTAGAATTAATATAAAAAATGTCATTCCTGTCCATCCCTATAAATTTGTGACAGAAAACTCAAATAAAAATACCAGTAGAATTTTGGAAACTACTCAAATATTTATGTCTTCTGGAAGATTGCTTTCTTACTTTTGCTACATTATTTTATGTATGAAAAGAAAAGTTATAGGAACAAACATAATATGGCTTTTACAATGAAAATGAGGACACTGTTCACACTTAAACCACCGGACAAATAGATTGTTGCAGTGCAATTTTATTTGATATTTAAATTGAAGAATATGCCTCTGCTACCGTTTATATTTAATATAATATGCATGTGATCTATAATATTATTGATTATTAAAAACAAACTTACCACTTTTTACTATAATTTTATTTCAGGTAAGATTATATTATAAACATAGACCCGCCTCGGTGGCGTGGTTGGCTAACGCGCCAGTCGTGTTGAGTCAGACCACTGAGGACGGGGAGATCGAGGTTCAAATCTCGGTCGGGTGAACTGGGGGTGGTTTTTCCTAAATGGTTTTCCACTCTCTCCACGCAAATGCGGGTTCACTTCCTCTAAATTCAACCTTCCCAAGTCCTAATCCATTAGTGTAATTAGTACTTAAGCATATAACCCGAACGGGTAGTAAGACGCGGTGCTAAATAATAATAATAATAATTATTATTATAAACTTACACTGACTATATGAGATTTTCCAAGTTAATGTACTGTGATAATTATTGTGTTACTGTGCCTTCCATTCATTACACCCATTCCCAGTTCTTTCTTTCGAGTGTTGAGTCACCCTAGCGTTCGACCACTTCCTAAAGCTCCTACCTGGAACTGCCCCAGGTAAGCAACCCTTGCGTGGCTTACCGACACATTCTTTCTATCTTGCCAGCCATAAATAATGGCCACCTTTCCTCAACAAACTATTGATTCGAACTCGCTGCCGTTAAGTATTATTTATCCTGCACACTACATCTTATTACTATACTTGTATAAACTTCTACCTAAAACAACCTTGATAGCTTTACATAATTAATATAAAGTTATATAAAAATCATCTTCTTGTCAAATTATTCATATTTAGCCTAATACATTATTAATACAAAACTGGCTACTTCATGGTTATGATTGCTTCTCGAAGAAAATTGAGTGTTAATGAGCTTGACCCAGGCTTCATTCTATTGGAACTTATCTGGAGGTAGTGTGAAATGTAGACCTCAACACCTCCCTAAAACAGAAAAAAAAAAAAAAAACTTAGGCCAAACAACTGAGCAATAACAATCGATTTTCTTTAAGAGGTTACTATTATATCTTTGTCCAATGGCATTGTGTGTGAAGTGTGTCTCTCTTTTCACTATGGAAACCATTATTGTGTTTGGTCACATTATTTTGTGGATCTGTTAAATATATTAACACTCCCTTATTTCCTACTCACTGTCAGTGAAGCCTGTTGTATACTTTTATTGTTGTTTACAAGAAACTTGCCTCGGTCCCGGCACATATTTATCTGATTGCCAAACCCTTCCTTCACCTCTGACAAGACGTTGTATTAATCACAACTTGTGAATGTGTGGAATGCCAGGCCTCCACCGTGGTTCGGATCCCAGGCTAAACTGTAGGTCCTCCATTTCATCTCACCATCACCCTACCATTACACATTAGCTTGAGTGTGTATAACCCGAACGGGTAGTAAGACGCGGTGCTAATAATAATACAAGAAACTTAGTTGTTCATTGCAACATACTCTATGGGTATTAAATGTCACTACAGTGAATGATGTATTTTAATAACCTACCATTATTTTATTTCAGGCTGTGCCATACTCTCGTGATTATAAGAGGAAATATGAATATTTGAAATCTCAATTGCGGAAACCTGTGAGTAAAATATATTAGTGTATGTGTGTGTGGGTGTGTGGGTTGTGGGTTGGGCTTTTAAGGCTGGACCAAGGTCACTGACCTGATAATCAGCTGATTATTGCACATGTACAGTCAGGGTTAACTGATGATAGATTGTACAGTCTGGCTGCATACGGTTTACACTGATCATTTATATAAACTGCCTTAGACTGATGTGATGGGAGGAGTCTTGGTAGTGAAGGAGAATATAAAGGTCGGCAAGTGAGAGAGAAGTATTTTAAGGGGTGGGGAGGAATTTATCGATCACAATTTGAACCTTGAGTGAATAAGATTTAAAGGGTGATAAAATTATAAAATAACTATCATATTTTCAAAACTAGACCATGGAAACAGTAATCCTCTTCATCTCAATACTTGGTCTGTTGATTTATAAGGACCAGCTTATTAGAGTTTTCCCACTTGTTTTCTTACATCCCGATAGCGGTGGGTAGAATAATTATTACACTTTAAAGCGCTTCATTGATTTAGATGGTCTCTTTTGTAGAATCAATTTATTCACAAACTACAGATTGAAACGCTTTAGTACAGCACCCATGGGACTTGACAAGTACCAGATCACAAAAATTGCCAGAACATAGAATTCTACTCCTAAGAACCCTATACCCCTTATGCCTATCCCCTAAGCTTGACATATCGCTCTACATACTTATTATGTAATATAAGGTAGAACAGGCTAGAACAGGAAATAATACATTTTTCATAACTCTTGGCGTTTTGGAAGATATTAAGGGCTAAAAACTCGGCTGCAGATTCAAACAACTTTGGTGCCATTGTACTTGTGTACATTGTACTCCTGGTGGCCAACCCTCAAACTAATGACAGCAGATTCAAAATGTGGTGGGCCACAGAATTCCAGACTAAAGAGTTTCAACCTGCGCACGCTTAGTAGATGGATATAATTTAATTTTGTCGTGGTGGGAAGCCAAGCAATCAGCATTGCCTGTAGAGTGGTCATAAACGAGCAACAACAGATATCTTTGGGCTTTCTTGGGCTACTGTGGATTCACATATTTGCCGAGAAACTAGCGCAGAACATTAACGTGGTCACGTGACAAGCTCTAAGCCAATCACAAGATTGCCGACTAATCAGCATGAGCTGTTCTGCTAAAGTTAAACTCATCTCTACTTTATCCACTCTATCTGAGATGTTCGGCACCGGAGGACCAATCAAATCACAGAACCAACCATCTGAAATGAGTACACATGCATATTTGACAACTACAGCCAGAAGCTAGCAGGCACCTTTGTTGACCTTTGTAAGATTTGAAATAACCTGTTAATGTAAAGCGTGTGTATCGATGTATTAGTTTATGCCACGACAGGGCATTATAATTTGAAATCATCTATCGAGTGAATGATCTAAAATACATGTCAATCCACTAGAAAAAAAAATGTTGATAATCAGCTGTTTCAGGTTAGCATTGCATTGCATCCTGGGTCAACATACAGAGTATGAATTACTGCACCACTGAGACAGATTCTAAGTTTTATTTTTATCGAACATGTTAATCAAGCTTTAGTGTTTTGTTAATGATAATGCTGTTTCAATTTTTTATTTTTTTATTGTTTGGATGAGTTAAATGATGATTTTTGCAGTGGGGATTAATATTTCTCCAAGGGTAGTCTGTAGAATTGCTGTACCTTTTTTTTTTTGCTAAGAAGCCTAATCTCAATTATTAAATTTATTTGTCATTTGATACTTACACAATTATTTTAAAAATTAATTTGGTCATTTATTAATATTGTTTGGGTTTGTTAATGCATGATTTAAAATATAAATAAGACAAATTGAATATTGTTAGCTGTATTTTATTTCAAAGCTACTCTTCCTCATCGTCTTCATTATGATGAACTGCTTCTAGCCTGTGGCCGGCTCACTTTATTAAAATGTCTCCATCTTTCTGTATCCTTTATCCATTTTCCCACCTTGACTCGCATCCATTCTTCTCCTCTAACTCATACACTTGCTTTTATCTGCTCCACCCATCTAGTTCCTTGTCTCCCTTATGTTCTTTTTTCTACATACTTCAGCTCCTTCATTCTTCTTGCTAGCCTTTCTTTTTCCATCATTACATGATATACCATCTCACCTTTACTTCCTCTATTATCTAGTTTATCCCATTTACCCACACTCTTACTCTTACATCTTTATTCTTATTTCTATTTATATAGTTTTGTATTACCGCTTTGCGATTATTTTAATTACTGTAAATCATTCATAGTATTGATAAATTATTGCTTACATTTCGAGCCTTTTGGATTTGTAGCAAGAGATCTACAAACCCTCTCTAATTCATAGCCTCTTCTCTACCATTTTTCCTTTTTCTTTAGTTTTATCAATTTCCTTCATTATAAAACTACCATTTGTTGAGCTATACTGCCGCCGCTGGCAGGGAGATCAAGGTTTGAATCTCGCTCACGTGAACTGGGGGTGGTTTTCCCTAAATATTTTTCCACTCTCCATCAACGCAAATTTGGGTTCACTTCCTCTATATTCAACCTTCCCATTTCCTTAGCCATTAGCGTAATTTAGTACCTAAGCATATAATTTGAATGGGTCCTAAGATGTGGTGGTGCTGCTAAGTATTATTATTTTTCTTTACAATTTTTTAAATAGTAAATATAGTTTTATTATTTGTTCCTCAGAATAACGTTCCGAATAAATTTGAAATAAAAATCCGAAGAAGTCAAATCTTTGAAGACTCGTACCGCATCATAAGTACGGTGAATCGGATGGACCTGCTCAAGACCAAGTTGTGGGTCGAGTTTGAAGGGGAGGTGGGCCTGGACTATGGGGGGCTGGCCCGGGAGTGGTTCTTCCTCCTCTCTAAGGAGATGTTCAACCCGTACTACGGGCTGTTCGAGTACTCGGCGATGGACAACTACACCTTGCAGATAAATCCGTTCTCCGGGCTGTGCAACGAGGAGCACTTGAATTACTTTAAGTTCATCGGGCGGATAGCGGGGATGGCCGTGTACCACGGGAAACTGCTTGATGGTGGGTAAAATTTTAGAGATTTTGTCTAGGTTTGTATCAGATCCACTATTTTATGAATGCAAATTTTGAATTCAAATCTTCATCTTACCTACAAACATCGAATATTGAATCTGTATCAGAACTTTGGTAAAAAATAAATCAAAAATAGAAATGGTAACTAAAGGTTAACCTTTCTTATTATAATTAGGGGTGTTTAAGTAGGCATTCTTCACTTAAAATAGAGTTTGAATGAAAAGTTTTAAGTTTGAGTAATACAGAGCAAATTTGTACTAGAAACATTTCAGGTTGAATTTTGGCAAAAGATCCTGGTAATAGATCCATGCGTAAAAAATAAGTACAAACTAAAAACTTTCAGAATAAAATTTTTTTGCGAAAAAAATTATCACACAAATTTGGATTTCTAAATAAATTTAATATAAGTGTACACACTATTTATTTTAAAATTGGGCAGAAGTAAATATTAAGACACTCCATTAAATATCTCAAAAGTTGAATCAAATGAATTAAATTTGGAATTTTCAGAAAAAAAATTGAAAATTCAGATTACTCAATTTTTTTAGTTGAGTTCGAGAAGCTATTAAAACTTTACTCTAACTCACACACCCCCAACTGTAATGCATTCTGTATTTTGTATAGCATTCGTACATTTAGTTAGGCGTTAAATTAATGGTCTGGGGTCTGGTTGTTACTGTCCCGTTTATTATGATGGGGCTGAACCTTCAATAAGCAGTATTAAGAGTTCTAACACAAATTTAAATTTAAAATTTGGAAATTAAAATAGTTTTAATTGTATTCAAATCTCAATTGGATATTCTCTAGAATTCTCTAAATTGAAAAATGACACCTGATCACGGGAATCGAACCCGGGTTTTGGCAAAGCTTGCCATTGCTCTAACAACTGAGCTATTCAGGAACTATCCCTCGCCTATATACGCCATTCACGACCTAAGTTTACTTGGATGTCAGCTCAAAAAGTAACTAGAAAATAGTCCCTAAAATATCACTACGCCAACACCTGATATCTGCCACTGTCACTTGGGACAGCTGTTATGAAAACATTTGGTTATGTAGAGTAATGTGATAGTTAACCACAGTAATTTAGGCCAATATTATGCCTCAAAGAATTTTGAAATTGAAATTTTTGAATGACTTGGTGATCTGTAACTTCTCTTCTTTTTTTCTCCTGGGAACTCATTATCAAAAAAACACACACAAATCTATCCACAAATAAAAAGAACCCCTTATAAAATTTCGTGAGATTAAAGTTAGATTAAACTTATATTTAAGTTTGATAAAAGATAAAAGTTTAAAGTTAGATTAAAGTAAGATTAAAATTAACCAAATTAGGCCTAATATGTATTCGAACTAAAGAGAAAATATCTGTATACACAAAGTTATTCTTAAAATAATTAGTAATATGATCTAGGATTAAGTTTTTTTACGTTAATACAGAAGCCCAATAATTAAAATAAAAGGTAATTTAACTTAGTTATAAATTATTATAAGTTAGAGTAAGGCGTGGACCTAACAAACTAGAGACTTAATTTAAAGTTAAAAATATAATAAACGCGCACAGTAATAAATTCTATGAAATATATTTAAATTAAACAAAGTCTTAATATTTATTTGAGGTCGTCCACAAAGCTTATTTATCCTTCTATTCAAGTTAAAATAATTATTATTCCGAGCACTTTCACAAAAGGTCTAACAAATATGGCTTTAAAATGGCGACCAACGAATATTAGCCATGTGGTTGATGATGACGCGGACAAGTTGTTTAAAATGGTGTATCCTCGCAGCAGACGATTATATTTTATTCAGTTAAATATTTCTAAAAACAGTAAACTAATAATAAAATAGTTAATCATATATAAAATAAATTACAAGTATTTTATCTTTACCAAGTAAATACGATGCCTGTATTAAAAGGTATTAATGCATGCACTATATTACACATCATAGATAATATTCCAAAACAAAGAATAGGTACTTTTAATATATGTTTAAAATATTGTTTCGGATTGGGTAAAAAGAAATTGTTAAAAGTAATGAAATAATGTGAGAAAACTTAAGTTTAAGTTATTTTAAATGTAAAATATAACATGTAATTAAAAAACTTAACATTCATAACAAAACAGTGTTCTTTTACAAGTGTTGGTAACCTAAAACCTAAACATAATGAATAATACCTCAGTTTTAGCTTCTGTGGTGCTGACTGACAGTTCACAGCTGACTTCTGACGGCTTTGAAAAGCTACCAGACCAAATTATGTATCCCTACGCGGAACAATATGATCTGCAAAAAAACATGTCTTTATCAGTTGCCACTTCTGACAGTCAAAATTTAGGTATATACCTAACTGTTGACTGACAGTCAAAATTTAGGTATATACCTAACTGTTGACTGTCAGAAGTCAGCTGTGAGCTGTCAGTCAGCACCACAGAAGCTAAAACTGAGGTATAGTTTCATTATTTACTCATATTCAAAGACAGTCAGTGTTAAAGCATTGATGTACTAATCCAAAGTTCCTGGGTTTGGTTCTATTTTATTTTTCAATTTAGAGCTGGCATTGAAATTAAGTTTATCTAAAACACTTGAATAAATATATGTGCTTGCATTAATGCCATAATGTCCTTGATAAAATAATTTTGTATTTTTATTTGTTTGGAGAAACCATACAAAAAAACAAACATTTAACATGCTGGTACATTTTTCCGGGATTTTTATCCCAATATCTATGCCATCTCCAACTGAATGATACCTTTGTGTACTTCTGGTGCGAGCTGTTCTTTCTTATTGTTGTAAAATTGTGATTGTGAAATAAAATATGTTTATCATTGAGGTCAAACTTGGTTCCTCGATACCCTCTAGTGTTGGTAGCATTGAAATAATCAATATTAAGATCACAATGTTTTATATCGCGATTCTTAGGTCTTAAATCCCAGGGAATTAAAGTTTTGACTTTTAAACGGAAAGGCATTATTTAGAAAGGGTTAATTTTCACTGAGGTTTTTTTTTTTGTTGGCTATTAACTTAAGTAATCGACAATTTTTTAAATATACTCAATATAACTTTAGTGTTCTATTGATTTTCACAACTCAAACATGCTTTTTTATTTAAGTACTTTTTTGGGATACTATTTTCGCCTTTTAGTTTTTTTTATTGGTAGATAGCCAAATATATTACAGTATGCTATATGTAAATAAATAACATATTTTTGTCTTGAGGTTCGATATATGTAAAAGGATTGAAATTGAAATTTTGAGGAATTGAAAATTTAAAAATCAAGATTAGAATTTAAGAACCTCAATCAAAAAAAAAGCAAAGAATCATGGTTTATATATAATTTTTTATGCTGCTAATTTATTCTTACTGGCCATTAAATCCATCTGAAAATGTTGTAGCTTTCTTCATCCGTCCATTCTACAAGATGATGCTGGGTAAACCTATCGATTTGAAGGATATGGAGAGCGTGGACTCTGAATACTACAACTCTCTTCTCTGGATAAAGGAGAATGATCCTAGCGAGCTAGAGCTTACCTTCTGCGTTGATGAGGAAAGCTTCGGCCGTTTCTCACAGAGGGAGCTCAAACCGGACGGTGCAAACATTCCACTTACCAATGAGAACAAAGACGAGTATATAAGGTATAGTTTTAAGAGCACCCACCACCTACTTGATTTGACAAAGGGTTGTATGAAAGAATTAGCCTGAGTGGATACTCTGGGGGTCACGAGTGTAAGTAGCACGTTAGTATGAGTAGACAGCGAGTACTCGCACATTCTGGTCGGGACTAGGCTACCGCGCTGCTAATGTTAAGATGTAATTTCTTGTGAAAAAATCGACGCAACACCACTACCACTGAGCATTCATTTAGCATCTACTCAGCCTCGTTCTTGCAAACAGTTCATATCCTCACACTTTATATATATTTTATATCAATAAGGAAAATCTCTTTTTGCTTTTTTTTTTTAGTTATATTTTATATGTATTAGGAACAATGTACAGGAAGGGTGGATAGAAAACATATTAAAGGAATCAAACACAATGTGGCTTTTACATTAAGGAAAATAACACACTGTACATTGCTGCCACTGGACCTAGGTTTCATTTTATCGGAACTCTGAAAGTAATGGCTACCTTTGAATAAAATTGATGATTATAGCTCAATTTTCCGACCTAACGGTAATGATTGATTTGTTCTTATAAAGTCATTACCTCTTTTTCGCTGTAAAAGTCACGTAGGGTTATTTCCTTTTATATGTTTCTATCCAGATTCCCAGTATCTTTTTCCAAAAGAATTTTGATAAAATCTAATTTTCACATTTTTCCTGTTCATTCCTTTTATTATTGTCTTACTTTATCCAATTTCAAAATTTCCCTATTGTTGACATTATATTCTATAAGCACTACAAGAATGTTATAGGCCCTAATGAATGCATGTATCACATTTACTTTCTCATCTATAGAAAATATTCTAATCATGACAGTTATTAACCCCAAGAATGTCTGCCCCTGAACCTGAAAAATGGGTTTAACAATATTTCTGTCCAACCTTGTATCTCCATTGTGTGTCTGGACTGCGGGGCTAGAGCTGAAACAATTTTATGGATTTTGTTTACATTTGATTTATAGAAACATAGTTTTCTTTAAAATTAATGATTATATCCCTCAAATTAAGGATAGTTTACTGATGATTGATTTTTGAAAATTTTGCTACCAACTATAAAATATAATATATGAGAAATTATTTGTGATTATATTGTACCATTTGGTTTTTCTATTTCAGTTTAGTGATACAGTGGCGTTTTGTGTCGCGCGTGCAAGAACAGATGCAGGCATTCCTGGAGGGTTTCAATGGGTTGGTGCCCCTGGCCCTCGTCAAGATATTTGACGAGCACGAGCTGGAACTGTTGATGTGTGGTATACAGAATATTGACGTGAAAGACTGGAAGCTAAACACTGTATACAAAGGCGACTACCATCCCAACAACATCACCGTGCAGTGGTTTTGGAGGGTATGATTCTCTACCATTTTACCTGTGAATTATGAATTTTAATCTTAATAAACATGATGAACATCCACATAAATTATTAAATTAACATGCACCATTGGTCTAATAGTCTAAGATGTTACTCTTGCAGTAGTCTAGACTGCCGAGGATGGGGAGATTAGGGTTCGAATCCAGGGTGTCTACTGGGTCACGAAAGTTACAAAAAAGTTAATAATGGCAAAAAAGGTCACAAAAGTCCCTGAAAAGTCACGAATTTTCAATATTTTAATCAAGTCACGAAAATATTGTTGTTTGAATTTCCCGCACATCGTAACAACGCAAACTCGTCGAATGTCAAGTTACCCACTACCCATGATACCATGCGCTAACCGCCTGCTTGTTTTTACCATGATACCAAAGACAAGATTAACGTTCACCATCTAGTTAAAGTTTAATTTTGCGTGTGAGTGCATTATGCCTATTTATGTCATTATATAATGTTCAATCGTTTACCGAAGAAATTTTGTGGTCATAAAAGGTCACCAAAAAGTCACTAATTTTGGTTTGTCCAACTTAGTAGACACTCTGGAATCCCAGTTTGGTGTACTGAGGCTTAAAAAAAAGTTAACATGCGAGGGAACCAATTGAGACACACCCAGCATAAGAGGACCTAGTTCAAATCTCAATACTTAAGCTCACAAACGTCAATCAGATATCTCGGTCCTCATTCATAAGCATCGAGAGACCTTGTTCTCGCACATTAACCATCTTTAAGGGGCCAGATTTTCCTCGATTACCTTAATAATTCATCTCTTCCCATTTTAACAAAGGCTGAGTAAGTGTAATGCTGTACGAATGTAGTGGCGTGTTATTAGTCTTGTAACATCTCAGGCTTCCAACATTTTTTTTTGTCATGGCTTCCTGTGTAAAAATACACTTTATACTACATACAGTAGCCCCATGGCTTCTTTGGTGCTGACGGCTTTGAAAAGCTACCAGACCAAATTATGTATTCCTACGCCGAACCATATGATCTGCAAAAAACATGTGTTTAGCAGCTGCCACTTCTGACAGTCAACATTTAGGTATATACCTAAATTTTGACTGTCAGCTGTGAACTGTCAGTCAGCACCAAAGAAGCCATGGGGCTATTGTACCAAGTCTGGCTATAAAGAATGAAACAGTATACTAAGTTAAGAGGGTTGCAATTTTTTTGCTGGTAAGTTTGAGGTAGATACAAAAAACTAATTTTATCTTCTTTATTTTTTGAGACAGGTTGTCTTATCATTCAGCAATGAAATGAGAGCCCGCCTGCTCCAGTTTGTGACGGGAACATCTCGTGTACCTATGAACGGGTTTAAGGAGCTTTACGGTAGCAATGGCCCGCAGCTTTTCACCATCGAGAAGTGGGGGCAGCCAGAGAACTTCCCCCGTGCCCATACCTGGTTGGTTTTTACATTAAAAGATTAGTAATTTATTAAATGCATGCAGAAATGAATTAAATCAAAATATGCACTTTTTGTTTTTATTCCTAGCCTATGTTTTTGATGGTAATATGATTAATGAAAAAAATCTGGGTTGGGTCGAGGACCATTTCACCAACTATTGGTTGCCGATTAGGACGATCACTGATGTTGATCATTTGGATTTTCTGTACAATAATTTTAATGTATTGTGCAAAATAACACATCTACATATTTGAATATAGACTATTTTTTATTCATTAAATTCATAATAAAATATTGGATCAACTTAAAAAATATAATAACAAACTCAAATATGCTGTGGCAACTATTTGAAAATGGGGGAGGCGGAATTGTAAGGTAGGTAAGTGTTTTAGACTTCTTGATAGAAATCCAAAATGCTCAACTGTGAGCTTGAATTATTAACAATTTTTAGCATTCATTTCAAAACTAGCACAGTTATTCAAATGCTAGGAGCCTGTTTATTTATTCTAATTTTTTCCATGAAGAGTAACTGACATTTTTTATATTTTTAAATTTAGCTATCAGTTAATATTTTTAAAATAAGTAACTTAACTAAAGTCAAAACATATTTGATCAACCCAATATTCATTAATTAGTGTTGACTTTTTTTAAATACTGTTACCCTTTAAATAACCCACACTATTTACACTTAAAATGATGTCACTTGGAAATAAAAAAGTAAGTTATTCATACTCAAAATTAAATCGCTTGGGGACAAAAAGGTAAGTTATTCATACAAAAAATGAGATCACTTGGAAATTAAAAAATAATGACACACTTAAAATGTGATCAGTGAGAAAAATAGGATAACAATAAAAAACTTTGAGAGGAACGAAAAATTATTCATCACACACACTAAATTATTGTTCTCACAATAGAATAAATGCTGACCAACATACAGAAACAAAATCTAACTCGAAATATTTAAGCTCCCTTTACCGAAAGGATATATTGCCGATAGAATGTGCTGAAGAAACTAATTTTATTATGGCTCAAATATTGTACACACAAATAGGATAGTCATTCTTCATCTATTTTTAAATAACTTTGCCAAATGTCACGGTTCATCTATTTTTAAATAACTTTGCCAAATGTCATGGTTCATCTTTTTTTAAAAAAGCAGTGGCTATTTACTTCGATATATATCGACGAAATTGAATGTGTATTATCTAAGAGCGCGATTATAGGCCGCATTAGAGTTTTATGAGAGCTGGTTCTTGGAAAAAATTGCAGCTTATTTTCGGGCCAATACGGTATACCCTCCCATTCTTTCATACTTTCTCCTCTTACTTTGCTTAATTTACTATCTCGTGTACTTTCTATACCTCCCCTCTTGCCCGGAAACTTCGTTCCTAAACCTGTTTCTGCTCATTAGCGCTAACATGCTCCTCACAAACTTTATTACCATAGACTTCACTTTGCTTGTCTCTCTTATATTCAATCTCAATATTTCTGATGCATATGTGATGTATGCCCTATACAGCACTTCCTTACACTTCAAGAGCAAGAAGTGTCTTACACACCTATGTAACAACTCCCCTTACCGCCCTCTTATTAGATACTCTCTATTTCCACCCTTCGCCACAATCACACATTCAATATTATATTTTACACATTGTACTATTCCAAAATTTCTAGCTTTACTAGGATTAACCTCCTCCTTACCATTATAATCTCTTCACATGTCGCTGTGCTAAATTTTACTCCATACTATTTCATATCCTCATTCCATTCCTGTAGCTNTTTTGACTTTATTTTCCTCCCCCCCCCCCCATAGCCTCAAGTCATCAGCAAACATCATAGATTTAATTTTTTTCTCTCTCCCAGAGTTTCCTTTCCACCATTTACATTACCATTATAAAGAGTAGTGGTTTGAGAGCACTCCCCTGCTTCACTCTGTTTTTTTTTTTATTTGGGACCACTATGTCCACCCCCTTCTCAGTCTCATTATCCTCATACATACTCTTTACTCTAATTACAGTGTCGTTTTACACTCCAGCCTCCTCCATCGCTTTCCAGACTTTATTTCTATCCAAGGTATCATATGCCTTTTCCACATCACAAATGTCCTTCCGAAATTCATACTTTGTTTCCATCGCCTGTCGTGTAGTGTGAGTCACTTATATGGCAGACCTCTGTTTCCTAATACCACTGTCCCTCTCTCCACCTTCCTTCTATTTTCTTTACCGTTATCTTCTCATATATTTCTGTACAGTGTTACATCAGCATTATTCCCCTATAACTCATTCTATCTCTTAACAATCTGTACTATAATTCCCTTCTTCCAGGATCATATTCTCCTTCCATACCACTCTCTCTCTCTTTATAACCATTGTATTCTTGCAGGTCTAATTATTTCCACCGTTAGTTCATCCACACCTCAGGTTTTTTCGTTTTCATCCTCAACCCCTTTTCTTGTGGGACCCACTCCCTTCTCTTCTGCTAATTCTTAATATCCTCATCAGTGTTGAACATCTTTCACCTCCTTAATCCTTCTCTTCTTCTGTCTTCATTCATCATTCTAATTTCTTGTCTTCTCTCTCTCTCTCTCTTTTCTTTCCTGGCTATATATCTTGTTAGTTCCATCCACATTCCTTTGCAGTAACTCTGTCCATTTTTGCATCCTGGCTTCATGTACCATACGTTTAACTTTTCCTTTGTTTACTCATTCCTATTCTTAAAACTCCTTAATACTTTGTTATTCTCTTTCCCTTAATTCTTCTGAATGTTTGTTATTCTCCACCACTGCTTTCTTCACTTTGTAATTCCACCTTAGTGTCTCCTGTCTCCTTCCACTTCCTCACTATCACTTGTCCTCCATACCCTCCCACCAAACTTTTCTTAAAAATTTCCCAGTCCTGCTCAACACTTTGGATCTCATCCTTAATCATTAAGCTTCTTGCCTTGCTTATTAAATACCCTTATTTCTCTTTCCTCATCATTTTTTAAGCCTCCACACCCCTATTCTTTTTTCTTGTTTACCTACCTATGTCTTAACATTCACATCCCCCAATGTCTTCCACCAGCTACATATGAACACTATCTTGAGACACACTTAGTATCACCTTCATGTTTACAGTGTGCCTTCTCATTTACTTGTTCATAAGGAAGTAATTTATTACAGACCTTTGCTCCTAATTCTAACTCTATCTGATAATATTTTTACGACATTCTCTTTTCTTCTTCAATGAAATGGATTGGCGATGGGAAACAGTTAATTGTTTCCCCACCTTTATTCCATTTCACGCACATACTACCAGCAACCTTCTACCTTCCTAATTTATTTCACCCCATTCATCATATCCCAAAACATATCAAAACCTCCCATTTCTTTTCCTATCTTTTCACTCAGGTCCCCCATTAATACCTGCCACTCTTTTCCCATACACATCCATCTTCTTTCCTCAACAGGTTATTTTCATTATTATGATAGAATCATTTAGACCTTCTCCCACTACAAAGCCCACTTTGTTTCTCCTTACACAACAGTGTAAAGAAAATATTGAATTCTAGGCATTACACAAGTCAACATCCTTAGGAGAAATAGTTTAAGATATGAATGAGGCTGTACTAGAAAGAGCAGAGGTACCTAAATGAGATAAGAGAGGAAATAAGAACAAGGTTCCTTTTATTTGATAAACACAATAATGCCGAACTATAAAAACTTTGTCTAGGTTTCAATGTGTGGTCTACATTTTTTACTTATGAAGCCAAAAGAAAGAAAAAAGTAACATATGTGGATTGGAGTCTTCCAACAATTTTTCCTCTTTCCCTTAGTCTTTTTTCACTCAATTTTTACTTAAAATTAGTTTATCTTTTCTTAACTTTATCCATCTTCATTTCTGTTTTGGTTGTTTATAATTTCTGTATGGATTGATCTTTCCTTCTAGATTTAAGGCCATCACCTTTGTTTCATACAACATACATTTTTCCGAGGATACTTCTTACAAACTCTTGTTTACATTTTGATTCCTTCAATGTTTTCTATAATTTTAACTTTGCAAAGAAAATTTAATTAAATCATTAGTTAACTTAGGCCTCTTATATTAATTCCTTTTGTTTTATATGGTGAGCTTAAAACTAAGTAAAAATTATTTCTTCAAAATTAAAAAACACTAAAGAGTTTTTAAATTGTATTTTTTTCGCGTGTTTCGTGAAGGTTCACAAAGATCCAGTGCCCATCTACTTATCTAAAAAACCTGATATAAATTCCTGGTGAGCACCAACATGTAGGATCAAAACTAGAACCATATTTAAGGTAATGACTGGAAAACCCAATAGGAAGAGACCAGTGGGAAGACCTAGATGCAGATGGGAGGATAACATTAGATTGAACTTGAAAGAGATGGTGTAATGAGGTGGACTGGATAGAAATAGCTCAAGATTAAGGATAGGGTGTAATGAGGTGGGCTGGATAGAACTAGCTCATGGTTAAGGATAGGGTGTAATGAGGTGGCTGGATAGAGATAGCTAGCTCCTGATAAATAAAGGATGTAGTGAGGTAGACCTGATAAGGTTAGGGTGTAATGAAATAGATTGAATATAACTTCTTTATCTCAAGATAGGGATAGAGTGTAATTAAATGGACCTAATAGATCTAGCTCAAGATAGGGAAAAAAGACATACTTTTTTAAGTGCGACAAAGAACTTTAGAGTTCTTAATGGCATAGGGCAAGTATTTTGGGCAAATGCTTTCTTCTGTACAGTTTTTAAAGTGAATATTGCAATAATTTAACTTTAAGTATGAGGTCTAGTTGTAGTGTTGGTTTAAGAATTAAGTTAATGTAAACCATTGATGGCCAGTAAAGTTCTGTAAAGAGTAAAATATACTAATTCTACCTAATTGTTAATTATTTCCTTGTTTAGTTTCAACAGACTGGATCTTCCTCCCTACGAAAGCTACCAGCAGCTCCGAGATAAGCTCATTAAGGCTATAGAAGGGTCGCAAGGGTTCGCCGGTGTGGACTAACTGCGGTTCAGAATCATGTGATACTACTGTAAACATTTCCTTAGCAAACTGTATCATATTGTATATACATATAAATATTATATTATATTAGAGTAGCTCTTTTTCTCTAACTTTACTCTTCCAACAAAATAAAATGTTTTATTAAAATTTTTATGCATTGTAAACCTTTTTGCTGTCTTTGTGAGAGTCAATTTGTTAAAATATGTATTTTGTACCACTATAATGTGATTTGATTTAAATAGCTTGCTAATTAGCTTCTACATTTGGTTGAATTAGTGTGATGGGTGGGAAACATAGTGGATTGATGACTGATTTTAAGTCCTTTGATTGAGGGACCTCATAATGGTTTAGTTGACGGGATCCGTTACTTGCCATGGTTTTATGATTCCTCTTTTGAGGATTAAGCAAACATTTTAGCATATATCTATTTAAGTATGTCACAAAATGGGATTTGTATTCTCTGTTTAATATTTATAGTTTGATATAGGTAAAACCGGCAGGTCTTTATAATCCTGAAAACAGAAAGGTGAGAGTTTGAACCCTTATCAGATATACTGATCGTAATGTTTTCACTCTCCATGCAGGTACATTTAATCTAGATAGTCCTTAATCTTATAGTTAGTGGATCAGACACAGAGTATGATGCGTTGCACTGAAATAAACTAAAAAAAAAACCTCCAGATTTTTTTCTGTGTGTTTATTTACATTTTCAGTTCTAAGTCAATATCCATCTTGTGACACACTTTTTTCATTATTTGTATGTTATATCTACCAGCTTACTATTAATAACAATAATAATAATAATAATAATTCATCATTCAATCTCTTGAAACAAGTCAGTTATTTACAAAACCAATCCACCAAACTCTTTTTATTTTTTAACTCGTCATTGAATCAGTCCCAGGCTGTGCAGTCTAATATAATATTTTGTAACTGCTTTTTAATTCATTCTTGGTTCACTAAATTGTTAACATTGTGCAAATGTTTTCAAATTTGAGTAATATCAAATATAAATTCCTTAACTATTGAAATTTAAAATCTTTAAAAAAACACATTTGTTCCTAAAAAAAATCACAAAAACTGATTATTTTTATGTCTCTCAACTTTGTTAATTTTCAAGTTATCCAAAGAATTTGAAGAATATAACCTATTTCGGGGTATTTCCTGGCAAACCCAACGAGAAGAGACCATTGGGAAGACTTAAGAGACACAGATGGGAGGATAACATTAGATTGGACCTGAAAAAGATAGGGTGTAATGAGGTGGACTGGATAAAACTAACTCAAGATAGATAAGTGGTGTACTTTTGTAAGTGCTCCAATGAACTTTTCGAGTTCCTAATGTCATAGAGTAAGTAGGTAAGGAATAGATCACTGAGATATAAAATGGCTTAAAGTAATAGAAATTAACGTATGGAGACGTCTATCTTTCCCTACTTTTAAGTATACCTAAAACACATAATGACACATTTTATTTTGTCAATTTTACTAACGGTACTCAACACAATAAATTAAATAGAGCTTTGAGGCAGCTAACCTATTTTTAAAAGAAAGCATACTAAATTAAAGCCTCTAGTATTTTTACATATTAGTTTATTTATGTTGCTACAGTCTGGATATGCGAATATATATTGTATTTTGGATAGTACCCATGTAAAAAGTAATCTTCACTCGTCAGGGGTGGAGTCCTCGGAATACATGAAAACATCGGGGTGTTGAGTATCATGTTTTCTTCAGATGAAAGTTAAGTGGTTAGTGGTGGTTTTTATTGCAAGTGTGGCATTATTCAAATTTGTAAATGTAGGATTCAAAATAACTTGACATAAACCCTTCAAATTAGTCAAATCCTTAAGATATTTGAGTCAATAATTTGAAGAAGAAAAAAAAAATTCAGACTCCAGAGTGATTAAAAAAATCTAATTAATTTTTGAGTTATGAACATTACAACAAGGAATACAAAATAAAAACCTAACTGTCCCAAGATCATTAATTTTACATTTAACTGAGTGAATATGAATATATATATAGAGTTCTAACCAATCCACCTTATTACACCCTATATCAGGTCCATTCTAATGTTATCCTACCATCTGTGTCTTGGACTTCCCAATGTTCTTTCCCTATTGGGTTTACCATTCAGTACTCTGTACACAGTTCTAGATTCTTCTATTCGCACTGCATGCCCTGCCCACTGTAATCCGCGAGATTTGATTACACTAATAGTGTCTAGTGATGCATACAGGGTATGTAACTCATCATTATGCAACCTGCTTTCCTCGCCAACATGTTTGTATCCTTTTTTTTGGACTAATTATATTCCTGAGCAGATTGGCTTAGAACACAGTTTCAGCACACGGCTTATAAAAGAAAATTTAAATCTAGAACAGACAGTGATATAATTATATATTTTAGGCCGGACTGGGACTACATACCCGGGACTCGGTAGGCAGATACGCTACCCCCTTGAGTTAATGGGTCAGACTTATTTTCTATATTAATCAACAAATTAAAATGAACAAAATCTCTCTTAAAGGGGGAAATAAAAGTATAATAAAGGGGTTAGATTTGAGAAAATGTGGGTACGACCCTTCACTAAGAGTCCACTACCAATGGTTCATGTTCTTTCAACTTTTACTTCTTACGATTCAATTCTTGATTTTACTATTCTTTATTTTAGTTATTGTATTTTATCTTTTGAAGCTTAACATAGAATTTGATCTTGTTCTGTTCTTTTTTGTTCTTAAAATCAAATGGTTGAGAAACTCGACACAAGATTACTCTCGAGTCAGAAAACACACGAAGGTGTGGTTTTCTAAATTCTTCAGTTGATAGCCTTGAAATTTTGTATCAGTCTTAGTTTTTCCTTGAAAATATACTTGTTTTTCTATAAAATTTTGTTGCCTTTTTTTTTTAACACAATAAAATTGTTTTACTTGTCTTCATTTCATTCTTTGTTTCAAAGTAGAATTCAGAAAACCGCACTATAATGGCACCTGGTTCAAGCCGTATAACCTACTTATGTCAGGTTTTTTCCAAGAGGCGAACCTGGTTCTTAGGGGAAATCTTGCAACAAAACTTTTTTTATATAACAATTTTTTTAATTTCCTTTAAATGCTGTTTTAGCTATTATAAGTGTATCAAATTTTCTAAACCTAGCAACTGCAAGAGTTTGATTTTTTTTTATATCTGACTTAATAATTGGCTATAGATGAACATGTAAATATTTAAATACAATTGACTGAATACTTTTGAAACTAATAAATATTTACTACTATACATAAAAATTATATTTTTAATATGTTTGTTTTTATATATTTGCTTTTTTTTATCTTTCTGTGCTACGGTCTTAAATGTATTTTAAATTAATATTGGATAAGTTCTGAACCATTAAATATTTGATTTCTTCCTTTAGGGTTTTTAAAATAGCTTGATGCACATCTCCTGGTGTTCATAGTTTTTAAAAATCACTTCGCATAAGTTATTTTTTGTGCAAATATACCATATCTGACATGCTTGAGTACTGGCTAATGCAGCGGTCATTTTAACTAACTAAAGTTTTATCTCATTTTAAAACCAAAATGATGACCCCCTCACCCCCATCTCCAGCACTTGATTCTACCCTCCTTATCCCCATTCCATTATCAAAATTAATATGTGTGTAACCTGAATGGGTACTTATAATATATATAGGTTGTTTCAGGAGAAATAAATATTTTGGGAGATTGTAGTATTTATTACTCTGAATAAAAAAGTATATAGAAACATGTGTCCAATTCTCAATGGATGCAGAGATACAGCTGTTTGAAACTGGTATGTACAGCTACATTGCACGCACAAGTTTCATAATCAAATGAGTAGTTGAGTAGTATGCAGCTCTCTGAATCAACTTTGATTAAGAAGCAGCTATAACCTGACACTCTTTGGTGATAGAATTGTTGTTAAGAATGCTGCACATCTTGACACATGCTGAAATTGTGTTTGTTTACCGTTTTTATAATGGAAGTGCTGTTTCTTCTTGTAGAGAGTACCGCCAACAGTTTCCTAACCGCAGAGTACCGGTACCAAGAGGATTTACTAGTGTTTACAATAGATTGTGTGAGACTTATATGGCACCCAACTCTGATTACTTTTGAACGTCCAAATTAACAAAGTGCAGTTTAAGTAAAATACGTTCTTCTCTAGGCAGGATGAAGTCCTACAATAAACACAAAGAATTTCTACATTCAGTGGTGTTTCACATACAAAAGTATGGTGGACATTACATCAGCATGCCTTGTATCAATTTCACTTTCAGCAGGTGCAACACCTTTAACCAGGAGGTGGAGCCATTCTATTGGAATTTTGTTAGTGGGTAAATGTTATACATAGATTAGTTCCATTAATACTGTTCAGCTATAAATCTACTTTCACTCGTGACTGGATCAACAATACCTTCAACTCGCATTGGTGGTCTGACGAAAATCCACATGCCACTGTAAAAACAAATTTTCAACATAGTTTCTCTGTAAACGTGTAGCATAGAATGATTGACAATCGGGTACTTAAGCCATTTGTGTTACATAATCTTCTTAGAGGGCTCATTTATCTAAAAGTTTCTGTAAAATGAACTTTCACTAATAATACAGGAGGTTCTCTTGGTTATAAGGATTGGTATAATACCTCAGCACAACGGATATTTTGCACATTATAGTCGTCAGGTGACACGATATCTAAACCTAACTTTCCCTGAACAAAGGATCGAACGTGATAGTCTCGTTCATTATTCACCAAGGTCTCCAGACCTCATTATCTTGGATTATGGTTTTGTAGGGATGGATGAAAAGCAATGTATACAAATAAAAGGTAAATACAAGAGATGAATAGCTCACTCACATCCCTGATAAAAGAACACCAAGACAACCTCAGAAGAACAACACATACTATGGGAGTTTCAAACATTTATTGTAAACTTTAAGTTATTTGTACTTTATCTTTTATATTATCATTCATAAAGTCAATAAACACAAGCAAGTCATTTATTGTTATTTAATATCTCTAAATAATGGCTTTCTACGCACCAGTTTCAAACAGCTGTATCTCCACAACCATTGAGAATTGGACACATATTTGTATTAACTTTTTAACTCAAAATAATCAATACTACAACTAAGGGTGTACGGATGTGGATACCGATGAGTCGGGTGATTATTAGTGCATTGGCAATTGATCGTAATTGGCTATTATAATGATTAATCATTTTTTTAAAGTAGAATTTGAATTAAAATTTTCTAGGTAGGAGTTTAGTGATAAAAATTTAAAGGGAAAAACTTATATACACTATACATTGCATCTAGGTTGCGGGCTATGCAAAGATCACATTCCAACTTTCACCGGTTATGCGTAAAATATATTTTTTTATGCATACAATCTTTTTTTATTAATTACATTCACTGTTATCATTCTCTTAAGCATATTTTTCAATAGTTAGTTATTAATAAATAATCTACAATCGGTGTTAATAATCGTAGCATGAACAATTATTTTAAACAATCAGTAATCGGTTTTACTGAATTGGTACACCTCTAAATACCTTACAAAATATTTTATATTCCTCCTGAAACACCCTGTATAATGTAAATAAAGCAGAAAGTGTGTGTGTGTGTGTGTGTGTGATCCTCCATAAAAAGATAAGGCACTTATAGATGAATGGGAAATCTGAAATTTTCAAGAAGGTAGAGGGATTACCTCGTACAACCATAAAAATCTAAAAATGGGAAATTTCAAAATGGGGCTCTAGAAAGTTGGGAGGGAGGATATAATTTTTTTTTTAATTATTAAAGAGGAGGTATAAAATTAAAATTTGTCAGATAGAGAAAAAAAACTCCCGATACATCTTGAAATAGTTAATTTCTTAAAATGATTTGGAGAAAAAAGAGTGAAGGGAGATTCAAAACTAGTAAAAGTAGCTAGTTATCAATGTGGTAGAAAACTTAAATTTACCAGGCAGGTGAAGGGTCCACTCAAAATATTTATAATATTCTTATAACTTAACTTTTAAGTGGAGCCACAGATAGTGAGGGGTAGAGAGGGGACTATGACAGGAACGAGACTTTTGGGTGTGGTAGAAAATTTAAATTTTGAAGTAGGGTAGGACAACTAGAGATAACCAAATAAGTCTTAAAAATTGAAATTTTTAAAGGGTAGAGATAGAAAATTGGGTATGGAGGCGAGCGGCTTAAAATTTCTAAACCATTATAATAAACTACTTCCTAGTGTAGGAAGATAATTCGGAAGGGGAGTGAAGGAACCATGCAAAATAGGCACAAGAGTCCAAACATTTTTAATAGGACCTCAGGAAATAGAGAAAGGGAAGGTATAGAAAGACAAAAACTTTTAGATATAATAAAAAAAATTAAGCCTGTGCTAATCCACGATTTTCCATTTCGAGTCAAATCCGAATCTTGGCAAACCAGCTAGAATCGATTCGGAATCGAATATAATGCGTAGAATTTTTTTCTTATCTAATTCAAATCGAAAATCATACCAAAAATAAAATTTTGAATCGAATCCGAATCAAATAACATATCCTTAGGAATCTTTGAAAATATTTTAAAGTTAACATTAAGTTAAACAAGTAAACAAAGCTTAATGACTAACTTATGAAAGGTTATAAACAAAATAAAATACTTTTTTTTTATAATGGTTTGCTGTATAAGACCATAGAAAGTTGAAATTATTCTAAAGTATGAAAAGATTCGAATTTTGAACTAAACCCATCGAATCCGGATCTGAAATTTACTTAGATTCCAAATTTCGAATTCACCACGAATCTCTTATAAGTCTCAAAAGCTCGAATCGAATCCGAATCTTAGCAAGATTCGAAATTTCGAAGGTTCGCTAAGGCTTGGAAAAAATTAAATTTGGCAAGCCGATATAAGGACCCCTGAAGAGAAAATATTAAAAAATTGACATTTATAAGTGGGAGTTGAAGAACTGATGCAGTGACGAGACTCAAAATTTCCAAGTGTGGTTGAGAACTTAAATTATTTAATCAGCTAAGGACCACTCCTAATAAACATAAAAGTATGAAAAGTTTAAATTTTGTAATGAAATTATGGCAAATGGAGGAGGAAAAGCTATAGTTATAAAAATATTTTTGAAATTAGGTATAACATAATCTGTCAAACAGGTAAATAAAAACTCCAAATATCCAAATGACTCTTAAGAATTAAAAATATTTCAGAGTGTTTTGAAAAAAAAGTTTGGAGGAAGAGGGGTTCAATAATTGCCATAACTGCAACTAATCAATGTATTAAAAAACTACAATTAAAAAAAGATAAAACTCCAAATAACTAAAGTCTGACAATTTTAAAATGGGAATTTAATTAATGTAGTGGTTGGGGTTTATAAAACAAAAACCTTTTAATATGTTAGAAAATTTAAATTTGGCAGAAAGATAAAAGTATATCTCCAGATAACTAAACAAATTTTAAAAATTATAATTTCTAAGTGGTAATTGGTAATTGGACAAATAGGGAGAGGGGTTTAAGGGGCTTCAAATTTTCAAAATTAACAAACCATTTATTTTTAGTGTGGTAAAAAATTTAATTCGGAAGGAAGGCAAAGAAGCCACTTAAAATAACCAGAAGCATTTCAAAATTTTAAATGGGACATCGAGATATAAGGGACAGGGTGGGGGGGTAAAATGGTATATAAAAATCACATTTAGTCGTGGTAGAAAATTTAAATTTGGCTAGCAGATAGAAACCCTCCTCTAGATAACAAATTAGAGAAATGACAGGGGGAAGGGGGGGAAGGATGTCAACATCATGTGGTAGAGAACTGAAATTTAGCAAATGGGTCCAGGGATTATTTCAAATATACGTAAAGGTCTGAACATTTTAATTTCACAATGTAACTCCGGAAGAAGTAGAAATTGTGTTGACAAAGTCCAAGCCTTTAGTCCATTTATAGCAGAGATTCTCAACTGGTGTATTGTGACACGGATAATACAATATCAGCCAGGGGTGTGGCTCACAAAATAATAAGAATAAAGAAACAAAAGAAAGTTTGGTCTTATAGTGTTTCTATGAATCGCACAATGTGAGACTGTTTCCCTTGTGAATACTACATATTATTCATTTTTTATAGTATTATTAATTCTTAGTGGTCTCACATTGTGGTTAGTTTGTGTGCTAGTTTATTGATTTTCAAAGCGATTTTATTCTATAATTGTATTTATATTTTTTCATTCATTGTTATTTATCTCTTTCAAGGGCGAAAGTAAAAATGTTTATTTTAATTTAAAATAATTACAAAATTGAAACACTTAATTAATTACAATGCTATGCTGATATATTCTACGTTGGATGAAAAATAAAAAATGACAAAAACAAAAGCGTTTACAAAAGTGTCACAAGATTGTAATCCTCTTTGCAAAGGTGCCCCGAGCCTAGTAAGGTTGAGAATCCCTGACTTTTTTGGAATAACAAATTAATATTTTGCACCTCATCAGGCTATCCATATTTAATTGCACTATTGTGATAGGAATGAGGAAGCTAGAATTGAGTGAAAATTTACCCTAATTTGCATAGAGGGAGAGTGGGAAAGTTTAGTAAAATCACCCGCAGAACACCCAGCTAGGGTTCTAGCCCAAGCCTTCCTGCCACCATGAACCCAAACCAAGCGAGCTTGACTTTTATTCTTTGTGCTCACCAATATAGGTAACGAGTACGTTATTCTAAAGATAATTTGCAAAGTCAGTTTTCACTATTGTATAATTAATTAAATGCCAAGGAAACTTATAATGAATTAACTTTCCAATTAAATAAGTTATTTGGTGGGTTGAATAAAGTGTGGCTTATTAATTAAAACCATTATATTAATATTTATGTTGGTAGCTTTATAAACAATAGGTGAAAAACACGTCAAGTGTCCCCAGCTGGGATTTAAATACTCGCCTCCGAAAATGTTTTAGTTTTTAAAAACACAATTTGTGGCTTTGACCTGTAGTGTCAACTGTACTGTCTTTGCCTGAACAAATCATTTCTCTCTTTTTTTACCACCCCACTTTCAAAACAGTGTTTTCTGCCTCACAGAAGATAATTTTTTTTTTACTTATCTGATGTGTTAAAATAACTCAATTACTTATATTATATCGCACAGCAGTTTTTGAGCGGACAAGTAACATAGTTCTTAATTCTGGGTCGACTTATTCTCGAGTGAGTTTTTGAAAGTCAAAGCAGATGTATCTTAGGAATGGGAGGATTTCTTGGAGGGGGTCATTTACTCATTTGAAACTCAATTCGGCCAATGACCAATTTATAAAATGCATGATTTCCCTTAAGAAATATTTTCTCTCATATTTTATAATTTTTCTGTGTTCACTTAATATAATATCTTCATGAATGGTTGATTCAATGTTTTTCTCTATTCTATTGGTATAACTGTCCTCAACACTTGTGTTCCATTTTGTTATTTTATTTGTAAATTAGTAAGGGTGTACCTAGTCAACTTTTTCATCCAAAGCAAAGCTGAATCAAAGATTTTTTTTAAAAATTGATTTAGGTTGAGACTTTATTTTTATATCTAATTATATGAAAGGAGTCTGTGTGCTCAAGTTCCATTAGTCAAGCTCGAGCAGATTTCTTAAAAGGCCCCCATCGAGTACAGAATTGAACCATACATTGTTTTAAAAAATATGTTTTTGACATGACAATAGAATTAATAGTTTTTCAATTGAAATAACTTTTTTTTTTGTTAATTAAAATTACTACTTAAAAAAGAATAGTCTGAGCTATAGTAAAAAATCTGATTAATTTTTAAATAAACTTATGACAGTTATGATGTGTGAAATTGAATCAATCTTTCAGTTGCTAAGTTCAATTTTTAAACAATATTCACGAAAATAGAAAGGGGTGTGATGATTTAACTATGAACAACCCTTCAATTCCCTTCCTCTCCCTGTTATCAGAAAATAAAGTTAAAGTACTTTTTTAAACGTAATTCCATGTACCTAAAGATTACACTATGACACTATCCTATAATCTACAACATAAATAAACATTGTAAGGTAAGCTTGATAACTTACAGAGTAAATGAAAGATTACAATGTACCCTTTTGTTCAAAGGTCTACTTCCTACAGTTTTACATTATACTGTGTGTTATACCAGCCCTACAAACAGGTTATGCCTTTCTATACCTTTTTATATCATCTATATTTACTCCTCCCTTCTAATCAACAACAAATTTGCTCAGTTTGTGACATTTCAATGCTCAGATGTGGCACAATTCACAAACAACATTCAGACAAGTACACCTTATTTCTTTTATTCTAAGACGCACAGTTTTCCCCAATAAAAACTGCCCTAAAAACGGGGTGCGTCTTAGAATCGATGGTGTCTAATAATTACAGTTCTCTCTCAGCCAACACACTCACTGGTTCAGAATACAATATATTATGAGATAGCAACGATAAAGACAGCTCAGAAGAATCAGATTGATATTGATTCAGAACAAAGCCATGAATAACATACCTACTAATAAATAAGGTGCTACTGTTTTTACTTATTAGTAAATTGAAACCTGTAATACAAATATTTCTTAAATATTGGGTATTTTAGCGTTTTATTTTTATTCTTATAGGATTAAAGCTTTTTTTCTGTTGGTGGTACTGAAAAATTAAGGTGTCTTACAAACAATGGAGTCTTAGAATCGAAGACATAGTATAGATAAGAGTAAACAATGAGTCAGTCATCCCTCTACAAATAGCCTTATCTCAAAATTACCGAGCCCATAAAAAGCCCGAGGGTCTTTTTAAAGCTCCAGTGGACTGTAAATTAGAATACACTCAGATCTCTATTATATATTTATATAAATTTAGGCGCCACATATAATTCAACAAATGTAAATTATTTTATCTTCATGAAGAACAAGTCATTCAATTTAGATGGATTTTTGACATGTAAACATTAGTTTTAATGTTAGCAGAGAAGAAAATCAAATCAAATGTGTACAAAAACAAAAATAAATATGTATTTTGACTACAATTATTTTTTTGAGGTGGGGTAGAGTAAGTGGGGTATGCCAGAATGTATTTATGAGCCTGACACACCCTTAAAAATGATTTTTAAAATGTGAATAAGTCTTAGTACATCATAAGCAATGTTAAACGATAGCGCCCGTATCCTAATAAAGTTTTTGAAACAGTGTTTTGGACTAAATTATTGGTAAAAGGTAAAGTTAATTAATAACCCAGCTTGTTGTTTACCTAAAGTTGGTTTGTGGGGACAATTTAGACTTCTTTGTATCGGCTTTAAAAAACTAATATATGTCGAAACAAACCCGTAGTTTCATTTTAAATTATGATTTTATTTTACTGTCGCATCTCATTACATGTTTGGATTGTGCAATATGTACTAATTACGCTAATGTGTTAGGGATGAGGAAGATTGAATTTAGAGGAAGTGTACCCACATCTACATGGTTAGGGAAAAATCCTTTTGGAAAAACCAACCTTGGTACACCCAAGTGGGATTTTAACCTTGATCGCCTCATCATCAGCAGTCCAGTCTCTTACAAGGATGACACTTTGGACTATTCGACCACTGAAGGGAGTTATTTATTTATATCACACAATGACTAGGACAAAATCGTGGATAGCTCGGTTGGTAGTGTCTGTAAACCTTGTCCACCTCCATCCTTTGCTTATGATATATTTTTTTAAAAATTTAACCTAAAATGTTACCTTAATAAGGTCAAAGATACATTTTTTCAAATGTGTCTTTAATCTAAATGTCTAGTCAGGGTAGCTACAAAACTTTTATTATAAAATTTACCGATTTTTACATATTTTACAGACGATATTAAAATAAATGGTATGGTGCACCACACAGATTTTCTCCCACTTTTATCTTAAAATAGACATTTACTAAAGTGTGTGAAACAAAATAATAGGTCTATATATTGTTGTAGAAACATTACATCAAAGATCATAAATGAAATAATATATACTATTAATTACTTATTCTATGGCACTAGGAACACTGTTACAGAAAAATTGAGCAAAGAGAAACATCTTTGTCCACCAAAGAGCATAAGAATCAAATCTATTTTCAAAGACCTGAATTAAAAAGTAAATATATTTGATTATAGTTCAGAAACTATTGGTTTTATAAAAATATATTTTAAATAAAAGATGTGTATTTTTAATAGTATTACAACTCTACAACAACAAGTTATTTTGTATCTATAATAGTTGTGGAGAAATGATGAAATTTTCCACTAAGTAAAGTACCCTAAGTCATTTTCACGAGAAAATGAGAATTCTAATCTTGTTTATAATGATACAGTGTCTAGATATGAAATTTAAACAAAATTTTTAGAGCAAATTTAAGAGAATCTTTTTTCTCTCTCTCTTTTTGCCCTTCAGTAAACTACACTTAAATTTAGGGTTAGAAATCTAATTCCATAAACCCCTCGGGAGGGGGAGGGGGGGCACCTTATGAAAACTCAAGATACCAAGTTTTGGTCCGATTGGTAAAATAGTTTTGGCTCTAACCTGAGGTACAGACAGACGGAATCGTGAAAACTACTTTTTCTGTTTAAGGGGGTCATGAAAAGTCGACATTTATCAAAATCTCAAGTTCAATATTTTTTTACAATCACAATTTGATTTCTCTCAGAGGTGTTGAGAGAAAGTAAAAAAAAAACCCCCAACAACCCTGCATTTTTTTCGTCTATTACATTTATCACATATTTTCAAAAACAATCTTAATGGCTTTTCAACATCCTTATGAGCTATTTTTCTATTATTTAATGTTGTATGCATTATTTATGTCCTTGTGTAAATGTGGTATAAAACATACCCTAAGACTTCCACATGTAGGCAATGCATTTTGTTAGAATCGAGAAACAAAATATCTCACTTTTGTTTGAATGTTAAATTGCAAAATTAATAGCATATTTAAATTCCCTGGCTTTTTTTTTACTGATTTTTAATTAAATTTGCTGACTTTTCCCTGTTTGTAGCCGCTCTGCCAATATACCACAGCCAAATTAAGGCGGGGATGTAGGAAACACAATTAAAAAGTTAGTATTTTTTGCAAACTTTTTTTTTGGCCAAAATAAATAAAATATAGCTTAATTACAAACATAGAATTTAATTTTCTTCACTTGGTGATATCAGCAGGTTGTTGAGTATCTGTCATGAGCATAGCGGTATTAGACGAGAAACTTCTTAAACAATAAAAAGTTGTCATGAAATTCTAGCACACCCGTGACATATATTCAAGAATTGTTGAGGTCGCCATGTGAAGAAAATTAAACTCTATTTTTTTAGTGAAGCAATATTTGATTTCTTTTGACCAATATTTTGCTATAAAGACTGCAAAAACACTTAACTTGTTCTCGCTTTCCTTACACCCCCACCTTAAGATAAAGCTAGTTAAATTACCACATACACCTTGAGACAGATTAGATGAGATGTAGAGCAAACTTTATTTTACTATAGGTATTTAAATTTTTACTTTATGAATTAAATTAGAACCTTTCTACTTATTATATTAATTCTAGAACATAGATACCACTTTTTCCCTTTGCTATTAATTCATCACTGTGAAAGAAGAAAGCACAATTTCATCAAAGATAAATTGTTCGACCATCCCTGGCATAGAACTCGGGACCCTCGGCAGAGTAAGCAGACTAATTGACTGACAAAACTTAGGTGTCAAATGAAGAAGAAAGATGCAAATGGTGAATATTTCACACTGAATAGAACAGTGGAATATGTAGGAATAAAACTAGCTTTGGTGGCCGCATTATATAAGGTGTCACGCAGTATTATTATTATTATCACCGCGTCTTACTACCCGTTTGGATTATACGCACTTACGCTAATGTGTAATGGTAGGGTGATTGTGAGATGAAATGGAGGACCTACAGTTTAACGTGGAATCCGAACCACGGTGGAGGCCTGGCATTACTCACATTCACAAGTTGTGATTAATACAAGTCTTGTCAGAGGTGAAGGAAGGGTTTGGCAATCAGATAAATCTGTGCCGGGACCGAGGATTGAGCCCTGGATCCCAGCACAGAAGTCTGACACCTTACCCCTAGACCACCAGGTCACCCCACACTCGCAGTAGATTAGACTACCGACGACGGCGAGATAAAGGTTCAAATCTGTCAGGTGTACTGAGGTTAGTTTTCCAAAATGGTTTCCCACTCTTCCTCTGCAATTGCAGGTACACTTCCTCTAAATATAACCTTCCTCAGCGTTAAAACCATTAGCGTGATTAGTACACAAGCGTATAGCCCGAACAGGTAGTAAAATACACTAAATTAAAAGCACTATATTAATCTACTACGCAACTGGTATTCAACCTGCTAGTGATATGCAAACAAATCTTAGCAGGTAAGTAAAATTAAAAATAAATAAATATATACATAAATTATTTCATGATAAACACTGAGTAATCAACCACAAGAGACCTGACATAAGGACATGGGATCTGGAAGTGGCAGTTTTATTTAAGATGAAGATTATAGAATATGTATAGCTTGCGCTATGCCTCAACAAATTTTGGGGTACAAAGTTGAAGAATTATATTTGGGGGGTACGCGAACAAAAAAGGCTGAATATCACCTTACACCTTAAAATTTTTTTAAAAACACACATAATAGCTTGACAAGAAAAAGTTTAAATACATAGAGAATATATAATAATCATGAACACCTTAGTGACTTAGTATGTTTGTTTTGTTTTGTTGTTTTGTTAAGTTTGTTCAGAAGATTTATATGATGGGGTATGAGATGAGTGAAACTGTTAATGAGCTTCCAGCATTATATCATAAATGGGTTAGACAATGAAGAGGTGATTTTCAAGAGGGAAGACATATGCTCATCAGTGCCTATTTCTAAGATAATTTTTTCTAAGTTTCATGGTTGAAAACACTTGTTCACATGAATGTCAGGAATTTATATATCTATTACTGTTTAAGGAACTAACATTCCAAAAAAAAACATTAGCTTATATTTGTAAATAAAGGAGAGAGGTCAAGATCCAAGTAAGAATTTTGTAACTAATCAATGGAACCAAACTTGATTATACATTCTAGAGTTAGCTTGACCTCCTTAATTTATTGAAAACTCATCCAATGCTTTAGCTAAAACTTGAGGGATTAATTTTAGGATTTTTTTTTCCCCCCCAGAAGTTTAAACTTCATCAATGTAACTTTAACAATAACTGAAATCAATATTCAGCCCAAAGCCTACTTCACCGAGCATGTCCACAGATAAAATTAACCTTTGAAATAATTTGTAGAGTAGAAATATGATAGGGAAGGAGGGTTGGACAGTGTGCATACACCAGTACATATAAGACACTTTTTAATATATGTTGGGCGCAAAGCCTGAAAACGACCAATGGGCGGATTTTTTTACCCAATCCTAGAATTTGACGTTTTAAAATTACCAAATCTTGAAGTTCTATTCAATTTCAACTACTAATAGACCAAATTTGAAAACAGTCTTTTGGTTAGGCTTCAAAAAACACTAATTTGGTCAGGTGGGCTTAGTAATTTAAAATAAATTTGTAATATCTGAGATTCATTTGCCCTCTTGAATTAATGTGGTTGCTCAAAATTTAGTGCGCGCCACATGCTTAGTCTGGTCAAGAAACAAACTAAAATGTTACTTCAAGCTTTTTGGTCAGTTGTTAGTTGTATAATCCTAGGTTTGGCTGTTTGGAGACAATTAAAGCCCAAAATTGAGTAGAACTTCAGACTTGGGTCATTTCAAAAAGTCCAATCCTACGATTGAACAAAAAGTATGTCCATTAACCGATTTTAGGCTTTGTGTCCAACATATAAATAAAAATAACAAATAATAAACTAATTTACCACCATTATTCCACTCACTATATATATAT
>CABFWO010000515.1:98161-158480 GCA_902155825.1 Timema genevievae | reverse complement strand
TATATATATATATATATATATATTAAAAATAGCTTAGGTAGACATATTTGAACATTTTTGTAAATTTTTTCAATATCTAAACAACTAGCTAAAATGTAAATAACAAAACTGCGTTTTTACTCAAGCTGCTTTAAAGTTTAGTATATACATTATGTCCTCTGTTCCTACCACCATTATATTGTTTATTTGATTACTAACCTATTACCCGCTTTAGTAGTCGCATAGTCTTTGCAATAGACTGGCTTCCGATGATGGGGAGATTAGGGTTCGATCCTGGTCAGGTGCAGTGGGAGTGGTTGTTACTATAGTTTTCCACTCTTCCTCCACACAAATGCAGGCACACTTCCTCTAAATTCAACCTTCCCCATCCCTAACACATTATAGTAATTAATACATAGGCATATAAACCCAACGGGTAGAAAGATGCGGGAAACTAAAGAAATTTGCAGCCCTTTAAAGGGTGAATTAAAATAACAATACAGCATTTAGGTAAGTTAGGATATTTAATTTTAACATGTTAATGTAATGTACAAAGTACATATTTAGAAGTCCTAAGCACAATTTTATGCTTTACGTTTTGTTTATAACTTTTTAGTCCTATTTATAAATCTATAAAAAAAACTTAAGATTTTTATGTCCTCCTTTACTTTGAGGATATAAAAACGTGTATTAAAATACAATTTAAAATAACACATTGTGTTTATTCTTCTTTCAATTAAAGTAAATTATTCCACTTTGGAAATTCTTTAGAAATATTTTTTAACATATTAAAACTGGTCCTCAAAGATATTCACCATAAACCCTTTTCTTGAACAAATTCTAAAAGCCTGTTCCCCTTCCATTTTATAAACAATTTCATATTTAATTAACTTTTTTTAGGGGAATTTTCTAATAATAGTAATAACAATAATAATAATGTTCCACCTGCATCCTCAATTCTATGAGAACTTTTATGACAACTTTGTGTTTTTGACATTTTTTTTTCGTGTTTAAAATACCATAAAGAAAAATTATTTTCATTACATAAATTTTGTTTCAACTCTATAAAATACACAATATACAGTGGAGTTCAAACAATTTAATATCTTATATATTTTTGAAATTTCTTGTAGTATGAAAATGTCCTTGGCCATTTGTTAAAATTTTCTGCTTAACATTTTCTTTCTGCTCTATATTATAGGTCAAAGGGATATTTATTGTACAAACGTGGAAAACAGTACCAACATTTAAATGGTTATTTAGAGCAATTTTGTTTTATATTTAACTGAAGTCCTTCCATGTGGTATACAATATCCACATTTGTATGGTGATTAGGAACAATTTTTTGCTTTACACTTTTTGCCGCCCACATGTGATCCACAAAAACCACGTGATTGAACAGTATTTGAACAAAATTACATTTTACCATAAATTCTCTTACCTACATGATGTCTTCTTACCTCCATGTGGTAGGGGCCTATACAATATCCACCCTTAGCTGGCCTTTTCAAACAATTTTCTGCTTCACAGTCATTGTCACCTTTATATGATCCACAAAATCCACATGAATGAGTAGTCTTTGAAAAATTTTGTTCTTTACAATATTTTTTTTCTACCTCTGATTGGTATACAGTATCCACCTTTAGACGGCCATTTTGAACTTTTTTGTGTGTGTTAACACTTAGAATAGCGCCAGAAAATCACAGCTATTCAAGCATGCGTGTATACCAGGTTGTATAGTAGTTAGACACGCGGCACTACACACCTCGACATCTTGGAGCACGGCAGCAGAACATTCCACCATTAATTAATAGTAAACAACAAACCAGTCCATCTAGAAATGTGAATACGTTCTGAGGGGTCGTCATTAACAGTCCTACATCATAGAAAGTGTTTGCCATTATTGCATGTGCAGTGCCGCGCGCCTAACTCCTATGCAATTTGTTGTAACGCATGCTTGGCAGCTTTCCTTTACTGGCGCCGTGCGCTAAAACTTGGAACACAATTTATATTCCACTTTATTTCTATTTCCTCCTTTTGTTAAAAGGGAATAATTATTGTGTACCCAAGCATTTTAGCACTTACTATTAGATCATAAGGTTTTTCTGAATAGCCAAGAAAGAAAATATATAATTATATACATTGAATCAAAAACAATTTTATAGTATTATTAAGATCTATTTTGAAATAAGAAGATCTCAGAAAAGACACTCGGTAGTTAACTCTGATGATTTTTTCTAATTTTTTATCTCTTAACATATCATTGAAAGAAAACCTATCATGTGGCAACCAAAAGTTTTAGATAAAATAGGACTAATGTATTAGCATAGGCTACTAATTGCCATTCATATTCATGAACATGTCATCCTATATCAAATAGTTTAGTTTAACTTAACACTATTACCATTTCAAACTTGGTAAAAAAAAATTGATGCTAAAGGTCAGGTTTTGTTAGCTTGGATCAACCTCGGTGGTCTAGGACTCGATGCTTGTAGGTTCAACCCCAGGCAGGGTCGACAAATATTTCTTGAGTGTTAAAAATACATGGCACAACATAGGCTACCATACTTCAGAGTGGAAATAAAGTTGTCTATCTCATGTATATTTTGACAACTAAAAGAGTCCTGGAGGTTAAGTGAATATACCATTTCTGGCAAAATTTGTAGGCTCTGTCTCTCTAGCCTATAGACATTCTCGTCTACTGATATATATACTCATTCAGAACAAAAAGAGCAAATTAAATATTTTAAATTAATAGAAATGTTAGTATGGGATAGTTTATTTATATATAAATTTATTCATAAATTCCAATAAAATGTATGTATTATTCCGCATTAAAACCTTTAAGATGCTATTTCATTGTATGACTTGGTGAGGTTTCCAGTTGTGATTGATAAGTGTGAAAATTAAATTAATGTTATTAATAAGCATGAAAATTAACTTCGTGTAATATTATTTACACTGTAGGCCTAAACGTGGTTTAATTGAAAGGTTTTTTACAGAACATTTGGAGTTTTACAAATAGGCAAGTTTATTTAGTTAGGTCTAAGCAGATAAAAATTTATGTGAGTTCTCAAAGTGACTCTTTTCAAATATTATTGATAACATGGTTGAGCTAAATCCCATTACTTAGTTGAAAAGGTCCTCGATATTAATTTTACTATGCAATAAAATTTATAAACTTTCTTAACCCATTGTGCCTTAATTTTCTTGGTAAGCCTACTGTGCATGTCTAAGAAGCCCTATTGAACGTGGAGATAAAAATGGTCTAACACAATTGCAAGAAAAATGCATTGCACGTTGTGTAACTCTTTGGCAGTTTGCTACTTACTATCACATGTGAGACATGTTTGTTCAAAAGGGGTTATTAGAGTTATGAATCGGTTCATAATATTCTTGTTGTATATTTTATAAAAAACATTTACTTTAAATATTGGCATGTCTCAATTTTTTGTTTTGATTGTTAATAGTAAGCTTAATATAATATTATTTCAGTGTTAAGTTTCAAATAAAATAATATTCTAAAATACAGTATTTAGGTATAATCCCTAGACCCGATACGTGATAAAAGTCACGATTTCATGACAGAAGAATTGTGTCTTTGTTTGGCCTATAGAGTACAATGGGAAAATTGATGTATAATAATAATAGTAGGTACCTAGTTAGGCCTAATAAATTGTAATTTACGATTGTATTATTTTTTTATTTTATGTTTAACACTTAATAAAATAACGTATTTTTGTGATACTTTCATATGAGCTATTAACGTCTGAAAACAAGATGTAAAGTTGTAACCTGCATGAAAAATGAAAACACAACCTCAATAATATAGTGCTCACCTTTTAGAAATTCCTCTAAAATCAAACTGAAATCATATCAAGGTGTTATTAATGAATTTTCAGCGTGACGCAATTATCTAACAGAAAATGTACCATAGATAAGTTTTATTATTTTAATTACAAATATGTTATATTCGTCTCTGTCATGACAAGTTGATATTAAATGAGCAGTTTGAAACTTAAAAAATAAAGCGACTGGACAAATGTATCAGAAAAACCAACTAAACTTTACATAGACCTCAAGTCCTAAAACTAGTATACGAAAAACAACGAAGATACCGCTAGCACTGTAGCTAACCAAAAACCTTATAAATGATGGATTGATTGATTGATTCTAAATTTGGTTTATAAAAAAGAGCCAAGTAGTAAGACAAGTAGAAATAGTAAAATAACGTATAGAATTATATCATGGGTGTGAGGACACATAATTTAATCGAATTAAAAAGAGTAAATGAGCTTTATTAATATAAAATATTAAGAAAATCAATTGGCAATTGGGTATGTCTTATAAGTATATTAGGTATGTAGTAATTAAACACGCAAAATAAAATGTACAATCATTTTAAACATACAAAATAAATTCTAATATTTAATAAACTAACCGGAACTTTAAAAAAATGGGTGTCAGATAAAAAATATTCAAAAATACATATATACATATTTGAATAAAAAATACATAGTTTTTAATATAATTAATATAATGTAAATAATTAGAATAGTTGAATTTATTTGAATAATTACGTCAATACGAGTTCATCCGAAGAAGAGAAGCTGGATAAAAACTTTAATTATTTGGTCGCAATCTGGTCATTTCGTTATTAATGGATTATTTTGACATGTTAATAAAAATATACAATTATTTTTGATTCAATATATCTAATTATTTATCTTCTTAAAGTTTTGATGAGCCTTTGCTATTCACAAAAACCTTATGATATAAATTATGTGACCTTACATCCATAATATAATTATATATAAGGTCACCAATCGTCCTCCTTTAGGGAGGACAGTCCTTCTTTTGTAGGTTCTGCCCTTCCTCGAAAAGTGTCCTCCTATCTGTCCTCTTTTTCGATATTTTAAAACTAATCTGTTAATCTCTGTATTCAGAGAACTAATGCAGCAGTTGAAAGAGTTTTTTCAATTGGTAATGATTTTTGGACAAGTGAGAAATCATGATTGAATGTTGATACTCTAGCTGCAGCACTTACCGTAAAATTCAATATGAAAGATATTTCTTGCTCCGAAATTTCCAATATATTGTTAGAAAATGCTATAGAGACAAAAAATATTCATTCAATGGAAAAATACTCGTTTAATTAAATAATTAAAAGGGATGTAAGCATAATTAGTGTATTTTTGTTTGAATTAATAAAATGTTTCATTTATTTACGTTGTACTTTTTTCTTAAATTTTTTCGTCCTCCTTTTCATTGTAAAAAAATTGGTCACCTTATTATATACGTTATTTTACTATCTAGCCTATACTTACCTCACTACTTTGCTCTTTTTTATAAACCAAATTTAGATCAATTAATCAATCAATCTTTTATAAAGTTTTGGTTAGCTACACTGCTAGCAGTGTCTTCTATTTTTTCCGTATACTAATTTTAGGATTTGAGGTCTATGTAAAGTTTAGTTGGTTTTTCTGATACATTTGTCCAGTCGCTTTATTTTTTAAGTTTCAAACTGCTGATTTAATGTCAACTTGTCATAACAGAGACGAATATAACATATTTGTAATTAAAATAATAAAACTTATCTATGGTACATTTTCTGTTAGATAAATGCGTCACGCTGAAAATTCATTAATAACACCTTGATATGATTTCAGTTTGATTTTAGAGGAATTTCTAAAAGGTGAGCACTATATTATTGAGGTTGTGTTTTCATTTTTCATGCAGGTTACAACTTTACATCTTGTTTTCAGACGTTAATAGCTCATATGAAAGTATCACAAAAATACGTTATTTTATTAAGTGTTAAACATAAAATAAAAAAATAATAAAATCGTAAATTACAATTTATTAGGCCTAACTAGGTACCTACTATTATTATTATACATCAATTTTCCCATTGTACTCTATAGGCCAAACAAAGACACAATTCTTCTGTCATGAAATCGTGACTGTTATAACGTCTCTGGTCTAGTGATTATACCTAAATACTGAATTTTAGAATATTATTTTATATGAAACATAACTCTGGAATAGTATATTGAAGGCCCCGACACGCCCCTGTGGAAGCTACAATCTCGCGTAATGTCATTTTCTGACACCTTAACAGCTACACAAATATTTGGTCAATTGCCCTCCAAGCTTCGAAATCGTTTACAGCCATGTCATGTGGCTATATATCCACAATTTCCTCAGTTTCTTTGGCTTATTTAGAAAAATTACCCTCCCGCCCCCCCCTTCCATCCTTCCAACACCTCATCCCTATGCATAAAAGATTTTCAAATAGTATTGGCTGACACTTGGTTTCATGACATGATTAAGAATTTCAGGGCGTCTATAATATTAGCCTATATATATATTTGCCAAATTATTTGCACTCATTTTACGTGTGTTCTTAATATTTTCTAAAATTCTAACGTTCATTTATTGATGATAGTAAACCTAAAGGTTTGGGATGATTCCTTGGTTATATGGGAGTTCTAGTGATGTCATAATTAGTTGGAAATAAAATACCCTAAAAAACAAAATTATAACTATAACCAAAGCGGTGATTGCAACAACCACTGGTTTTTTTACATGTAGGCCCCTTAAGTAAGGGCTTAAGTAAGGGCTTAAGTAAGTCCTTGACTTCATAAAAAATAATAATACAGTAGTCTCGAAAACTTAACACTCATTAATTCTACATTCCGTGTAACTCAACATGCACACATTTGTTGGCGCCAATCATCACAATCCTAAATTATTCAACTGTATAACCTCTCAGTTTGTTTGTGTAACTCGAGTGGAACAGCCGTGCTGTGTTTGTTAGTTTTCCAATTCAGTAACGTGTTATTCGAATCAATACAATATTATATGTACAGTACTGTACTGCATTTCTGTATATTACACTAATGTATATACACCATTATATTAACATGTAATAAGTTTATACATCTTATGCGAGTTCATTCGTAAAGCTCGCCATTTCAATAACTCAACACCATCTCAGTATACAGTAGGTCAAGTTTCCGAGACTCTTCTGTACTACACACATTATAAAATTATCCATGATGTCAATAGGCAGTGTTCATATATAACTATATATATTTGCTCATTTTATAAAGAAAGTTGATCTCGGTGGTCTTGGGGCAAAGTGCTTACCTCAGGACCTGATCTTCGTGGGTTCAAACCCATCTGGGGTGGATACATTTTTCTGAGTGATAAAAATCCTTTGCATAACTTACTTTGGAGGGGAATTAAAGGTGTGGGACCCATGTTGATAATGTCATGTAAAAGAACCCTGGAAGGTATTACGTGAAAATACCTTTCCTGGCAAAATTGGTAGACTCTTTCGCTCTCGCTTATAGAAATTCTTATCCATGCTGTAATAACCAACAATTCAGAAAGTACACGTTAATTACCACAAATTAAAAAAAATATTTTTTTTACTGAGCATGCAAAGCGCACTTAACATTTTTGGAGGGACTTTGTGTTTCAGTGCTTCCAATATGGCAGAAGTACCAGTACGTTTGATTGTCCAAGAAGAGGGGCGAGCTGCACGTAATTTAATAGCTTTCAATGTACCGATGGAACCACCTATATCGGATTCAGGTGAGTGGAGGTGAAGATTATTCACCTAGATCAGTGAGATACAAACTTGGAGTTGCAGTACTTTAAAGAGCTATACCTATATATACAGTAAAACCCCATTAGACCAATCTCTAATAGTCTGAAAATCCGAATAGTCTGAAACTTTTATGAGAAAACTGGAGGGGAAAAAAATTAGGCCAAAGTCAAATTATAATATTGAAACAAAATTGTAAGAAACAGTTATAAGCTAATAAATGCTTAGGGTGACCTGGTGGTCTAGGGGTAAGGTGTCAGACTTCTGTGCTGAGGGTCCGGGGTTCAATCCTCGGTCCCGGCACAGAGTTATCTTATTACCAAACCCTTCCTTCACCTCTGACAAGACGTGTATTAATCACAACTTGGGAATGTGAGGAATGCCAGGCCTCCACCGTGGTTCGGATTCCACGTTAAACTGTAGGTCCTCCATTTCATCTCACAATCACCCTACCATTACACATTAGCGTAAGTGCGTATAACCCGAACGGGTAGTAAGACGTGGTGCTAATAATAATAATAAATGCTTAGTATTTACATGTTTATTACACCCTATATATGTTTTCCTGTAACTAAAAATAATGATTGCACTGTAAAAATATTTACTGTAAATGTAAAACTACATAAGACATACTACTTATTGTGTTTCAGTTAAATTAAACTCGCCTTGGTGGCGTAGTTAGCTAACGCACTAGTTTTGTGTTGAACTAGACTGCCAAGGACAGGGAGATAGAGGTTCGAATCTCAGTTGGGTGAACTTTTTTTTTCCCAAACTAGTATTCCACTCTCCCTCCATGAAAATGTGGGTTCACTTCCTCTAAATTCAACCTTCCAAATTCCTAACCATTATCGTGATTAGTACTTAAGGGTATAATCCTGATGGGTAGTGAGATGCCGTGCTAAATAAATAAAGTTATATGAATATAATTTTTTTAAACTCATTCAACTGTAATTTAAATTTTGTGATAATACCCTGTCTCCCTACTGACCATTCCGTATTCTCCCGATTATTCCGGATTTTCGCTAATCCGAACAAGCTTCCGTCCCAATTAGTTTGGATTAAAGAGGTTCAACTGTAAATTAGGGATAGTATCCTCAAATCCTTAAACCCTTGAATCCTAATGAATATTCAGGAGTCAAGAATTTGAGAAAATATCAATTTGGAGATTAAAAAAAATAGTGAATTGGGTTTTAGAGCTCTAGGAATATTTTTCACTGGTGGATGGCACAGCCCCAAAATAATTACAGTAAAAATTAGACAACCAGACTCCAGACCATTAATTTAAGACTTAACTGAATGTATGAATATTATAATGATATTTTTTTGAAGCAAATGGTTAACATTTATTTAGTTACTATTTATATTTTATGTTAAAATTTATTCCTATTTCCTATGATGTTCACAATTTTTTGGATTCGAATTCTAGATTCAGGAATCAAAGGTAAAATGATGATTCATATCTGAGGTCCGGATTCATAAAATAGTGGTTTCGACCCATCTTTATTTCATATCAACCCTTTTAAGTGATTATAATTATTATAAAAAAAAGTAAAAATTCAAACTATTACAAGAGCTTAAAGTGGTAAAATTGTTAAGTTTTTCTTAATTTTCTTTCGGTTGTCCAACTCTTGATGATTTCTTGATGACTTAGTTTACTGCAGTATTCTCATGTTTGAGTGAGTGGAGCGGTAGGAGCTCTCCCTTACTCATGTCCAAAATACCTGCCGGGTTTGTTGGTTCTTTCTTGTGATCTCAAGGAGAAAAAATGGGGAAAGTCCAATTTTAACTCAAATTGAGTTAGTGCTTCCATCTGTTAGACCAGCGGTTCCCAACCTGGGGTACGTGCCAGGACTTTGGGGGTACGCGAAGATATTTGAATAATGTCAGAAAAAGCAGTATGCCAGCAGTGTAAGACAAAATATCAGTTAAAAGTTGTGAAATTAACTTAACACGATAGTGAGGGGTGGTGCAGGTTTTCTCCTTTGTTTGACCCTGAATTTATTTTTTAAATTGCAAACATAAAACTGTTTTTATAATTATTAATAAATCAATTAATTAACTGAATGTAAAATATATACACTAAATATTTTACTAATATTAAGGGTACCATTTATGGAAATGCACCGCCAAGGGGTACCTTTGCTAGTGTCTAATGGGGTTTTAGATATAAAAGTTGTCTTGGAAAATGTGTGTAATCTAACTTTCCTTCATTTTCCACTGTACCCTTTATTTATTAAAACCGTTATCGGCTACAGGTTACAAATCTTGCTTGCCTAGTTTGGTTTGTTAGTAATAGGTAGGCCGGGGCTCATATTCTGGCCAGTAGTACAGAGTATAGTTTTTTATAAATGGTTTCTCACTCTACCTTCATGAAAATATGAGTAAATTTATTTTAAATTTCAGTTTCCAACTCTATCTTTAACCCAATAAGTAGTGTAATTAAATGCAGATAGTCTAAAAGGTGGTAAAATGGGATGAATTTTTTTAACTAAGATTTAAACGATTGGAGGATACCTCATTTGGTGGTCGCATGTTCCAAGGCATCATTCTTGCAATAGATTGGATTGAAAACGTTGGGGAAATAAGGGTTTGAATCCGGTTGAGTGAACAACTGGTTTTTTCTCCCCCTGTATTGTTTCTTACTATCCCATCATGCAAATGCAGGTACATTTAATATAAATTTATCCTTCCTCGTTATTAGCCTGATAAATGTTGAAAAAGTAATTTGTAAAAATGCTTATGTCTATTTGTTTTAAACATTAAAAAACTCTGATAAACGTAATAAAGAAAAAAGCCATCATTCACCAAGATAAATAGGAAAATAGGTAAGGCAAGGAAAATTAAAAAAATTGTCTGGAAAACCCAGAAAAAGTTGAGGAATATAAAAGAAGGAACCGCTCTTTATTTTAAAAGCTGTAAATTGCATTGATCGGCCAATAGTTTCAACAACATTTTAGGACTACTACAGTCTAATTTTTATATAAAAGGCCTTTTAGAAAATACAATCTTTTCTTTTTTTACTTACAAAATTGATAACATTTTACTATTTTATTAGTACTATACTAACCCACCTCAGCGCCCACATGGTCTAAGGAGCTACTCTTGTAGTAGACTAGACTGCTAATGACAGGGAGATCAAGGTTTGAATCTCGGTTGGGTGTACTAAGGGTGGCTTATCCAAAATGGTTTTTCACTCTCCCTCCACACAAATGCTAGTACACTTCATCTGAATATAAACTTCCTCATGTCTAAAACCATTAGCGTAATTAGTACATAAGCGTAAAACCCAAAGGGGTAGTAAGGCTTGGTATTATAAAATTATTTTATATTGATAATATATTTCGAAAGTGACAGCTGTGGTCCATGACTTGAGGTATGAATGAATACGTGAAGGTAGATATAGTAACTTTTTTTAACTGTCCTATAGATGTATAACTAGCCTTTATCCAGCCAAACCACTCAAACAAGTTTTCTACTCTGTGGGTAGAGCTTGATTCCTTCCTCTTGACCATGTTTGGGAGCTCATACAACGTTGTGTTTACATTTTATTGGCCAACATTTGACAGTTCAGTTTAAATAGGTTCTCTTCTCAAATTTGTTCTGAATCCAATTTTTTTTAGCTTTTACTAATCTGAACTCTAAATGCCGACTACTTTTAGGGAACTTAAAGTATTTTTATCTTGAGCAATCACTTTTAACAACAAATTTTAAAATGAATAGCTTATGGAGAAAGTGTTAAATTATTTTGATTAATTAAAAAAAAAAATGCTTTACAAAGTAATGGGTATGTAAGGTCAATATTATTTTAACAAAGTCTTTGAATTTTTTAGGTGTGCTAGTAACACTAATAATATTTTGAAATTTAAAAAAAAGGTATAAATAATAAAAGTTGCTTTTTTTGGCCACATGGTTTAAGTTCTAAGGTGTCTCGCAATAGATTAGACAGCCAATGACAGGGAAATTGGGATTTGAATCCCAGTTAGGTGAACTGAGGGTGGTTTTCCACACTATTCAAATGTGGATACACTTCCTTTAAAGTCAGAACAGTGCTTACGTAAGACAGAGAGAGACGAGCAAGAATGGTGCACTGACCCAGCCACCTCAAACGGACACAGTAATTAAAATTGTGGTGACGGCGATTCAAAGATATTGTTCATTAGCGTGTTTTTTTCCCCTAAACATTTCCAACTCTTCCCTCATTCAAATACTGGTATATTTCTTCTAAAACCTTAAGCTTCTCATCCTTATCCCGCTATAAAAACTAATCTATATGTGTGTATACCTGCTTCGGTGGTTGGATGCTCTGTCGTCACTCTCTTAATAGACTTGACTGCTGATGACAGGGAGATCAATGTTTGAATCTGAGTTGGATGTACTAAGGATGGTTATTCCTAAATGGTTTTCCACTCTTCCTCCATGCAAATGTGGGTACTCTTCCTCTAAATTAAACTATCCTCATCAGTAACACATTAGCATAATTAGTGCATATGTGTGTGTATAACCCAAACTGGTCGTAAGAACAAAAAATGTCCATGCTCTGTCAATCTGTCTGCCTGTATAACACAATTATTTAACCTGTGAGGCTGTAATTGGTTTTCAGGTGGCAAGGTGTTGACTCGTAAACCCCCGACATCTCCTCGGAACCCAAATGAGCCAAAGAAGGATCCTGAGGCGGCCAGAGCCAGTAACCGGCCATGTGACTCCCTCAAGCCAGGCTCTCGGGTCAGATCTGCGTCCACCGGCCGAGACAAGAAGGCAGGTAGGTATCGACGATGAATGTGTTTGACGGGAAAAATATGTTGAAGGAACTTGTCCTTAGTTAATCTTCATTCCATAGGTTGGTAGGCATCTGCTCTCCACTCACACCTATCTGAAGCTCTTGCTTTGAGTATTTGGATTTTCTTAATCATGATATGAATTTAGGTAAGGTTTTTTTTTAAATTTTTCCATCAGGCAAAAGTCAGGGAATTTTCTTTATAAGATTTTGTGGCCATGCTGTGTAGTCTTTTATAACTATTGGTCCTAATATCACCTATAATTTCTTTCAAATTCTAAAGTCATTGCCTCCTCTTCCTATCTTGACTTCCATTGGAACATAGCCCTCTCTAGCCGGACAGTCCATTTCCATTTCATGTTTGTCGGATGTTGACTGGCCTACAAGCATTAAAAAACAACTCAATTTTGTTATAAATCTCCTCTGTAATCTGATTTAAAAGTCCATTCACTTAAAGATCCCCACATATCTGCCAACACTATTCTGCTGCTGTACCCTGGTTATTCTTGGAATTTTAGAGTCAAATCACTTCTCACTTTATATTTCACCGATAGTAGCCAAACTTGCTTCAGTGGCCGAATGTTCCAAGGCGTCACTCTCGTTTTAGACTGATCTGCTGGTGATGCAGAGATTGGAGTTTAAATCCCGGTCGGATCTACTCAGGGTAGTTTTTCCTAAATGGTTTACCACTCTCCTTCCATGCAAATACGAGTATATTACCTCTGAACGGCTTCCTTTGTCAACGTCATCATCGTGGGACTCTTCCACCTTGCCGGGCAGACTGTTTGCGAACAAGCTCTCTCCAACACACTCTCCAGAAACATTTCTCCTTTCATTAATCTTCTCCAGCTCTTTCCTTTCTTCTCTACATCTTCCTTTATCTGGCCCACCCACCTCCTGGCCGTCCAACTGGTCTCCTGCCTCCTACTTCCATTCTTTTCACGTGGCCGAACCATCTGAATCTTAGTGACCCCAAGTTTTCCTCCATTTATTCCTTCACTACTAACTCCTCTCTTATATCCTCACTCCTTTCTTTATCTCTCTATGTCTTCTGTAGGGCGGTCACATGCTTGCAGCTTGCTTAGCTCTTTCTTTTATGCAGTACAAGTCTCTAAACTATATAAGAATCATCCCTACCCCATTATAGTAACTACATATGGGCGTATAACCAGAACATATAGTAATGCGTGGTGTTAAACAAAACACATACAAATCAATTATTATTAATTGGTGTTCTGTCTTACGACTGGTTCATTCCTTTTATCAGTGGACCTAGACCGCCAATTTGCCTTGTCTTCTGCCTCCTCCTTCAGCTCGCAGTATTTTCTTCTCACCTTCAAGTCATATATAATATTTCCTTTTCCTAAGTTCCTTTTTCCTTAAGGGCCTGTTCAATGGTCGTTGGAAGTGAAGAGTCGCATCAGCGCCAGCCCCTAATTTACGATATCAGAAGAAACCAAATGAGTTATATTTGGTCTTAGGCGGCTCAGTCAGCCCACAGTGTTGCCAGAACTATCGGTTACTTTAGAGCCCACCCCCCTTCCCTTTCATCCATCCAAAGAGTGAGAATGAGCTAGCAAGCAAACAAAACAAAGCTATAATCCTCTGAAACCTTTATCGCAGGTAGAAATCACCTCTGTATTGTTGGTGGGGTAGGGGCAAGGGTTGAGTCCAAACTTGTACATAGCCTTGCCGAGAGCTATTAGAGGAGAGTACCTAAGATTGTCACAAATAGAAGGCAATGTATTTGTTAACTGGTTTGGTCTTTCATTGAAATTCATCCTGGCCATATCATACACGAATTGGAAGTGTTCTAGCTTTCAGATATGTCCATTCGTAATCAAATAGGAGTATGGTCTGGTTTGCCAGTGAGGTGGTCTGACATCAATTCCTGCCTGGGTGTGTGTCACAAAGAGTGTTTTTTTTTAATGTTTCGCACTCTACCTCAATGCAAATGCGGTTACAATCTCTAAATTTTACCTTACTATTTCCTATACCCTATTAGTGCATTTAAATGGGTATAGATCAGACAAGTGGTTGTACACAATAGGAGAAATGATAAATATTAAGACGCGGAGCTAAGAATAAATATATAATGAAGTGATAGCCTAAAGTCTCCTCGAAACTATACCATGCCAGAACTGTGAATATGCATTAAATTACAAAATTAATCATTAATAATTAAATCAATAATAAATATTAATTAATAAAATTGTATTTACTATTTAATAGTAAATACGATTTTACTAGTATGCTTACATTTTTACATTAAAACATGATATAGTAGACTAATGCTGATTTAATCTAAAACAACATTTTATTGGGTCAATAATTCTACAGATATTTTAATTTTTTCATTACTAAAATATTACTTCCAACACATAATGAAAATTAACAACTATACATTGGTAATATTAGTATAATGCAAGTACAATCAAAATCACAAATCACACTAATGAAATACCTATATTATTATTTACTGAATAATTAGAGTCTACTTGTAACAAGTGTTGATATTTAATGTATTTATTTACACCAGTACGCTTAGAGGTTTATATGGGTTATGGAAATGACAAGGAAATCCCGAATAGTTTAATAGCTACAGAAGTTAGCGAGTAGAGCTGAATGACCAGGGTTCAAATCCCTGTTCTTTCATAATTTTTCTATCCTTACACAATTGCTTCATCAGAATATCATATGAAAATACATATTGGTTTAATTTAAAATAGTTTATTTTCTGAAATATTGATATTTTAAAAAATGGCTTTAGAAATTTGGTTCAAAATGTGTAATTGTTAGTTAAGCTTTTTGCATTATAGATAGTTATATACATTTGTTTTTCTAGGGAAAAAAATCTAGTAATACTAATTAACTAATTACTGAGTTTTGTAACGTTAGATTTTTTTTTCGGAAATGTCTAATGATTAGGTTCAAAACTGAAAACGGGAGACTATTTTGCATTATCAACATTAATTATCTTTATTTATCTAAAATAAATTAATTTAAGGATTGTTTAGCTACGATGAATGATATACAAGTTTAATTTTTATGAAATTGATCTTAAAGATTGAATTCAAACTATTAGTTTTTCATGATAATATGATAACAAATAATTTTAGGGTAGTTTACAAATAATTTATTTTTGATAGTTTAAATTTTGTTAAATAGCCATATTTGAACAATTTGGATTTAAATTTATTAATAAAGAGTGTTTATTGTGAGTAATAAGATGATTTGTTTGTTTTGAAGTAAAACTTACCTAAGAATAGTTTACTCAAAACCTATTTTTGAAAATAATCTTTGAAGTTATAATACTTACACAATATGAGAAAGTTCGTACGATTGTGTCGTACCATTTATTTACTCTACTATCTCATTTATTTATTTTAATTTCATTGTTATGTTTATTTTATTATAATTTCTCACCTGTAGCTAAAAAAATATAATGGAAGTTACTATTGATGAAATGTTCGAGTGACACATTTAATTTCATGTCACCCACTTCGGTGGCCGCATGGTCTAACACGCTATTCTCGTAGTAGACTAGACTGACGATGGCGGGGAAATCGAGTGTACTGAAGGTTTTTTCCAAAATGGTTTCCCACTCTCCCTCCTTGCAGATAGGGTACACTTCCTATAAAGATAACCTTCTTTAACCCTAAAACTGTTATAATAATTAGTACATAAGCATTTAACACAGTGCTAAAATAAATAATTTCATATCAAATTATTTTTGTTGTTCATGTTTCTTTACACAATACATAGATTGTGTTATTGTCTTCACACTATTTCACAAAAATTTTTTCTTTTCTTTTTTTTTTTCTTTAAAAATAGATATTTTCTGTCCATGTAATGTGTATTCCAAATAGATTTTCATATTAGTAAGTAAATTTTCCTAGAGCTGATTGTATAATGTATAGGCTACATTTTTTTAAATTTCTGGGTGCTGCTTATAATTATATAATTTAAAATATTGCTATTTAAAGATATTATACTTTATGATCATCTCTAAAACTCCTTTCAAAACTTAAGCTTGTATTTGTTTGACTAATATAAAATTCATATATGTAAATTCATTAAGTTTTATTAGTTTTACTTTATAAAACTGTTTATATATTTTTAAATTATTGTGCTTCAAAAGTTTTACAAGTCAAATAGAAACAGATATATATGTAAGATACACTTTTTTTTAAGTGTGGGTCCACATAGAACGTTAGAACCATAATAATCTTGAGGCCGATAATTGCCATGATTACCATAATTTCTTTAGCCTATGAGAAAGTAAAAAGGCTAATATTTTTAATCATTATTATTTTAAATAATGTCAAGTTCAGTAAAATTAGATAATTTAAAAACAAAAATAGGTCTGTATTCAATTATAGACCTATAGATTCACTATTATTAATTAATGTTCATCCATATTTTCGCTTTCGTATTATACTCTAATTTGTCTTTGAATACAATAATATGAACTATGTATTCAATGTGAACAGTTAGTAAAACGAGGGGCTTTGAAAATATAAAAACATTTTCAATTAATGAGTTAAAAAAAATAATATTCAATTAATTATGTGCCCACCACACGCAACAAATATATTTTAAAAAATTGGTTTGGATCAATAAGTATTTTCCTGCTCTTACTGTCAACCTTAGGCCTCAGCCTAAACTATAATACTACCTTTNCACACACACACACACACACACACACACACGAATATCTCAGCCCATGAACATTTTAAAATTACAAGATGTTTGTGGATTTCTGTCTGACTATTCTAGCACCTTAAATATCGATGCTTAAATTGTATGCCTACCACTCTCAGGTGAATACATTGATTTCTATTTCTGATTTAAAATAGTCGGGACATAATTTTAAAGCTTCACAATATTGGAATAAATGGTTATTGGTTTGTCTCGTCACTTCTAAAACGATCGTGGCAGCGCTGTAAATGGAGGACCCTAGTAAATTGCAAATGGTACACGTAGTTCCTGGTATTCCTACAAGAAGTGTTACACTACGATTACTAAACTAATTTTAATTTTATAAATAACATTTAAAAGCTTAGTATTAAACGAATAAATTATAAATAAATAGCTAAAACAATAATAAATATTATTTAGCCTTGTGATTTCTTCTTTTTCCAACATTAATATTTACATCCATATTAATCTTGTTAAAGTAATTATTCATTTAATAAAAAAATAAAAAAACAGAACCTTATTTAAAAATTTTAATCCAAGAAAATTTAAGTAAAAATAGTTCTGCTTTATATATTAATATTCAATTTTGAATATTTCACTTATTGAAGTCATTATTAGCAAAATAGTGCGAGGCTTAGAATGTGATAGTTTGGATTGTATAATTTAATTAGTATGATTAGTAAAAGTAATACAGAGTCTTCTTTCTAGATAATATAAATTCCTTTTCATTGGTGAAAACCGATTTCAAATCCATTAAACGGTTTTGTCACAATCTTTTATCTTGTAATACAAGGTTTTTATGGGTGAACGAGTGTTGACTGGACCCTTAACCTTTCCTTCTTTTTCATGCAGAAGACCTCTTCTTGTTGAAAGCTTCCTTGGCCAAGGCGGTCCTCGACCTAATTTCCTTGGTGCAGTAGCATCCTTTGTTATATATATAAGCCAAACTCTGCACTGGTGGGTGCTTAGACTAAGGGTGCTAGTCTTGTCTTGTTTGGTATGTCGGGGTCAGAAAGGTCAGGGATGCCTTAACCCAGAAATCCAAATCACACAAATTAAATGCTGAGCTCATCTGGCCAGGTTTTCTGGTGACATTGTGGTCATGTTTCAAATCCTTGCCCGGTGTACCAAGGATAGTTTTTACCAAATAACTTTCTACTTTCTCTCCAATCAAATATGGCACCTTTCCTCTGAAATTTTATATTTTTAGTATAACTAAATGAGGATAACCTGGACAAGTGATAAAACAGTATATTTTAAAATAAATTGTGCAGCCATTAACAAGGAACAAAGGACTAAAAATTAAATAACAAAATATAAAATCTCAAAACTTATAAACCCTATTTTTAATCTACAAAAATTTTGATAAATTCGTTCCCTTTTAGTTAAAATATAAATTAAATTCTAGCAACATCCAACATTGACTTTATATAAAACAATCAACAACAATGTATATTGTAGTCTTGTTACTTTATTTAAATTTAACATAAAATTTTTTTAAATGTGTTAAATTTTTATTTTTTTATTTTTTACATCCATTACTGTTTTTAGCCTGTGGCCTGGGTAACTTTTTTATTCAAGCCGTATATTTTTCCACTACCGGCTTGCTAGGCCTGCCGTAGCTTCATATACCTTATTGGTTCAAATTATTATAACTGTAAATTTCACAATATTTATATCCAATTTATTTTGTTTTGCCAATATTTTCATATATAATTAATTGCTTTGTTACTTAAAATATCATGACTGTTTTATATTGTATACCTATTACATATTTATTTTCAATTACCATTATCACATTTATTTTGATAAATTTACAACTGAATTATATTTTTTTAACGATTCTTATCATTCGCTTCGGTGGCTGCATGGTCTGTGGTTTAATCCCCGTCGGGTGTACTGAGGGTGGTTTTCTTGATCGGTTCCCAGTTTCTCTCCACCCAAATGTGAGTACACTTCCTGTAAATTCAACCTTCCTCTTCCCTAACCCATCATTTTAATTAGTACATAAGTGTGTAGCCTGAATAGTTAAGACTCGGTGCAAAAGAAAATATTTTAACTTGGTTTTTGATTAAATATTAAAATGTTCTTCTACAATATATTTATTACTTTTTTTTTTAGAACTCCAAGCCAGGCACTGGGCATTTCTTTTTGGAAATTTGCAAAGAGCTGTTGATGATATTTACCAGACGTGTGAATCCAACGAAAGTGTTTCCGAATGCAAGGTAAATTAGCCCTTAATGAGAAACCTCATTGATTAGTTCCTTCCTTGTATTTTCTTTTACTTAAATACCATAATGGCCTAGTAAAATGTAATGTAGGTATTTAAAAAAAACTTATTTTAATTTTATACATTTTTATTGACTTAAACTACAAATAAAATTTGATTCATATGTTTTTCATAAATAGAGAGGAGAACTTGCTTGAGGGGTGTGCCGATCGTAGAGATGTTAGATTACCCATAATGCGTTGCATTATCAACTAAACACATCTGAGTGCCAACACATTTTTTTGCCAAGCTGCTAAGGGGCTGTCCATAAACTATGTACGCATATTGGGTGCTCGGTGTGACCAAGCATGACGAGGGGGGAGGGAGAGTCAGCTAAGGTGTGACATCACATTACAATTAAGCATATTGGGGGGGCAGCATTCTTGTGTTAATAAACCTGACCGCATGCACACTTAAACAAATAAAGATTGACTCGTCAACTTCAATTGTTGAGCTTGGCAATAACTTATGAACACATTTCAATAAAGAGGTTATACAAGCGCTACAATTAAAAACACTTTTTAAATAGGAGTGAGAAGTTACATGATATTGTGACATAATATTTTACAAGGTGTCATTTTCCAACATAATTTAGAGTTAGTATTTATAAGACTAGTTTCATATGAGGCTTTGTTGAATGTGCTAAGGACGTAGTCTTAAGCTAACTTTAATGATCAATAAATTATGTGTTTAAATTAGAATTGAGTCAAATGAACTATTTTACAAATCCAAATCTTCATTTTATTTACTAATCCCAAATTCTAATCTTGTTAAAAAATATTAATATAACTTATGAGGAAATAGGAATATAAAAAAATGGTAAAATATATGGGTCTACAAGTTGTCATTTTTCACTTAGTCAGTTTCGAATGAAAATATCACGTTTGTTTTAGTCCGATAACACAAAGCAATACATACTTCAAGTTGAATTTCTGTAATAGATCAATTTATAAATCTTAAGTACAAACAAAGATTAGGATGAATTTATTTTGTGAAAAAAAATTCTAATAACACAAATTCTGATTTTTTAATATATTTAATGTAACTATACAAAGCTTTTAATTAAATATTGAGAAACTTTATTTGCTATGAAATCATATTCATCCTATAACTAAAAAATTAGTTAAACTCTGAATATTTGAGAAAAAAAAAATTGAAAACTCAAGAGTACTAAAATTTTTCAACTTAAAAATCTTCGATTTGGGTTCAAGCATCTATTAAAACTCTACTCTAACTCGAAATTTTGAGTACTCGCACTCTCTTATTAAAATATAAACTAGATGTTAAACTTTTTTCTCTCTAACACTTTCGTTATAACCAGGGCCCGAATTTTGATGACATAAAAATTGTCAAAAAAATGACCAATAGAATGGTAGTTATAATAATTAAAACAAACATTTTAAATTTACAAAAAAAGACAAAAAATGTGAAAACTCATAAAGAATGGACAAGAATAAATAAAATGAGAACTTTTCAAATCAAAATTAAATGACTTATCCATGCAATGTAAAACCTTTGACAACTAAACTTGCATGCCCGTAAAAAATTAACATAACTCTACAAATTCCTCTTTCACAAGCACTAGCTTCGTTTCCCACATCCACCATCTCACACCTTTCACAACGATGAGTTCACTCACCACTTATTGAATACCTAATATAGGATTTTATCTTTACCTCACTTTAACTCTCGATATTCTCAATTTGGTAGGAAGTGATCTTGGTCCTTGAGAACTATACGCGAGACTTCCATAGTTTGATAGAGTGGTACCGACTGAGGTGGGAGTACGAGAACACCCCACCACCTCAACGGCCCAACTCCCTAACTTGGGAAGTGAGGAAGTCCTCATCCGGGAAGGTAGGTCATGGATCACAACCAGAATTTACACATCTTGATAGGGGCTTTTTTTTTTTAAGTTTACCCTAAGATCCAGGCGGTTAATTTATCTTTAAAGCTATATTATATAAAAAGCTCCATGGTGTCAGCTCGCAATCAAGCCATACCGACCTAATGGTCGCCATCTGTTGGTGAAGATAGTGCCAACTTTTGCGAACAAAGGGTGTAGTGTAGTTCATACAACGAACCCTCCGAGTGTCAATATCAGTTTTCTAGACCAGAGCTGCTGCTCTTTCGCTTACAAAGCTGAGTTGATCCCATTTCAGACCCAAATTCAGGAAGCGCTGGGGATTGAACCCAATAAATCTGGATTGGTAGCTGGGAATTCTAACCACTAGACTACAGATAAACTAAAAATTTCATTAAAAACCAATTTAATTTTTTTAAAAAATATTGAGTCCCATATTTTCTTGAATCTCAAATATCCTTAGAAATTCTAGTGATCATGTACTCGAGGGTCCCATCACTAATCCCTAATACCCACCTCGGTGGTGTAGTTGGCTAACACGCTAGATTTGTGTTGAGCTAGACTGCCGAGGACAGGGAGATTGAGGTTCGAATCTTGCTCGGATGAACTTGGGGTGGTTTTCCCTAAATGGTTTTCCATTCTACATCCAAGCAAATGTGGGTTCACTTCCTTTAAAATTAAACCTTCCCAATTCCTAATCCATTAGAATAATTATTACTTAAGTGTAAGTGTAGTAAGTCGTGGTGCTAAATACATAAAAATAAATAATACTCCCTAATGTTAGTGTAACATCAAAATATTATGATTACAGACTCGTAGCGCAATGGGACCGAAAAGATCTTCACAAAATAAAACTTATGACACGGCCGTCATCTTGGCCTCGCAACTGAGTAAAAAACCTACATTTTTAGAGATGCAACAAGCCACAAATGACATTCCTACCACTCAATCTATTGGCAACAAGATAGTTGTGCCTAACGTGTCAAGCGAAACTTCCATTCCCTCGATATTAATTAATAAAAGTGAGGATATTAAGATAACTGATGTCACTAGGGTTGACAGTGATGTAAAAATAATAGAAAAATCAACCATTTCTACAATAATCGATTGTTCTAAAGTGGACCAAACTGTCGCAGCCAATGTCAGTTTGATGGCTGACAAAGATGACGCTGCCATAATTACAGATACAGCTACACCTTTATACACACCAGCTGTGTTGCCAACATATACGCCTGAATCTCCCAACATGGAAAATACAAATCGAGGTGGAGCTGAAAATGAGATAAATGTTGATTTGAAAATTGAAACAAATAATGAAATATTGTCTGAAATAGTTAAATCTAACATACCGGTGGTACATGTAACACCGGTAGAGAGTTTTAGCTGTAGTGATAATCAATCAGTTGAAAGTAGGGCATTGGCATCTAACAACATTCACCAATCAACGAATATAAAAAATAATGCTTCAAACAAAGAGGTTGGTGATATTGAAAATCAAATTACCAATATTTTAAACGACGGAATCCACGCTAATGATGCTTTAGTTACAAGTTTGGATAAATCGGTCATCAGTACATCGGTACATGATGGCGTGTCTGTGGCTGAGCAGCTAGATAATGTAGCTGAGGAAGACAAGCCCTCCATGGTCCATCAGGCGTCCCAGACAGACATGGAACTGTGCATTGAGGATTCTGATGGGGGTTTGAAGTTCATTCCTGTTGCACAACCAATCTCTTTGGCCCCTATCGCTACCACCAACGCTGCAACTGTCACCACAGCGACAGTGTCTACCGCACCGACGCCACCGAGCAGCAATAAACCTCTCCCCCGCAATACAGGTTGGTTCTGGAGATTAATGAGATTACTTAATATAGTTTTAGGTTATTTAGAATAAAGCACTAGGGCAAATAACGGTTTCAATCGGGAGGGATAGCCGGCACACATATCTGAGTGATACTGGAATTTGTTTGGATAAAACACTAAAAGAACATTTAAGCAAATTTCACACGACAAGATTTCACTGCCACAGACAGCTTCTTCTTGTTAAAAGAGTAGACGGATGATCTTAGATAAACTGCGAGGTTGACAGCTGATTGTTTTTCAGTTATGATTTCAATGTATAGATGACAGTGATTGGATTAAATATTTAGCTCTACGTGACAAAGAAATTTTACTAAACTGACCTGGCTACAGTCTGAAAATGGTTGGTGATGATATATATAGAAAAACTAAAAGTTGTGCTATATAAAAGTATATATTGTGTGTGTGTATATATATACATATATATACATATACACACAACTTCTCTTCCTCTTTAAGGAAAACCTCTTTTCGCTATTTGAGGTAATTTGTAATATATAATTGGAAGAAAGTACAGGAAAGGTGTATAGAAAACATATAAACAAAACAATATGGCTGCTACCATGTAAAGATGAACCTGCTTTACATTGGCGCCACCGAACAGAGCGGTATTGGCTGACTCTTTATGAAAATCGATTGTCACCCATCTTAAAGTGGCAGCCAATACCTCTTTGTCCGGTGGTAGCACTGTAAAGTGTGAACTGTGTTCTTCCTTTTATTATAAGAGCTATATTGTGTTTGTTCCCTTGTATATGTTTCTGTCCACCTTTCTTATACCTGTTTCCAAATATTATATTACAACTTCTATTCTAGTATTACTAATTTATCCCTCCTGGTTTAAACCTTAATATAAATTAAGAATATAGCCCCATGCTAGACCTAATAAAGTTATACTCGCTGGGTATAAGGATATAAAAAAGTTAAATAATTGCATGGGACCTGTTTCAGTGTTCAGATTGTCTAAGGTGTCGCTCTCTCAACTGACTGGTCTACTGACAGGGAGATGTTGGTTCAAATCCTGGTCTGGTATACTGAGAGTGTTTTTCCCTAAACGGTTTTCCATTCACTCTCTAAATTCAACCCTCCTGATCCCTAAAATAATAGTGTAATTGCGAATAGCCTAAACGGGTAGTGAAATGCGGTGATAAAAATAAATAATTTAATTTTTGTTTGTTTGACAGCGGTGCTTCGATCACCCGTGGCGTCCCCTCGCACCCCGTCGCGTAGTGCCGCAACACCCAGTGTGGTTTCGGGGGTAGTGAAGCCACCCCCTGCATACTCTACTGTGTCGCGATACACCGGCAGTCCAATCTCTGTGGTACCTAAGCCGGCGAGCTCTGGACCCCGTCTAGTGCGGAGTCGCACCTCGGCAGAGGTAAGGCCTCTAAGCAAGGGCTTCCCCTCTACACGGAGACTTGCGCCCCCGGGGTCTCCGCCGACAACCACAGCTGCAAGACTTCATAAACCCGTGCTCACCCCAAGACAGGTAAGAAAAATGTTTATTTGCAATTTATCTTATGGTAAGTTGCTACTTGGTGAAACAAATTCATTCGCTAAACCAGAAATAAAATATTTCCTAATCAAGTACCCATATTTCATAGTCAGGTAATTTATGAACAATTATCATCATCAACTGTATCCAACCTGTGGCTGGGCCAGTTTAGTAAAATGCCTCCATCTTCCTCTATCCTTCCCACCACTCTTCCTCCTTTAATTTCTTCCATTCTTCTCCTCTCACTTGAAAACTTTCCAATATCTGCTACTCCCATCTCTTTCTCGGCCTCCCATGTGGCCTTTTTCCTTCATACTTCATTTCCAACTTTTTCTTTGGCATTCTCTCTTTTTCCATACTCGTTACCTGACAATACCATATCATTCTTGCTTCCTCTACTATCTCATCTACTCCTTGTACCCCCACTCTTTCCTAATCCTGTTTCTCCCCATGACAGCTAACATGCTCCTCACAAACTTAATTCCCAGGGCCTCCACTTTCCTACATTTATTGTCCATGTTTCTGCTGCTAATGTGACAATGGGTACAAAGTACACCCTGTTAAACACTTCCTTACACTTCAAGGTCACTGCTCTTCTCCATAGAAAGGCTCTTACACATCTATAAATCAACTCTCCCTGCTGTCCTCTTCTAATTAAATCCTCTCTTCTTCCACCTTTCTCCTCAATCATTCTTCCAAGATATTTTACGATCTGTACTTTTCTCAGCTCTACTCCTTCCAACCTTATAGCTTTACTAGATCCTAGCCTCTTCCTTGTCGTTACCATCACTTCGCACTTTGCCATGATAAAATTCATTCCACATCCTTCCTCATTCCATTCTTGTAGCTGTTTCTTTACTTCCTCTTCCTTCTCTCCCCATACGATCAAGTCATCAGAAAACATCATTGCTTTTATTCTTTCCTCCCCGAGTGTTCCTGCCACTTTGTTCTTGACCATTTCCATTACTATTACAGATAGTAGTGGTGAAAGGGCACTCCCCTGCTTGACTCCGTTTTTTATTTGGAACCACTCTCTCCCTCTTAACACAACTCTTGTTATCCTTATTCATGCTTTTCACTCTCAATACAACTCCTCTTTCCACTTTGGCCTCCTCCATCGCTCTCCAAACTTTATTTCTATCCACACTATCATATTTCTTCTACACATCCATAAATATCATTACCAAGTCTTTCCCATATTCATACCATCAGCTGTCGTATGGAAAAGATGAAGTCTATTGTAGACCTCTGTTTCTCTCTCCACCATTTCTACTTTCAATAATTATAAAATGACTGGATTGTCAGTGACGGAAAGGTCGAGGTCTGAACCCAAAACTTTTTTTGCTATAGTGCATTCATTATAACATTAATACATCTAGTCGAGTGTAAAATGAATGGTTTTTAACACTGCTTTTAAACTTATAGGTAGGCCTAGTAATTACTATTACTATTAGAACCGCATCTTACTACCCGTTCGGGTTGTATGCACTTACGCTAATGTGTAATGGTAGGGTGAATGCGAGATGAAATGGAGGACGTGGGATCCGAACCACGGTGGAGGCCTGGCATTCCACACATTCACAAGTTGTGATTAATACATGTCTTGTCAGAGGTGAAATAAGGGTTTGGTGATCAGATAAATATGTGCCGGGACCGAGGATTGAACCCCGGATCCCCAGCACAGAAGTCTGACACCTTACCCTTAGACCATCAATTACAATTACATTAGTGTGTTAGTGATGAGGAAGGTTGGATTTGAGGAAGTGCACTGCATTTATTTAGAGGGAGAGTGAAAAATCATTTAGGAAAAACTACCTTCAATACACCTGACTGGAATTCAAACCTCAATCTCTCTGTCATTGGCAATCAGTCTATTGCAAAATTGACGCCTTAAGGACACAGAAGGTGGCTATTTGGCTCTTAATTTTTTTCTAAAGTTATGTTAGTGCTGAATCACTATTAAGCAGTATTAAAGCTATAAAACAAATTAAAAATTAAAATACCATATAATCTGAACTGGTAGTAGCAAGTGGTGATAATTTTCTTAAATCTTGACTGGCCTTAAGAATTTGAGAATCTCACTCCAAGTCTATCTTGTGTTTAGTTATAAAAAACAATAGTACACCCTCTCGACCCTACCTTCAAAAGATCTCATCCTCGTAACTTTCAGCTGTCATTAGTTGTGAACTTTTTTTTTGTTATTTTGGTTTCCCTTGACATACATTTGTGGATACACCATTGCCTACTGCTAACTCCATGATGGCAAAAAAGTGTCATCTAAAGATTATCTCGTTCTTCATTGAAGCACCAAGCTTGCACCTTAATACACATGACAAGCACACACTTTCATTGCCATCATAAAAGAACTGCTCGGATGAATCAATTATTGTGATCGTTTATAGATATTAAAGGATATTGTGTTATAGGGAATTGTGAAGGTTCTAAACATCATCTTTGATTCGAAAAAAACACACAATGATATTGAATTTGACTATACTTCGAAACAAAATTCTGGCTTTAACTTTTACAAAGCCTCGCCATTATAAACATTGACAATTTGTACTCAATTTATGTTAAATTATTGTCATTCTGAGTTTTTATCTGCCCTCCGTCTACCTTGAAAGGTAGCAGGCTAATGTTTCCATTATGGCCTAGATTATATGATAGTGCCGTGGCGTTGTCCGTCAAGGTAAGACGGCTATCATTTATGGCAAATGAAGTGTGCATTACAAATTAATTACGATATTAAAATACCTAAAGTAATTGAATTCCATAATGGGATGCTAATAATTTGATTTGTCAGCTTAGATTGAACTATTACAAACAGTTGTGCAATAAAACCTTTCTTAAATGATTTTGCCGCTTACATTTGTATAAATAACTATAATATAATATTTTTTCAAGTAGGCCTACTTCTTATATTCAATTTTAGTATGATCCAAATTGAAAAAAAATGTAAAAAAGTTTTGTTAATTTATTTTGGCTCCCCCTATTTATAACCACACAATTTTTTTTAAATACTTATTAAAATTAAGCCTATCATTATGGCTAAATCCAAGGGGTAGGAACTAGGAAAGGCGTTTTAAAGGAAGTGCAACAACATTATTTTGTAAAAAGGATGGGAAAATCTAGAGTGACCCATGAAAAATTATCCACAATGCTTCAAGCTAAGGTCCAAATCTAGACTTCCCTATCATTGGCAACCTGGTCTCTTGTGAGACCGCCTTATACCGCATGACCACTTGTGTAGGTAATATAATTATTTTAGTTTACATTTTGGTCATTTCCTCGAAATATTCAGTTCATTTCTGTGTTATTCAAACATGATAAGATTTCAATACTGTTGTTCATGCATCTATACTGATGTCGAGTTGTTTGTCTCTTGGACAGAATCGTTTGAGTGGTGTTATCGGAGCACCCTCTGGGGCCATGAGGCCAAACTATGGGCAAGGGCGAAGTACAAACCCACACATCTCTCACATTTCACAGGTACTGGAACGAAAAGGTGTTTTTGTCGGCTTTATTTGTTGCAAGGTTTGTTGGTGTGAGATTGATTGTTCTTGCGCGTTTTATTGTTTCGTGTGTTTTATTGTTTTTATATGTTTTGTTATTTTTGTATGTTTATTGTTTCTATGTGTTCTTTTGTTTTTAAATGTCTTTTTTCTGCATGTTGCTATTTTCCTGTATTTTATTATTTTTTGTGTGTTTTTTTATATCTGTTTTGTGTGTTAATTAAGTTGCTAATCATTATTATTTTAAATTATTATAAGATACAAATATTTAATTTAATTGCTAACCACTTCGGCGGGTCGAATAGTCTAGGGCAGAGATTGGCAACATTTTTTGGGCCCCATTCAACCCATAAATTTATCAAATATCCTGTAATCATCCATTGTTTCTTTATTCTACTTTTGCTTTTTTTTTGTCTCTGCCTCTTATATTTATTAATGTAATTCAATGTGTTTACAACTTCTTATGTTCTCATGTTTATAAAACAAATAATGATTAAAATATCCATTAAACTATTTAATTTCTTATAAAACTACTGATTATGACCGAAAAAGGGTAATTTTTAGTAACATTCAAATATTATTTTAAAGTACTTGATATACGAGGGAGTATCAAAAAGTTTCAAGGCTGGTTTCTGTAAAATGGAAATAAATTACTTGATTTAACTCTGGCAACTATCTCCTTCAAAGTAGTCCCCTTGTGCAGCGATACGTCGATCTCGCTGCTTTTTCCACTTTTGGAAAGCTCCCTGGAAGTCCTTGTCTTGAAGTTTGCACATCACCCCCTGCGATTCAAGCTTGATCTCATTTATGGTGTCAAACCGATGATCCTTGAGCTTTAACTTAATCTTCAGAAAGAGGAAGAAGTCACAGGGGGGCCAAATCCGGTGAATATGGGGGTGAGGAGCGAGGATAATGTTGTTGTGCCCGATAAATTCACGTGGTTTCTGGAGCATCTAACCTCCCGCACACCACAGTTTTGGTATTTTCCGCTGAATGTCCTCCCTCAGATGCCTCGGAACATGACAATATAGCTCAACGTTAACAGTCTTACCCTTGGGGACTAATTCGTGGTGCACACTCCCGCGAATGTCCAAGAAAACAATGAGCATGCACTTGATCTTGCTCCTGACCTACCTCGCCTTTCTCGGGCTTGGAGATCTGGTGCTCATCCACTGTTGTTTGACCTCCAGATCGTAATCGCAGATCTAACCCAGTGATGATCCTTCACATGAAGGTTGGGTCATCCAGGGCATGTTGACGGAGTTCCTGACAGACTTCGGCACGGTGCTCCTTCTTTTTGGGGGTCAGAAGCCTGGGTACGAACTTGGCGGCAATACAGTGCACGCTAAAAAAAGACGTGAGGATTGTCTGTACTGATCCGTATGACACATTGACGATGTCAGAGTCCTTAATGGTCATCTGGAAATCCTCACGCACAAGTTGCCTAACTCTATCCACAATTTCCGAGTTTGTACTTGTGTAAGGCCGCCCTGACCTCTCTTCATCTTTCAGTGACGTTCTGCCGCTCCTGAAGTGTGAGTGCCACTAAAAACACATAGAACGACTCATAGATTCATTGTCGCAAGCCTGCTGCATCATTTGGAAGGTCTCCCTTCCAGATTTTCTGAGTAAGACGCAGAATTTGATGTTCATTCTGCTCAAGTTCACGGTCTATAATAAAATCGCAAACGCGCCCATGCATGTCATAAATAAACGTGTGTAACACAGTCATTGGTCTACACAGAATAATGCCACTTGTCTTACTGATAGATAAGTCACAGCTTGCCATACCAGTGCATACATCCTCATGCTCCGCTTTGTTTTTATTTTACAGAACCAGTCTTGAAACTTTTTGATACCCCCCTCGTATTTGCGAGTTTAAAAGACTCAAAGCTCGACTTTTATTGATGATGTAGTTTTCGCAAACAATCGACTGAAAACTGCTTCTATTTTAACTGGTCGGTCATGATCAACCAGTTTCTGATCCCTGGTCTAAGGTGTAACTCTTGTAATAGATTTGACTGCCGATGACAGAAATATTGAGGTTTGAATCCCTGTCTCTTGTACTAATAGTGGGTTTGCCTAACTGTTTTTCCACTCGCTTCACACAAATCTGTATTCACTTCCATCAAATTCAACTTTTCTCATTCCTAACATATTAAGGTAATCAGTATTTATGTATATAACCTCAACGGGTGGTGAGGCATGACTACAAAATAAAAAACTTGCTATTTTATAACTTCATTTTGTCATTCAAATAGGTCTATGTTATATCAGGGCTCCGTGTCTTAATACCTGGGGTGTGTTTATTAAGTTCATCCTAAAATTATTTTGGATCTGAATCAGCAATAAGCAGTATTAAAGCTATAAAAAAAAAATTAAAATTAAAATGTTAAAGTTCTGTTTTTTTTTTTCGAATCGCAAATTTAATATTTTCTCTAATCCTTTAAATGTAAATACCCTTAAGGATTAGAGGAGACCATCCCTATTGTTAAGGATATAAGAGAGTTAAGGATTTAACTAGGATCATGTAGGTTTATGGTAGTCTCTGTTTAATCACATGACTTCGCTGCTGGTAGTAGCAAAATTATTATCCTTTGTGTTTTCCAGCTACGCTCCCAGCTCCCATCTGTGGCCCCACCAAGCACTAGACCACCCTGGGTTGAGACTGGAGGTGCCGGGGCCCTCGACCACCGCAGCGGCTCCAACTCATCTCTAAACAGCTCTGCCTCGTCGCAGCGTAGCTGGGCGGACAAGGTTAAGGGTCCAGGGACCACCGTGTCTGTGGAGGTACTGCCTCGACTCTCGGGCGCCAACAATGAGGACGGTGAGCTATCTCCCTGCCCCCAATCAACAGTGCATGGTCAAAGGCTCCACTCTCATGCTAGACTAGACTTTCATTGACGAGGAGATCGGCGTTTGAATTCTGGCTAGGTGTACTGAGGGTGGTTTTTCATGCTTCCTCCATGCAAATGCGAAAAAACTTTCTCTAAATTGAATCTTACTCATCCCTAACTCATTAGCTTAATTAGTTCAAATGTGTATAGCCTGAACAATTAGTAAGACGTGCTGATAAAAAAAAAGCTCTAGATATATTCAAAATAAATATGGTAGAGGTTTGTATTGACAGAGAGTCTTTCTTACGAAAGATGGCCAAAATTGCCTGAAATATCTTTTTTTTTTTTCAAATATATATATTGCAAATATGGGATATGAACATTAGAGAATCAAAAGTTCTGGATCCCTTATCTACATATCTCATTGCTCTATCACTGTGTCTTCCAGGTCTGTCCTGTTCACAATGTCGTGTATAACTTGTTGTTTCAAGGCTGAATCTCTTATGGGTATAAGAGATCATTAATTTTTCTTTCTTTTCTTTCTTAATATTTATTAGAAACACAGCCATAGTAATATTACTTATTTACCCTATGGCATTAGGAATTCAAAAATTCATTGCCACACTTACAAAAGTACTTCGCCTATCCCTACCTTTGAGCTAGTTCCGTGTGTCTAATCCATCAAAATAATTTGGGTGTGTTTATATTGTGTTAAGAAAATTATGTGATTTTCATACACATATTTTTATATAAACTGCTATACCTAAAATTATTTTGATGCTGATAGTCCTATGTATATTGTTTGGGTAAAGTCTCGCAGGTTGCAGTGGGCAGGACATGTAACAAGAATGAATGAAATTAGGCCTGCCTATAAGGTATTGAGAGGCATAATCTAATGGGAATACACCAGTGGAAAGCTCTAAACACAGATGGTAGGACAATGTTAGAATGGAACTGAAAGAGAGAGAGTGTAATGAGGTGGACTGGATAGAACTAGCTCAAGATAGGGATAGGGTGTAATGAGTTGGACTAGATAGAACTAGCTCAATATAGGGATATGGTGTAATGAGTTGGACTAGATAGAACTAGCTCAATATAGGGATATGGTGTAATGAATTGGACTGGATAGAACTAGCTCAATATAGGGATATGGTGTAATGATAGAACTAGCTCAATATAGGGATATGGTGTAATGAATTGGACTGGATAGAACTAGCTCAAGATAGGGATAGGGTGTAATGAGTTGGACTAGATAGAACTAGCTCAAGATAGGGATATGGTGTAATGAGTTGGACTGGATAGAACTAGCTCAAGATAGGGATAGGGTGTAATGAGTTGGACTGGATAGAACTAGCTCAAGATAGGGATAGGGTGTAATGAGTTGGACTGGATAGAAATATATCACTATAGAGATAGGGTGTAATGAGGTGAACTGGATAGAACTAGCTTAGGATAGGGATAAGGGGTACACTTTTCTAACTGTGGTAATGAACTGTCGAGTTCCTAATGCCATAGAATAAGTAAGTACAGCCCTGTGTTTAGAAAATTCATGCCGACAAAAATATGTATTTGAGTATATATTTTTGTTGTGACCTTCAGATGACAGTCAAGGCTGGGAAATGGTGAAGGGGAGGTCCAGATCTCGCATCTCCCCGGCCAATAAGGTGAAGGAGCTTGGTTCAGACCTCTCCGGCAGCTCTGGAAGTTTGCGAAGCCGAAAGAACCCGTCGGCGCTGCTCGCTCGCCTGCGGTTCCACCAGCCGAGCGCAGCCATGTCGCTGCCTGCGCTCAACCTCGGGGAGGTAGAAGTGCGCCCACCGGTGGTACCCGCCAGAACCTCCACTAACATCGCCAAACAGAAGAATGATCTGAAAGAGTTGAGGACTGCAAAACTCTCCAGGAAACCTGAAAAGAAATCTGGAAGTGCAGAAAAAATTAGCTCACAAGAGAAACTTAAAGATAGATTCGGAAACTCTAATTTGAAGGAAAAACATACAATAACGAATTCTAAAGAAAAGCTGAGCAATTCCATTTCCAAAGAAAAAATAATTAATCCCGTTTTGAAAGGCAAGCTTAGCAATGCAAATTTTATTAATGCGAGTCTTAAAGAGAAGCAATCTAAGGAAATGTCAATTGAAAAAGTTATTCATATTGAAGAAAATAAAGAAAATGTTAAATCATTGCCGCTTGCCATTGAAGAATGTATTGTTTCAGAATTAGTAAGCTCTGAAGAAATAGAAACTAAAAAGTTTAAGAATGGAGAAAGTAAACATCCAAAAGGAGACATTTCAGACTTGGATGTATGGTATGTTCAACAGAATTTAATTTAATTGTAAACTTGTCAAATTCAAAACTTTAACACACTCTATTCTTTACTTTACATCCATTACTGTTTCCAGCCATTGGCATAGGTCAGTTTTTATTCAAGCGATATATTTTCCAATAAATGACTTGCTAGGCCTACCATAACTTCAAATGGCTTATAATCTAACTTAACACGAGGACAGGCACAACATCCAGTCCCCAGCGGTTAATTTATCACAGTGAAAGGGTAAACCCACATTTCACCAATGATACATTTTTCGGCCATAAGTTGAATCAAACCTGGGACCCTTTGTTCAATAGAAAGATACATTACTGACTGATCCAAGGTGTCGAATTAAGTATAAAATGAATTGATCAAAGTATCAGGATTTTCAATCCTGCAATTATTGGTTCTAAAATCCCATTAAATGAAAGTTCTGGCTAACAAAATGGCAGAATTTAGAATTGGGTGAACTTTTATTGTGATTGTTATTAGTTATTTTGTCGTTTCACTCTGGTGTCGGAAAATTGTAAATGTACTAGTCCTTTGCGGGAATGACATTTTGACTCGGGAAATAACGAATTCCCGCAGGAACGGGAAATGGGAAAAGATTTAACAGTAATGTTTCCACTTTACGTTTACATATATATTTTTAAGATTTTTAATGATAGTCCAAACTTAGCCTTCACGTTCATTCCAATAAAAATATAAAAATAATTTGCTAGTTTCAATCAAGTTAAATGTCAAAAATATTGAAGTGTCAGGAAAATACTATAGGCTATAGGTATGAACAATAAATTTAAATTCTCTTCTTGCAAAAAAAAAAAAAAAATTAAAGCAAAAAAATCTAGTCAAAACTTTTATTTTTATTGATTTTTAAATTATAAGTTTCCCAAATAAAAACTAAATCATATTTTGTCAAACAGGTGTTGGGTAAGGTTTTGATGTAATGCAAATTAAAAAACCTAGGCCAACTGCAACTATTATAATTATGTATTTTTAATCAAATATTTTTGGTATATAAATATTTATATAAATAAATTCTAAAATTGGATTTTAAGACTGATTAAAAAAGTTCTTGAATTAAAAATTCATGGTGTAAATTTTATTAAATACTTGCACAGTCAAATATCAAAATAATCAATCTAATCTAAATACATAAAAGTTAGCCACAGTCTTGTACATAATAATACCAAATCATTTTTTAACCGAGCCAGTGTTGCCTATTAAATTTTAGCTACCAAAGCTCTCGCCAAAAGCACTGTTGGATCCCAAAAATATTAGTTTATCCAATTATTATTATCTATGATACAAAATCAAATAATTGTCGTTCCAAATAATAACACTTACTTAATAGACTTGCCTTTATGCAAACATCTGTGATAATTTGATATTTAAAAGCCACTTTAATCATTATTTTGCACTAAAAATGGGTTTTCTTGCTTTAAATCTATTCTGGTATAGATATTTCCCTCTATATGTATTGTGGTTATGTTATTTTATGGCACTCAGTTTTTTGTAAGGTAGTTAACAAAAAGGACTGAAGTTTTGGGTATCCATCTACTTAACGGAATATAAGTTTAATTTAAATTTAGATTTGATGTACATTAAATACAAACGTGAAATTGATAGACTATCTTTAATTGTAACTTTTTTTTATATGTTATCCTGAAAAATTCTGGTAAATACGTTTTCCTCTGCGAGTTTTGGGAACAACCAATTCTGCCAAATATTTTCTCGAAGTTAGTGATCCTGCACAGCCCTAAAGTCTACTTAACATGACTTTTGGGTTTTAGTAAACATGTAAAAACCAGAAATTGCAATTTGAGTTTTTTTTACATCTACATTTTTTTAGTTTCTTCTTTCTTACCAACCACATTACAGTATTAATATATTAATGTGATTGAAAAACACCCTAAAAAAGTGTAGTTAGTAAACTAAACACTTACTCTAAAATGACATTTTTTATTTAAATTAATATTATTAGAAAACAAAGGTGATGTTGAGTACATTCACGATTAGTTAGGACTAAAGTGAAACTGCATAATAGCTCATAATGATCACATTGAAAACTCACCCAATTATGAATATTGCCGTTTCATTTAAATTTCAGGATTTTCAATTGCTGAGATTGAGAGCTAAAAACTGACATTTGAGGTAGGAGTGTGCAAAGCTTTGAAAACTTCGACTTCACTTTGAATATTTGTTAGTTTCAACTTTGATTTGAGGGTAAAATTCCAGATTTGACAATTATTAAGCTTTGAAAAAAAATAATTTAAACTTAAAACACACATGTTTGTTAATTTTTTAATGTTAGTATAAAAAAAAATTGAAATAAAATATGTATTGAATTTTATGATACCATAATTTAATTAATCATTTTAAGGCAAAATATAGTATTTTTTAAATCATATTTAATACTTAAATTTACATAGTTTTTCAAAGTATAGTATTTTAATCCAATATTAAACAATTTGATTACTATTCAAACTTCTATTCGGCATCAACTCGACTTCGCCTCGAATTGAAAAAGTGGACTTTGCACACCCCTTCATTGAGTAATTGATTTTAAAAATTTTATTAAAACCTGTTAAGAAGGGACTTTAAATATACATTTATTGTGGTCAACATTATTTATAAAATTTAAGTGTGTTGTTTATAATCTGACACCTTGGCTCAGTCAGTAGCGTGTTTGTTAACTAAGTTAAGGGTCCTGGGTTTGATTACCGGTATGGCCGAAAAATTTATCATTGGCTTAATGTGGGTTTCCCCTCTCACAATGATGAATTAATGGTCGGGGGGCTGGATGCTGTAACTGTCTTAGTCTTAAGTTAGATTATAAATCATATGAAACTATGACAGGCCTAGCAAGCTGGCAGTGGAAAATATGTGGCTTGAATAAAAAACTGACCCAGGCCACAGGCTGGAAACAGTAATGGATGTAAAGTAAAGTCGAGTTTGAATGAAATCATTGAGTATTTTTTGAGTTCAAGTAATATGGAGGAATGGTTGTACTAGAAATATTTCAAGTTGAATTTCGGTAATAGATCCATTTATAAATCATAAGTAAAACATAGATTTTTCCTACTGAATTTTTTTTTGTGAAAAAAAATTGTCATACAAATTCGGAATTTTAAATATATATTTAATATAACTGTACCCTTTTTTTTAATAAAACAAAAGGAAATATTGTGGGGCTTTATTTGCCTAAAAATAATATCTTAAAATTGAATAACATTAACTAAACCTTACATATTTGATAAAATATCAAAATTTTTGAATTTTTGGTATTTTATAGTTTTGTAAAAATCTTCAATTAGAGTTCAAGCAGCTACTAAAACGTTACTTGAACCCAAATTTTCGAGTGTATAAATAATTATATATGAAAACTAGACATCTGCGAAACAGGTTTTTTGATTTCAAATTGAATCTCGAATTAATGCAAAAATTATTTACGAGTTTTGAATAATTATTGAATCGAATCATGTTCTAGTTACATTTGCTAAAGCTATGATGTTAAAAAAAAGTTACACTTTAAAAAAAATTAGATTAATTTTGGACCATAGTCCTATACATTGTTCAACATGATCACACGGTTGTGGTGCATATAAGTCCTCAAAGTCAAAGGGGGGAAAACTGCTTATTTTCTTTTCACTAAAGTAATATATAATACACGTTTACTTTACCTCACGCGAATTGTTAATATAAATCTATTAACATATTTTAAGTAGATTGTGGGATTTTAAAAAACCTAAAAGCTTATAGATTTTTTTCTAGTTTGGTTTGATTCGATTTATAGAATCGGATAATATAAAATTCAAATCGATTTCGATACTATTGAAGCTTCGCAGCTCCCTAGTTATAATTCATTTTTTCCTCAAATTGAAAAATGACACCTGTAAATGGGAGTCAAACCCGGGACATTTGGTGTAGTACGCCAATACTCTTATCACTGAGCTATCCAGGAGTTGTCCTGTCTCAGGGTCACTCTTCACTCATGTTTTAAGCCAAATTCCTATGTTTGATTTCTAAACAGGTGTCATTTTTCAATTTAAAAAATATAATATTTAAATGCAGCTGCAACATTAGTTAAATCTCGGCTCTAAAATTTATGCATTTTAATAATCTTGTTTTCAAGGTTGAAAGTGGACATCGCGGACATTGATTCGGTTCAAGCACTTTTGAAGGAGAGTCATAAAAGCCTAATGGAGGAGGATAGTAATAATTCCGTGGAAGATAGTGATAAGTCTCTCTTGGAAGAAGGTGATAAAAATCTTCAGGAAGACACCGACAAACTGGAGGATGATATGGAGGACAGAAACTTGCTAAACGAGGAAGAAATCAGGGAAAACAACGAGCTCTGCGCTGAAGTGGCTATGCTGAGGAAAGAAATCCACGAACTGGAGACGGCCGAGATGGAAGTTAGTAGCTTCATTAGATGGCCTCAGGGCTGATATGTTGACTCATTCCCCATTCCGTTCCCGCCCCAAGGTAAAAATACCATTCCTGTCCATCCATAGTGCTTAAGGGTGTGCAAAGGCCACTTTTTAAATGCGAAGCTAAGTCGAAGCGAAGCTTGAAACTTTCGAAGAAAGAAGTCAAAGGCCTATATTAATAATTAATGCACACAAGCTTACTGATAGCTTAGTAAATTATCAATAAAGTTTTAATATTTACTTACATTGTGGAGCTGATAAAATTATTTTGCAAACTTTACATATGTATGTTTTTTTATCTGCATTTCTATGATAATAATTATAAATTAAATTCTGTTTTCGTTTCCCGCTTTCCGCATCAGCCATTTTGAATAGTAGAAAACGCGAAGAAGCTATGAAAAACTTGCGTGTCAAAATGCACTTGTAATTTGTCACTGATAATTCCAAAGAGAGAGAATATTAAGTACTAAACATTAGATGCGAGCTGGGATGATAGCACAACTAAAGAAATTTCTCTGCTTCATACCAGGGACCTTGGTGTTATTTCTTTATATGTATTTTTATTTTTTACAAAACTATGTTGGCGATAGTGAATATAATATATTAACATATACTTACCCGATTTTGATCTAAGCTTACGTTATGGTAATTAAATTACTACTCGATGTTAAAATTCTGTTTAGTAACGGTTTTAAAATTATCAAATATTGAAATATGTAATATTTAATAAGATAAAATTAAATTGTTTGATATTTTATCGAAGTTTTATCCTTCCTTTAAAATTTTTCGAATATTCGAAGGCTATTGTAGATGTTGAAGTTGAAGCTGAAGGAAATTTGACCTTCGACGTCAACTTTTTTAAGCTTCGCACACCATTAATAGCTTTAACTAATTTTAAGCACTCTCTTAATATTCCATTTATAGATGAACAAGAAAACATAATTAGTAATGGTAAAACACTCTGGTTGATCTTGTGTGTTTTTTCGAACAGATGGACACGGAAACTGACGAGACTGAAACGGACGGGGAAGCCACTCTCGGGGTAGAGGAAGAGGAGGATGAAAACAAATCAACCATCGAGGATATTTCTGAAGACATTCCACTCGAGATGCTATACGGGAATGCTTTGGAAGGTAAATAGTACTGAAAACTACTCTCCTCTCTACCCTTTTGGCGGTTGAATGGTCTAAGCCCTAAGGCATCACTTTCACAATAATCTGGACGGTGGACGACTAGAAGATAGTTCTTAGAATCCCAATCGGGTCAACTTGAGGGTGGTTTTCCCTAAATGGCATACCACATAAATGTGGGTACACTTCTCCTAAATTCATCCTTCCTGATTCCTAACACTTTTTGATTAATTAGTGTATATATACATACTGAGAAGTAGCATCGATGTGACAATTTGACAGGATGAAAAATGAGAGAACAAGAAGAATAGTATAGGAAGAGTCAGTCCAGAACAGGATAGAGAAGGAACGACTAAGGATGGTATGGCCATGTGAGGAGAACGGAGAGAGAAAGGATGAGTGGGAAGTAGGAGGCCGAGAAGAAATGCAAGGGACAGATGGCTGAAGGCAGTAAGGAGGAGAGTAGAGGAGAGAAGAGAGGACTGGGCCAAAGTGGAGGGGGAGAGATGGTGGGAGGAAAGGAAGCAGTGGAGAAGCTTATGTTCCTAACAAACCCAGCCAATGGCTCGAAACTGTTCATGATGATGATGATTATATATATATACTTACTGATTAATAAAAATTATTATACACATATACATATAATATGTGTGTGTTCGAAAAGGTTGTTAGACACTGTGTTGAAAAATAAAAAATAAACAAATACCAAGTTGTTGTAACTAGGCAGCAGCTGCGTAGTTCCTTGGCCACCTACTTTCCATGGTCAGATAACAAGGCTTTGTATAGTACTGGTCCTGGTCGTGGCGACAAGGTGGTAAGTAAGGCAATAACATAGGACATCACTGTCCCTCAACACTCTGGATTTCTGGTAGCAAGCGGAGAGCTTGAGCTTTTAATCTCCACTGGGTGTATTATGTCTGGTTTTCCATATGTGATTTATAATCATCTTGGCTATCCTGGAAGGACGGAGGAAGATGGAGGCATTTTACTAAACTGACCTGACCACAGGCTGGAAACAGTTGATGATTATTTATCATTTTAGTTTTACCATTCACTCCACACTAATGTGGGTTCATTACCTTCAAGTTGCCCTATCAAGCCCCTGCCCTTTGAATACCTCTTTAATAACCTTGTGGGCCATATGTGCTCATAAAAGTAAAAAAATAAAAGTACATGAAGCTTTTGAAAATATTTTTAATCTACGTTATTTTATTTTTGAGATAGATGTTGCTTTTGGAACATAGTACAGAAATCCATCTTGAAGTCTTATTGCTGTGTTGTTGGCAGGTATGTCTTGGGGCGAGCAGGTGGACACCCTGGAACAGTTGAAGGAACTGGTGGCCAGGCATCCGGGCAGGGCTCAGGAGCTGCATCAAAAGCTTTCATCCCCGTCCCGCCGGCGCACTTTACTGGAAACCGTGCGCCGCCTCAATGTGAAGCAGGCCAAGGCTCAGGAAAAGAGGAACAGACTGCTACAGGAGAAGACGAGCCGGTTGAGGGAACTCCTCAACAAGGTACACACACACACGTGTATATTAGGACTTTGTAGGAAGGAGCTTTCAGAAAATACAAACATATTTTTATTGCCAACATTCATAACATTCTTCTTTATCATTGTTGTTATTTCATACCTATATTTATTTGTGACATTGCATATAAGAGAGATTAGGAAAGTGGAGGTTATGGGAATAAAGTTTGTGAGGAGAATGTTAGCTGTCACCAGGAGAAACAAGACAAGGAATAAGTTATCCGTGAAAGAGCGGGGGGTACAGGTAGTACATGAGATAGTAGAGGAAGCAAGATTAAGTTGGTATGGGTATGTAATTAGGATGGAAAAGAGAGAATGATGAAGATGAAGTATGTAGGCAAAATACTGCAAGGGAAACCAAGAAAGAGGTGGTAGTAGCAGATAACAGAAAGTGTGTGAAAGGAGAAGGACGGAAGTAATTGAAGGAGGAAGGATAGAGGAAGACAAAGGAATTTTACTAAACTGACTCGTCAACAGGATGGAAGCAGTTGATGATGATGAAATTTTATAACATTTATAAACAGTATTTTAACACTGACGAGTGTATGAATAACGTTTATAATGTAAGCATAGATATATTCAGATATGTCAGAATAAAATAATAGTGTTTGCCCTTTTATATATATATATATATATATAAAAAAGCCTTTATATTTACTGAAATTGTTTACTTGGCCTTTTACATGTGAATAATAGTCACTTAGTTCAATTTCAATGAAAATTAACCGTATCAAACTTATAAATAACTTTAAGAGTAGTAGACAATATCTTTATGTCTTTATTTGTTTTCCCCAGCAGGAAATTGAGTATCAAATTTACAACTTTTTCCCTTAGTAACACTATATATAACCTACCAAATTTCTTAATTTCATAAATATATTTTCTCCAGTAAATGACTTGGTAGAGAAGTAAAACATGTGCTTGAGCTGGCTTTTATGATGGTTGCATTGTGACCAAAGGCAAATATTTAAAATTTAAGAATGCTATTGGGGCGCCTCATGACTAAACAAATTTAAGAATGAGAAATGTATCCCTAATTATTCTATCATTAGCACTATACTTCTTCAGTCTTCTACACAAGATATTACAGACTCCCTCACGACAGTACTTAACAACACATTTAATCTAATAAAAAGTTCAGCATCAGCTTAATATACACGTTAAAAACACCGCACCCTTATAAGCATCCCAATTCACAAATCTGGAACCTATTGCGGCGTTACGGGCGCGGACTGCGCCCCCCCCTCCTGCCTCACTCAGTAAGCGACTTGACTGGGTTGGCTCCTTTCAAAACTTCACTCAAACATAATATTATTTCTAGGAGAATCTAGGGTTTCTTGCTTTTGTAAACATGGAAAATAAATAAAATGGATAGAAAGAAATGGAAGAGATTCACAAATTGTACCCTGTTCACTGAAACAATAAACTGATAATGCCGATGAGAAAAGGAAACCCTTTGTATACAAATGTTTGAATAATTGTATGAATGAAGGAATAAATGGATGAATGAATGGAGGTAATATAAATATTACATTTAAAATGTAGTCAATTATAGCTATTATTGTTTCTATAAACTTATTTAACTCATGTATTCGTTAAGGGCAAACTAGTCTTAACTTCGCCAAAATGTATCAAAATGAATAAAATAAAAATACCACTTGAGATTGAATTGATTTATTTAGCTTTTTTAGCCGAAAAATCCTTTTACTTAGTGGAATCCAATCATTCTATTAACCAAAAATCAAGGTTTAAAATTATAACAATTTTTTTTTTAAACATTTAGTTTGTATTTTCCATAGTAAATATAATAACTAATTTGTTAAAGTAAATCGCGTGTGTCTAAAATGTTTTCTTACTTTCTAAGAAATGGGCTTGGAATCTAGATTAATTATTTGTATGTAAACATATCTATAGTAACATAATTATAAGTTCTTTACAATTGTCCATTATCTCCCGTTTGTGTTTTTTTTTGTTTATTTCCTCTTTTAGGAAGTTGCGTTGCGTGTTTAACACTCCTCCCTGATGAGTTCCGATAGAATGAAACCTAGGTCGGGGAGACAATCGATTTTCTTTAAGAGGCAACCATTCATTACCTCTTTGTCCAATGGCAGCAATGTAAAGTGTAAACTGTATTCTTCTTTTCATTTTAAAAGTCATATTGTGTTCGTCCCTTTTATATGTTTCTATCTACCTTTCCTATACCTTCTTCCAAATATAATACAATTACCTCATAAAGTGAAAAGAGGTTTTCCTTATAGAGATACATTATATATTCGCATCCAATGTCCTTTTCCTGTCTTTGTCCTTTATGTTATACCTTTTACATGTTCCTATCTATGTGTCCTATCATTCTTTACAAATTTCCATTATAATTATAAGTTGCAATTATTTCTTTTTTCCATTTTAGGTTGAAGAAGTAAAGGCTTCTCAAGCTCAATCAATTGAAGAGAAGCGAATTCGCTTAGAGATGAAATTAAAACGAGCTGAAGTCAACCGCAAAATGCACCTTAAAGGAATTATTCGTAAAGCACATGATGAAGAAGCAAAACTCAAGGAGATAGCTTTCATCAACGAGTTGGAGGCCCAAAACAAGAGGCACGACTTTATGGCCCTCTGTCAGGTATGTCTGAATATTTTAAACAAGATGAAGATACTGGGGAGTGGAGCAGGTTACATATTGATGAGTTACATACCCTTTACACATCACAAGACATTGTTATGATAGTCAAATATCGCAGATAATGGTGGGTAGGACATGCAGCACGAATGGAAGAATCTAGAACCTTGTTCAGAATATTGACTGGCAACCCCAATGGGAAAAGAGACTTGGGAAGACCTAGACACAGATGGAAGGATATAGGATACCATTAGAATGGACCTGAGAAAAATAGGGTGTAGCTAGGGACTGAATCGAACTAGCTTAAGATGCCATATTTTAATGAATGTGGCAATGAGCTTTAAAGTCATTAATGCCATAGAGGAAGTAAGTAATTAATTGGTATTCCTTCAAATACGAAACATGTCTATGTCTGGAAATAGCTAACACACCCATTCTTCTAAAAGCTGTAAGGTGAATCAGAATTAGAAAAGTATAGACTGATTTTTTTCCTGAAGTAATTTCAAATTTTCCAGGATTATAGGTGAAGTTCTCCTCCTCCTTATTTAACATTTTTGGAAACCTTTCGTTCAAACCATTAGTAATTTGAGTACACCTCTAATTTCGAGAGAAAAATTTAGGTTTGGTAGATGTATTTAAAATATTAGTAAGTATGAGTAAGTAAGGAATTCTGACAACGCATGTCTGTACCAACTTCATTCGTGTTGGCATTGGACAGAAATAAAACCAATCAAATATACTGTACTTGTAAGAAGACACTCACGCCGTCTTTGTAGGGCCTGGCGTTGCTTTCTTGTTTTGTGCAGTTCCCTCTGAGCAAGTCTGTGAACATTACGTCACTCACTCTACTTTAACATTCTGTATATTTAATTCCTACTCCAATAAATTACTATAATAACACGCTTATGTACTAATTATGCTAATGGTTTAAGGGTTCAGGAGGGCTATATTTATAAGTAGTGTACCCTCATTTGTTTGGAGGGAGAGTGTAAAATCCTTTTGGGAAAACCACCCCAGTAAACCCGGCTGAGATTCGATCCTCAATCTCCTTGTCATCTACGGTCTAGTCTACTGCAAGAGTAGCGTGTGAAAACCATGCTGCTACTGAAGCTAGTAGTACCGATGTTGACACATCTGAGAATTCAGGGGCTCATTGATATAATTACTGAAATAAAGTAAATGTTGTGAATATATTAACTCTTTAATATCTTTCTTGACTGTTGTCTCATCAGTTAAGAAACTCTATAGCAATTAAATATTTTATTGTGGCAAACACAAAACGGGTGCATTTTGCTTACACCCGGAAAACATATACATGGCTGGTAGTGGCTGCGGGAAGTTTGTCTGTTGTGTTTGTGTTTAGTAATTAATTAACCTTAGAAGAAGATACAGGAAAGGTGAATAGTGAATAGGAACAAACACAATATGGCTCTTACAGTGAAAAGAACACGGTTCACATTTGGCTGCCTCTTGAAGAATATCGATCGTAAATGTGAATATACATTTTTTCCTCTTTTGCTCGGTGGGCTTATAGTTAATTTATTTTTCTTTATTATAATCAATTTCCATTATTGTGTAATCAAGAGTTGGGTCAGATCCGATATTTTATTAATTCGAATCTCCAATTTACCTTTGAATCCGAATCGTGGGAAAAATTGTGAACATAGGAGGAAATATAAATAAAGTAAAATAATATAAAATACAAACAGTAACTAAATGTTAAAATTATTTCTTATAATCTATTCACTATAACATTCAAACATCCAGTTTAGTGTTAAATTACTGGTTTGGGTACTGGTTGTAAGTTCATCCTATAATTATAATTGGTTCTTAAACACCATTGAACAGTATTAGAGCTCTAAAAATAAATAAATAAATTCTTAAGGATTTGAGTCTCAAATCCTTGTCTCGAATATTCTTAAGGATTTGAGTCTCAAATCCTTGTCTCGAATATCCTTATGGATTTGGGCTATTCGAGGATTTGAGGGTCCCATCCGTAATTTAATCTTTCAGCCACTGGTATTTTCTCCTTGTTCAACCTATCAAAATTATTAAAATTCTTTATTATCCTGTTCAAATTAATTTGCTTTTGCATTTTTGCTGTATATTATATTTTTGTTTTGTTTATTTTTCAGGAGCAGGAAGAGAGACTGCAAGGTATTCACGAGGAGAGACAGAGGAAACAAGAAGAGAAAGCAGCCAAAGAGGCGGCCGCCGAAGAGCGCAGAAGAGTGTTAGAGGCAGAGAGGCAGGTGAGGACAGAAATATTCCAGTCATCCTTTGTTTATTTACTTATCGGGTCTCTCTACCCATTCAGGCTGTATGCTTGGATATTATTACGCTTAGCTGGTAGGAATGAAAAAGGTAGAATTTAGAGAAAATAGGTCTACATTTGCGTGGAGGGAGATTGGAAAACCATCCTCAATACACCAAACAGGAATTCAAACCCTGATCTCCCTGATAACAGTCAAACCTTTGTGAGAGTGACACATTAGACCATGTGACCACTGATGCGGGTCTCGTTAATGTTTGTTTGTGGTTAGTTTAACAATGAATCGAGTTCTGTGCAGCTAGTATTTTATACTGTGTTGTACAGTGAATTAAACACTTCCTATATCTATGAGAGGAGTTTCGATAGCTGACAACTAGCAAAAGTTACCAGATCTATTCTCATACAAACACCTCAACTAACACTGAAAAACAGCTTCAATGCTGAATGTGTGTTAAGGTGGGAGTTTAGGAAATGCGAGTTAAGAGTATTGTTTCTGCAGTTTCTTATATAAAACTTTTTTTGGTCAAACCAAATAAGTTATTGCTCCAGTAGAGTAATCAAAGTTTAATTTTCTTCCCATGATGATATCAACAATTGATGAATATCTCTCATGAGCACTGTGGCATTAGATGAGTAACTTTTTAAATGAAGAGAAGAAGTTTTTGCCAAATTGTAGGACACCTTTGACAGATATTCAACAACGGTTGATATCAACAGGTGAAGAAAATTCAACTCTTTGTGTTTTTCATGGATAATTATTGTATTTATTTTCACAAAAATAAAGTGTTGATATAAAAACTGCAAAAATATTGTCCTTAGTTCGCATTCCCTACACTCCCACCTTAATGGCAGTCATATTTGTAGTTCCGGGCCGCTTGGAACCAGCCAGTCCACCCATGTCTGCAAGATTCTCTCACTATCACTCTTGGCGGTGCAAACTTTCACTTCAAACAATTTGATTTTAATTATGTATTTCTTTTAACAGTTTTTTTAAAAATCCTCTTTTGGTTGTTTAGGGTTGAGCCTTTATCATCTTAGAATCCCTTGAATCTTCATTTTACCACCAAATCACAAATCTTGGAAAAATGATCAACATAAGAATAAATATTTATATAAAATATATATAGTTACTAAATATTTGTTTATTGCTGTAATACATTCATTATAACATTCAAACATTCTTTTAAGTGCTAAATTAATGGTTTAGGCACTGTTTTTTTTAAGGATTCGAGGGTCCTATCCCTAATTTAATTTTTAATAAAATATGAAAAGCTGCATTAATTATATTAGCTAAATTAGAGAGTAATCTATAGCAAATAAATAGTAAAAATAAGGAAAGATAAACTAACAACGGGAAAAAAAATAAAAAAATATCAAGCCAACACAGGGAAAGAGCAATGAATTTGGAGATAATCCAATACATTATAATGGCAGCGTCTTTTCTTATATTTTATTTAGAAATGAAGATGGCACTTCGAATCCTTTAGGATATTCAAGATGCGAGGATTCGAGACTCAAGTCCTTTAAAAAAATAGTTTTTTTAAAGGACTTCAATCTCAACTATACTTAAGGAGTCAAGGTGCTCGAGGATATGAGCGTCCCGTCCCTAGTTCATAGAAAAGCCTTATCTGACAGCTAGAAAAGCTAGTAGATCTATTTTCATGTATTATTCGTAAAGTCCTGTGATCTACAGCTGTCACTTTTGATAGATTATAAAACTCCATGGAGTGAGCCTGCAAGCGAGCTCTTATCGACCAATAGATTGATTGATGGATTAAATCTATAACACTGTAAAATAAAAATAATGAAACAGTAGCTTAGTTTACATTTCGTCCACAAATTATTATTTTTTTTGTTTGTTTTCTAAAAGGAGCTACGTATTACTTTTGGACTCTTCACAAACATGAGAATGCGTTTAGACTTTTATTTTAGACATGTTTCTTTGTGATTACAAAATCTCCCAGTTGTATGCATGTCGGCCTGTTTTATGTCTGTAGGAGCGTCTGGAGAAACTTCAGGAGGAGAGGCGGAAGAAGGAAGAGCGGGTGGGACGCAAGCAGCAGGAGAGAGAGATGGAGAGACAGACACTTGCCAGAGAAAAGGCTAAGTGAGTAAAGACCGCACGGAAACGCCGGATAAACCGACAAATTGCCGAACCAAACTTACAGTGCGGAGGCTTTGATGGCTTTAGAAGCCGTGTTTGAGCAGAAAACTTCTTCTGCTGAGGAAGGAAACTGATGTACCCTGAAAATTTCATAATTATGTGTTTTGTTGTGAACTTTGAGGCTTGCAGTTTTTGGGTAAGTGTGTAGGCCCTGCCCTTCCATCCCTTCCATCCTCTTTTCATTGTTTAATTCAAAATAGCCATTTTTCCTTAGTTTATAGATAAATTATACATTTATATTTGTTCACAATTTAAACATTAACACTCACACTGTTTGAACGGTTAACATTGAATTAAAAAACCAGTCCATATAATCGCGGGTTTGCAGAACTAGCATAACCAGAGAATATACCACTGGATGGGAGGGGTGGATAACAGCAAGTGTGCGAGTGAGAGAAAAATAAAGGAAGCAAATAGAGGAGTGATGGTATGAGTACTTTTTTTTAACTTACTCAGCCACAGGCTGGAAACAGTTCATGATGATAAAGGGGAGTAGATTACTCTATGGCCATGTTCATTATGGTTATGTATCGTTTCGTTATTTCCAGAGATCGAGAGACGCGTCTGTCTGCACTGAATGCAGCCAAAATGGCCACCTTAGAAGAACTGCAGAAGAAGATACAGCAGAAACAGGAAGACTACGCTCGCCGGCACGAAGAAAACATTGAACATATCCGCCACCGCGCTCTCGAATCCAGCATCTTCCACTGCAGCAACGACGACGAGGCGCCCAGACTTGTGCCTTACGAGATCAAGAAACTCTGCGAGCTGTGTAACGTGTTGGTAAGTACACTCCAATTTTCATTAGAACAACTAGAAAAGCTAGTAGATTTACTTTAACATATTCATACGTCATGTGATCTGCAGCTGTCCCTTTAAAATAACAGTAATAATATAGATGGGGTGGTTTTTTTTAAAAAATATTTTTCCGCTCGTATTCTAAAGCATTGCAACCCATCAGCCTGTCATGGCGCCATATTTGTTCGTTATTGTGCTTTATGTTATTTGTTCAATGTAAAGCTGGAGTTCGAGAGCCCTTCGGGGCTGGTGTTTTCAATTTTATTCTATATGTTTTTTCGTTCCATGTATTAAAATTTATGTTTACAAAACAATAAATACCTTACAAACAAAACCAACAATAATGTTATCCTCCCTTCTGCATCTAGGTCTTCCCACTGATCTCTTCCCACTAGGTTTGCCCGCTGATACTTTGAACACCCTTTTAGATTTCTCATTTTTGCTGCGTGTCGTGCAACCATAATCTGATAGATTTTAACACCTTAGCAAAGTCTGGTGATTTAGTAGAGGGTATACAACTCATCATTATATTAACTTTGTCACTCTCCATTATTTTTTATCTCTTTTGGACCAAATATTTTCCTAAGTACTTTTGTTTTCGAACATCCTAAATTTCTTCTTTTCATGTAAGTTAAGAAAACCAAGTTTCACAAAAATAAATAACAACTGTAGAAACTATTGTTTTCTGTGTTTTACATTTTATGACAACACGATTAAGTTTATCAAATATTCCATTTACATTTATAATTATTATAATGAAAAATTGAAGATAAATTTTAGAATCAAAACCTTGGAGAGGAATTGATAAGAACAGGAATCGTAACATCTCAAGTATTAAGATTTGTGAGGAGAAAAAGTAGAATACCACATTCAATTCATCGTGTCAATGTTTGAAAACTTATCTCCCCGTCGTCACTAGCAAATAAGTATATGGCGAGAGTGACACCTTAGACTGTGTGAGCATCGATGTGGCATCTCAAACGCCAAGTGCTTGAACAAAAATCTTTAGCGGATATTACTCAAACTAACCCAAATATATTGATGATTTCAAATTTATATTGACATTTGATTCAAATAAAGTCAACCTCGATTGTGTTGAAGTAAAGTGCTCGCCTCTGAGCTCAATGTTTGTGGGTTCAAACCTGGCTCAGGTCGACAAATTTTTGTTGAGTGATAACATTCCATAGCACAACTTCCTTCGGAAAGGTCCAATGTTGTCCAATGTTGATCACTGTGAACATAGCTTTCTCGGCAAAATTGGTAACCCTTTATGCTATCACTCATAGAAATTATTGTGTGCTGATATAAACAATTGGTTCAGAAAGTGTATGTTAAATTCCTAAAAAAAAAAAAAAAATTCAAATATATTTAGAACCCCTTTATTTTTATGTTTTGTTTCATCCTTCCTCACACAGATTGGTTCAGAAGTATATCTTCTGAGTCATCTCCGTGGCCTGAAACACCAGGAAGCAGTGGCTCGACTCAACGAAGGTGTACCCCCATCTAAGGAAGATTTGATCACCTACAACATTCAGTACATCGTGGACGCGCCTGCCGATAAAATCGACCCCAAAATTGCCCTCGACAAGGAACGTCAAAAAGCCCTTAAAAAGAGATGCAAAAAAATCCGTCTTAGAATGGCAGCTAAGTAAGCTACACTTTTAGTGACCGAGGCAGCTCGGGTGGGGTGTGAGGGAGGGAGGGTTGGAAAGGATATAATAATATACTGTTCCCGCCATCTCACTGTGTCTTAGACTAAACACACAAACACATACGCAATAATATAGTTAGTGAATATTAAACTGTTCCCACTACTTCATATCTGTTTTATCAAACACTCGCCCAATAATGTAGTGAGGAAATGGTTTCCACTCCCTCAATGTCCATTTGACCAACCACAAATACGAAAATGTAGTGTTAATGTGTGTTCTTTAGTTCACTTAATAGGGTGGGGGAGGGGGGGGGGGCCATTTCAATTTACATGTTCTGTGCTGCCAAACATCTTCACTTAGCAACATTCCACAGGCCACCACTGTTTTTCAGGCTATTTATAATAGTCTAGGCTGGATTTAGATTCACACATTATTATTTATTAGTAACAGTACCCTTGATTCCCTTGAATCCTTAAGGACAATTGAGTTTCGAGGACTCGACAAAATTTCAGATTTATAATTTGAACAAAAGGTTTATTTAAAAAAAAATTGTATCTTGATTAATTTTTTAGTGCTATTGTGATGCTTAAAAGTGGTTCAGCCTAACTAAACTATAGATAAGTCTCAATGACTTGACCATTAATTTATCACTTAATTATAACAAAATTAGAAATGTAGGGACAGAAATCATAACGATGTGGGAAAGTTGAATATTTGTGATTGTGTTGTTTTCTAAGATTTGAATTAAAATTCAGGATTTGAGGAAATTTAATTGATTCGGCCTATTTCTAGGAAATTTGTAAATGATGATTGGATACTTGGATCTAATTTAAAGGGGTCACATAGTAAAAATAATTTTGGGAAGTATACTATGACATTTGAGGAGAATGACGGAAGAGAAGAAGATAAAAAAAAATATATATATATATGCTGGATATTCATCCTCATCTTAATCATCACTCCTGATTCTTATCATCATCATCATTCTCATTCTCCTGATTCTCATCATCATCATTATTATCATCCTCATCATTATCATTCTCATCATCATAATCATCATCATTCTCATTCTCATCATCATCATCATCCTGATCCTCATCATCCTCATCCTCCTCATTATCCTCATCATCATCATTATCCTCACCATCCTCCTCATCATCATTATCCTCACCATCCTCCTCATCATCATTATCCTCACCATCCTCCTCATCATCATTATCCTCACCATCCTCCTCATCATCATTATCCTCACCATCCTCCTCATCATCATTATCCTCACCATCCTCCTCATCCTCCTCATCCTCCTCATCCTCCTCACCATCATTATCCTCACCATCCTCCTCATCCTCCTCATCCTCCTCACCATCATTATCCTCACCCTCCTCATCCTCCTCATTATCCTCACCATCATTATCCTCATCATCATCATCCATCCTCCTCCATCCTCCATCCTCTTCATCACATCATTATCATCATGATCACCATCAGTTTCCCTGGTGTGACTGACAAGCGCTCTCCATTTCACCCTGTGATGTTACAATTCTTGAGTCCATACTACACTCTCCCAGGTCTCTCTTCACTTTCCAACTCTCTTTCTGATTTGGTCACTCCATCTTTTTCTGGCTCTCACAACTTTCCTTATTTCGTTGATGTTCAACCCATCTCTAATTGGATTTTTAATTCTATCTTTAACTTTCAGAGGACAGGATTACGAATCGAAGCTGGAATCTCCTAAAAAGATTGATTCTCCTAACAAAGGGAGACTTCAGAAGTGTTTGAAAGATGTCGACAAACTGCACAGCTCCCAAGGCAAAGGGCAGTGGCCGAATAATGCTATTACTTCTTTGGAGCGCGCCTTAGGAGAGATTAATAGAATCCTTAATAAGCAGGTTAGCCATTTACATATGTTTTTGTATTCTAGTTCTTCTTTGTAACAAAAAGTTAGTCAAATATGAAGCTTCAAAAACTTTGACCTCTCTTAGAATATTGGTCAACTTCAATAATCATGAAGTTTTACCAATTTAACACATTCCAATTGAATTTTTTTGTCATGCAATAGTAACATGTACATCACAAATTAATGTTCACATTTAAAAAAAAAGCCCTTATGGCGTCAGCTTACTACAGATCCATACCAACCGAGCGGCCGTTTCCTGTTGGACGAAGATAGTACCAACCTCTGCAGATATAGGGTGTCCTGGGGTCAGCACAACAAATGTAAAACTCAGTTTTCTAGACTGGAGCTGCTACTTTTTTCATTCAAGTTGCTCCTCATTTTATATTACGAAGCTAGTTGAACTCATTCCAGACCCGCTGCTTCACAGAAAATCTGGAAGCACCAGGGATCGAACACAAGACTCCGGGTCTGTAGCCAGAAACTCTTGACCACTAGACCACAAAGGCATTATGTTCACATAAAAAAAAACTTAAAATAATGTTATTACTTGCTGTGATAATTACTTCATTTATAAGCTTAGGATGGAATATCTAAATCATGCTATGAATAAAACATTTTTCTAAATTATATTTGATGCACAGCTTTATATAATTAATTAATTATGTGAAGTACATTTTTTGTCACCACAAAAGTCTTTTTAAAATACTAGAACAGCGGTTCTCAACGTGGGGTACGTGCCAAGACATTTGGGGGTACTTAAAAATATTTGAATAGTGGCTCAAAGACAAAAGATCTGTCAAAAGTTAAGAAATTAACTCAACGAAATGGGGAGGGCCGGTGCGGGTTTCCTTCTATATTCGACCTTTAGAAAGTTATTTCAATTTCAAATATAAAATAGTTTTTATAATTATTTATAAATAAATTAGATGTGTTAGTTTTTATTATAACTTTTGCTTTTTTAATGTAAAAATATATGTCCTCTTTATTCAGCTTATTATCACATTGTTTTTAATCCTATTATTTGCCCATTTATTTTTAGTTGCAATAAATAAATCAGGAATGAATACAACCGTAGCAATTAAATATTTAGCTAAAAATTAAGTGAACAATTATGAAAATGTGCTGCCAAGGGGTACGCAAGTGAAAAAAGGTTGGGAACCACTGTATTAGAAGTTCAATTCAGCTTAGGGAATATTTAATGTAATTCAATGGACCTCACTAACTCCAAAATAATCTAGTCAATAAATAATTGTTTTATTAAATATTATTTATGGTTTTATAAAATGATTGCACAAAGTCTTAATGAATTTCTTATATCTATGAGTAATATATCATTAAATAAATACTATGGGGTTGCAAAAAAAACAACAATTAAGCTCAAATAAAAGTAAAATGATAAACACTTCATAATTTCTATGCCACAGGACATCTTCAGGAGGAAGTTGGTTTCAGAACTATTTGTACCTTATTTGCAGAACTGCTTCTATGTTTTAAGTTCAACACCCTAGATCAGTTTTGTTAGCACTGCGTCTTACTACTTGTTCGGGTTATACGCTTATGTACTAATTACACTAATGTGCTAGGGATTTGAAAAGTATAATTTAGAGGAAGTGCACCCGCATTAGTGTGGAGGGAGAGTGGAAAACTGTTTTAAAAACCCTTCAGTGCACCTGACTGGGATCGAACCCCGATCTCCCCATCTTCAGTAGTCTACTCGAGAGTAACGCATTAGACCATGCGGTCATTGAAGTGGATCCCAGCTCAGTTGGTAGGATGTCTATTGAATGAAGGATCATGGATTCGATTCCTGGCATGGCCGAAAAATTTATCATTATTGAAATGTAGGTTTCCCCTTTCACAGTGATGACTCAATGGCTGAGGGCTGTGTCTCTACTAGATTTAAGTTAGTTTAGAAGTCGTGTACTGATATAATTTGTCGGTTCAGATAGTGCACGTTAAATACTTCAATTAAATGAAATGAAATTATGGTTAAGTTTTAATTTTAATTATTAAATCGCTGAGTAATTTTAACATTTGAAATTAAAATATTTATGTGTCCTGACTATAAAATTATTAATAAATGTTAAAAGTTTATATGTTTTTTTTTCTTTTCAGAATATTTTAGATCAAGTGGCATTCCAAGCGCTAAATGGTTTTACAACACTTTCTAATATTTTAAGTCTAGATTTGGATGTGCCTACAAATGTGCCATCTTACATTCCTCCAAAGTAAGTGGAATTAAACTTTTTTTTTATTCTAACTGAATAATTACAGTTGGATACTAGTTATATAAATTATTATAGTAAACCTTATTATAAAAACAAACGATTGCGCATAACTTTGAAAGAGACAAATCGGTCTGAAGAACTGTAAAATAATATAACGTAAGAGGAAGGAAGTGCTGTCTAAAGCATACTTTCTACTCATAGTCACATATGCAGCAGAAATCTGGACATTGGACGTAAAAGAATGACTAGGAAAACATAGTCCCATACTATAGTTGCCAGTGAATAAAGCGGTCATAACATCTTAGGGAATTTATTGAATATCAATGCCCCAGAAGTTTTAAGTCATAGGTGGAATATCTGGGAATTTATAAAGTTGTCACCCACACAAGTGGCCACACGATCTATGGCATAGGTGAAACTCACTACACCACGTAATTAATAAATAATTAATAAAATTAAAATTATAAAGAATAAAACCAACATAAGGTAGATTTGGGAATGATTCTACCCACAAGGAGGACAACCACACTTGGTACGCTTAGCCCGGATTCAAACCTGGACCTCTGTACTCGGCTAACCCTGCCAAACAAGGCCGGTGCCTTAAGGTGAGGGGGAAGGGGATACGAAAAAAGCTAATTGTTTTTGCAGTTTTTATAGCAAAACATTTTCAGTCAAAATAAACTAAAATATTGATTCAGTAAAAATACAAAGTTTAATTTCCTTCATATGGGGATATCAACAGTTGTTGAATATCTGTCAAGGGTGTCCTGGAATTTAATGACAACTTTTTCTCTTAATTTAAAAAGTTTATCATCTAATGCTGCGATGCTCATGAAAAATATTCAACAACTGTTGATATCTCCATGCGATTAAAATTGAACTCTATGTTTCTACTGAAGTAATTCTTTATTTATTTTGGACGAAAATGTTTTTCTATAAAAACCGCAAAAATCCTGGCCTTTTCTTACATTACCTTCCATCCTCCCTGGACCTATATATCTGCCAATGTGGCTTTGGAATCTGTTAAATTAGTTTGTAGAATACATACAGAAACAACACTGTTAAAAAAATAAAATATGCAAAATCACCCATACGAATAATAATTTTTAAAATTTAAATATTTTCCTAGGTGTTTTCTAACAGCCTGCACCACGTACAGTTATGCTTGTCGGAAAAATACCTTCAACTCCAAGTTTGCTGTCTTGAGTAACAAGCTTAGTATTGTTTTGGATCTTCTTCTACATAGACTAAAGGTAAGACATGTTTTGAAATAATTTAATTAGTTTAAAATGTCTAATTTGATTTTAAGATAAGTTATTCTACTTTTAAAAATAATTGAGTTAAGTCATTAACGATTCAGCTTCTGTTCTTAGTCAAAAAAATGTCACTTACCTTAGCTCCTCAATGAATCCACTAAAATAGGTTTGTAATTATATCGATAAATGTTCATCACACATTTTGCAGTTAACAAATGAGTATAAGAAAACTCCCAACTTTTAATAAATCTAATGCCTTGCGCTTTGAATAATCAACAATTTACTCTCTTCTTTAGGAATATAAAAACAATATTCTCTATTGCCAACAATTTCTATTATTATTGCTTTTGGCTGTAGAGCGCATGCATTGTCAAATGCACAAGCACGCTGATTTGAGATGGTTGGTTCTGAGATTCGATTAGTTCTCCTGTGCCGCACATCTCAGACAGAGCGGATGAAGTAGAGATGAGTTGAAAATTAGCAGAACAGCTCGCGCTGATGAGGCAGAAATCTTTTGATCTGCTTAGAGCTCGTCATGTGACCACGTTTCTGTTCTGTGCCTATTTTTCGGCGAACGTGTGAATCCACAGTAAAACTTTCCTTTACATCCATTACTGTTTTCAGCCTGTGTCCTGGGTCAGTTTTTATTCAAGCCATATATTTTCCACTACCAGCTTGCTAGGCCTGTCTTAGCTTCATATGCCTTATAATTTAACTTAAAACTAGGACAGGCACAACATCCAGTCCCCAGCCGTTAATTAATTACTGTGAAGGGGTAAACCCACATTTCACCAAAGATTAATTTTCTGGCTATGCTGCGGATCGAACCTAGGACACTTAGCTAAGTAGAGAGACACACTATCGACTGAACTAAGATGTCGGATTCACTCATCAGTTAACTACCATAGATTTAAGGGCTTGGGTCATTAAGTGTGAAAAAATTCATCAAACATAGTAAAAGACAGACAGACATAGGGACAGACATAATTGTAAAATCCACTTTTTTGGGTTGAGTGGCGCAAAAACCTAAAATTTGTCATCATCTTAAAACTGGAGACTCCAATAAAAATAAAATCCATGCCACTGAAAGAAAGTTAACCTCGTTGACAATTTTGTCCAAGATTCAAATGTGAAAAAAGTGGTGTTAACAAAAGGTGGCTCGGATATATGCTTATGTACTAATTATATTAATGAGTTAGGTATGAGAAAGGTTGAATTTAGAGTAAGTGTACCCACATTTGCATGGAGGGAGAGATAGTGGGAAACCATTTAGGAAAACCACCCTCAGTACATCTGACAGAAATTGAACCACAATATCCCCATCATAGGCACTCCAGTCTATTACAGGATTAGCACCTTAGACCATGTGGCCACTGAAATGGGTCTTTCAAATCTTGAGAATCCAAATTCAAATCCTCGAATCAGTAAAAAAAAAAAATTACAGTTTTGTTTTCAACCCAATTTTACAATAGCGTTTGTGTTAAACCAATGCATCTAAGTATAAAGAAGTCACCAGCTCAGTTAATAAAACAGTGGTTTTTTATTTCGGATGTTAAACTCAATTCCTCAATACCTAGGTATCCTCATTTATGTGTATCACAAAAGAATTGAGAATTGATCTTNCATTTAAATGAATATTTAGGCAGACGGTACAAACAATCTCAAAGTATGATACATTTTCTCACACATTAAAATATGCTATATAATACACACACACACACCTCCTCCCGGCTCTTCACTTCAATGTTGGCAAATTATAAATTTACTCAATTGAGCTTTGTGTTCTTAAATGAAATTTTGTTCAAGTTTTTTTATTTTATTATGTACTCTTTTTAATTGTATTTTTAATATACATTACAGTATTATATAGGTCTCCTATTACTATATGTATATAAAACTTATTTTTAATGTACTTGGTCAGATTCATATAAAAAATATTAGAATTGTAAATGTTTAGATACCAAGAAGTCTTAAAATAAAGTTTGAATTTACACTTTGGAATCAATAAAAACAAAAACCATTAAATCACTATTTCTAACTAATAGTGAACATCTCTCTACCAGAGTTAATAGTATTTACAAATCCAAGTAATGGTTTTTCTGGCAGTATCATAGGTTTTTTTTCCTCTATCTCTTCGCTCCCGCCCAACAAGCCTCCTGGAAGGAAAGAACAAATAGAATAGATCGACCCCCTCTAACCCCTGTCATATCATCATACCAGTTTATTTATAGCTCAAAAGATGCGGAACTAGTTTTTAAAATTCAACCAACTTTTCAAACTTAAATCTATTTTTTAGCTCTTTTTTTTTTATTAGTGAAACTTCCCATTTTACGAATTGGACAAATTTCTGTCCATTCTGTGAACCGGGCTCTTCTTTTGACCATTTCACGAACTGGACAAATATTGAATGAACCCTTACCCATTTCATGAACTGGAACTTATTATTTCTCTCTGCTACAAACTTAACTGAAATTTGTTTTTAAATATTATATGTTTGTCTCATGAGATCCCCGACACCTTAGCTCAGTCGGTAGCGTGTCTACTTAGCTAAGGGTCCTGGGTTTGATTTCCGGCATAGCCGAAATATTTATCATTACTGAAATGTGGGCCTACTCTTTTACAGTGATGAATTAAAGACTAGAAACTGGATGCTGTGCCTTTCATAGTGGTAATTTAGATTATAAGGCATATAAGGCTACGAAAGGCCTAGCAAGCCGGTAGTGGAAAAATATATGGCGTGAATAAAAAACTGACCCTGGCCACAGGCTGGAAACAATAATAGGTATAAAGTAAATGTTTGTTTTATAAACTAACCCAACCTAACTAAACCTTCATCCTAAAACGATTAAAGTTTTGAACCAAACCTGTTCTTTGGATTGTCCATTTCACGGACCAGGCAAAAACTCGCCCGTTTCATGAACTGGGCAGCACAAGCGTTACTCAAATTCATGAACCAGATGAGATTTGGCCATGTCCATTAAATGGACCAGCAAAGAAACCACTTCACAGGATGGGCAGAAATTTGCCCAGCTCATGAAATGACCAATTTCATTTTTGTGGTATAACATAATTATACAACTAATGCCATCAGTGTATGCAACCCAAATGATTAGTGATAAGGGGTGGAAAAACCCAAAAATAAAAAAAATCTTATAACTACCGGCATCCAGCCAGATTTAACCTCATGTTCATACAAAATTTTTTAATCTCAGTGCGCTTCGGACCAAAATAGAAAATGGAAAATCTTTGTGCAAGGCCTAAAAAATTTTGTTTGCAACTTGACACATAATAATAGTAGAAAAATACATAATATTGTTGTCTTTATTTGATCAATGATAGATAATGCCAGCGTTTAAAAAGAGATTGACTCCAGAGTATTATATTCTCTAAATTGTAAACTGACACTTGGACACAATCAATTTAAATAATATATTTAATTGAAGCTATAACCATAATCAACAAATATAATATCTTGGATATTTAATCCATCATGATATGCGTATTTGTACAATTGTAATTGTACTATCAGCAGCATAAAGTTCTCTTGAGTCGAAGATGGCTGCGTTAAACTCATGATCTCATTTGATCACTTATATGTAGCTAACTCTTTCTGCATGTCCATCACAGACTCGGCTCAGTGGTTAGAGCTTTGGGGGTACTGAGCCAAAGGTTCTGGGTTCGATACCTGTCTCCAAGTGTAATTTTTCACTTTAAGGAATATGCTGTTTAGTTGCAGCTATAACGGTAACTAACAATTATAATCACTTGGATGTCTCTCTAAGCTGTCCACAGTATTAGATTTGTTTTACCACAGCGTCCCAATTTGTAAGTCTGTACCCAATTATTAAAAACTATTGTTACATAAAGCCACTCAAAGGTAGACAAATAAATTGGCGCATTAATGTACAAATCAAAATTAAAGCATCAATAATTATTATAAAGGGAACACGCGCCATTTTATAATTGTATTATATTTTTATTGATTTGATTTTAGTAGAAATTCATGACCGCTTTTGTGGTCTAGTGGTCAGAGTTCTTGGCTATAGATCCAGAGATCCTGTGTTCGATCCCCGGCACTTACATAATTTATATGTGAAGCACTGGGTTTGTAACAGGGTCATACTCAGTCTCGTAAGAACAAATGAGCTACTTGAATAAAGAAGAAGCAGCTCCGGCTTAGAAAACTGAGATTAACCGCCGGAGGGCTCATTTTGATGACCCCGTGACACCCTCTATCCACAAATGTTGGCACTATCCACTAACGACAGCGTCTGCTACGGTCAATATAGGCTCACACAATGGAGTCTTTTTTAAGAAATTCATAGGATTTATTTTTATTTTTCAGTGGACGTTATTTTAGTTAAAACCATTAAACAAAAATTTAAAATTATGAAACTGTTGATGGTGTTTATAAAATTTAATGAAATTTCTATATTTAAATAAGTTTAACTTGGACCAAATATTATATTTTCCCATTTTTTGACACAATATGTGATTATATACAAAAGAGTGTGCGCACAAAATTAAGAATCATACATCATAATGACTTTAGGACCAAAAAGGATACAGAGCTTAAAGAATTTTTTGGGCAGTTATATAAGTTACTATAACTATTTTAATTTGTGACCTGCAGATGTCACTTTAGATAGATATTATCCAATACCTAAAATATATAAATATTTTCTAAAATTTATTCTCTACTGGTGGTTTTGGGGTGGGACCCAATGCTCATGGTTTCAAATCCGACCGAGGTCGACATATTTTTATTGAGCGATAAATATCCATAGCACAACTTCCTTTGGAGGGAAAGTAAAGCCGTCGGTCCCATGTCGATTGTGGCTTGTAAAATAACCCTGAAAGGTGTGTGAAAATATATTTCCTGGCAAAATTGTCATGGCCTTTTTGTTCATGCTCATAGAAATTATCTTATGGCTAATACAATCAGTTGGTTCAGAAAGTGCACGTTAAATATTTCCTACCAGAATCTTACTACAGTTCCTTTTGTAACTATCACCTACTACACTTTACACCAGAATACTACTGTAGTAGTTTTTGTATTATTATTATTATTATTATTATTATTATTATTATTATTATTATTATTATTATTATTATTATTATTATTATTATTAT
>CABFWO010000515.1:27760-50460 GCA_902155825.1 Timema genevievae | reverse complement strand
CCCCCCCCCCCCTTCATTCCTCTCGTGTCGTATAAGAAACAGAATAAGATACAAATTACCTTAGAGATGGGTTTTCTTCTTCTGGAATATTTGCAGAAGGAAAATGCTCTAGCAAGCCAAGATCTTCTGGCGCGTCTTTTCTCTCCCGCTTTTATTTTTCAATTCGACTTCTACGCCCCCTACCCCCCCAACCCTACAACCTTGCTTGTACCCCCCTCCCATTCCCCCCTCACCCCACCGACATATTCTTACAACTAAGGCGCAAACTCTAAGCCAAGGCAAAAAGTAATTTCATCCAAAGAAAGTTTTGATTTTAAAATGAGAAGCGGGAGTTGTAATTTTATTTTCCGTACAACGTAGACGTAAGATGGGTAGGGGGTTGAAAAAAAAATGGAGGAGGAAGGTGGGGTACTCTTCCATCTGGATGGTTTTAAAATAAAACATTTACGTCTGTGATGGAAATAAAAAAAAATGAATGAAATATAAAAATGTGCAAAGAAAGATTTTTTTTAAAAAAGAAAAGTAGTCTAGTTTTTTTTAATTCACACAGATATCTCGTTTTACAAAGTATTTTTTAGAGCAATGGCTGACTAATGGTTTAGTAAAACTTACTGGTATCGCTGTTTAAATAAAAAGTCTTAATTCTGAGTAGGTGTTTTATACACGGCTACATTGCAGTTTAATAGTGAATTTTTTTTTAAAAAAAAAAGCATGAAAATTATTGCATTTGCTCAAATTTATTTAAAATAACGAACTTTTTTAAACATTTTATTTGCTTCAAAACAATAACGGTACACCAAGCTAAGGGTGTTCAAGGGCTTAGACAAAATACTTAATTTTCTCGTTCTTATGGTGAAATTCGTTATGCATTAGGACGTATAGAACAATTTTAAAAAGTGAATTTGGTTAAAATCAGCCAAACGCTTAGATCTCGATTTGAAGGTTTTTTGGTCACCGCGTCTCGCTAACCGTTTGGGTTGTAAGCGTATGAACTAATCACACTAATATTTTAAGGATGAGAAAGATATTTCGAAGAAGTGTGTATCCCCATCTGCGTGAAGGAAGAGTGTAAAATCATTTAAGGGAAACCTCCCTCAGTACAATTGACGGGGATTTGAACCACGATCTCTCCGTCATCGGTAGTATAGTCTATTGCAAGAATGACGCCTTGGACCATTCATCCGTCAAAGTGGGTAAAAACACTAATCAAATAGTAAAAAGTTATCAATGTTGACATATATATTGTCTTTTATAATGAGCCCTTTTTAAAATTGAACTGGATGCCTAAATATGAATTTAAATTTAATCAATTTAACCCATAAGAAAAATATAAGGGATGTTTTTACAAAAAGAGTTAATTTAATTCTAGATATATACTGTCCCAAATATAATAGGTAGAAAAATAAAATATATTAAATATCTAAAAAAAAGTCGAACACCATTAAATGCTATGGATTTATTGAGAAATAATTGTTTTTTATAGCCCCGTGATCGAGCGCCAATTATTACGATATTTTACTTGAATAAATACAACTGTTAATGTTGCACACGATTTATTGAAGTGATTTTATCTTCGGTACAAAGATATTATGTAAAATTATAAAATTTTACTTGAGCTACAGATTATGTACTGTCGTGATATTACACGTACTCTAGGTTTATGTCGCCAGCACTCTCTGTGTGTTTATGTGACTACTCTATATATTCATACGCACAAGCAGCTTATATATGACATACCCCTTGCCCCTTTGACCTCTCGTGACCAGTGTCAAAACCAACTAATCGAAAGCGTCCCTGCTACAGGTGTCTTGAAGGCTAGCTTCCTATTGGATATAGGGAGCTGGCGTCTCTTGCTTGTTTGGTAAACACTACGGAGTTAAATTTTGAAATAAAAAATAAGTTTTAATGGTGCAATCCTTCTACATTATTGAAGAAAAATACCTTCATCCATGACTTTTTAAATATATGAGAGCGGTCCAAATCAATATCATTACAATCATAACATTTTTTACATAATTTTGGAGAAAAAAAAATTATTGGGTGAAACATCGCATAGGTCAAATTTTTCAAATTTTACAGATCAATAACTTGTTTTAGAGACGTCGAACACTTTTTATTACATTGTGAAGCGTTCATAGATTCACTGACTAGCGTAAATTAAATTTAATAATAAAACAAAATTACCGCCTCTCTGGTTTAGTGGTCAGTTCTTGGGCTCGATCCCGGGAGCTTCCATAATTTCCCTGTGGAGAGCAGTGGGTCTGGAACGGGGTCAACTCATCCTCGCGAGGACAAATGCCAACTTTAAGGTGATTGGCCCTTTTCATTTGGCACGGAAATGCAAAGCCATGGGAACAAACGGTTATCTTCAATAATTTTTATTGTTTTACATTTTTCTTTTCGGAAACGGTTTGTTAAAGAATAGGAGCATGTTGATTAATTTATACATTTTACACACACACACCTCCTCTATAATTTTAAAAGTGATCAAATATCGATAAAATTGACATTTTTCAACAGAAAATTGCCAGCTTTATAACAAAAAATAAGAAAATGAAATAATTAATAAACATCGATACATCATCTTAGAAGAGGTGTTGAAAATATTAACATAAAAATTTCTCTTATTCTCGAGAAAACTGATATTTCCAAACGTATATGATTTTTCCGCAAGATCTGTCCGGTAGCTAGCGCCACCTACGGTTTCCGTGATCCATATGTTCTTGTTGGCGCGGAAGGATACTTTGGTCGGTTGTGAAACCATGCCACGCCTTTCACCCTCCCGCCCACCATCATACAAAATAGGTTTTAGACTTGCACTCGAAAGGGCTAATAAATAAGTAGCGACTCCGGTCTAGAAAACTAAGATTAATGATCGGTGGGCTCTTAGTGCTAATCATATGATACCCTCTATCCTCGGATGTTGGCACTATTTTTGCCAATAGATGGTGACCGCTTGGTTGGTATTGCGCAATTCCTAGATGATGTAATTGATTTTTTTATCAAACAAAATGCTATCAAAATTGGGCTGTAGATGAGCTGCGGCCGCACGAGTTGTCTACCTCTAAAGAGACAGTTGAATTACGGCCCCAAATTTTTAGAGCCATGTATGTATTGCGGCCCGGGCTTTTGACCTGACCTGGCCTAACCTAGCCTAACCTAACCTAACCTAGCCTAACCTAGCCTAACCTAACCTAACCTAACCTAACCTTCAAATTTTTGTCATAACTAATGAATGACAAGAACTGAGGAAGTTTGGATATTACGAGGGATGTCGACATGAAATTTAAGACAGCATGATATAAAGCACACTTCTAATTAGGTGGATTCAACTTATACCTCTCTCTCAAGGGAATGGGCCGCAATTCTTACGTGTCCAAGGCCGTAGCCAAGTTTTTTTGGGGGGGTCAAACTCCCCCGAAATTTTATGAACAAAATATATATGGCTTCATTTATGGTTCAAACAATATCAAAATTAAGATACACGTACAAATTAAGGGGCTATGTTTCCATAAAAAGCAATTCAGAGAGCTTCTAGAGGTGTTTAATATTTATAATTTTTCCTAGCCTACGGTAGTTAGGGTGTTATGTTTCCATAAAAAACACTTCATATAGCTTCTAGAGGTGTTTAGTATAAATATAATTTTTTATGTCCGGCAATTGGGGGATGTACCCACCAAACACCCCGCCCCCCCCAACCCCCGAAATTATTGGCTGGTTACGGTCTTGTGCTTGTCTCAAGAATTAGGTTCGCAACTCGTATACTATTTCAAGATTAGGCGGCAACTCACCTACTCAGTAATATTGACAGCAAACAAATATTTGTATATTTTTACACAGTACATTCTACCTCGTCTTTACTATAGAAATGCCTTTACGAGTTGACGAAGGTGTTAGGTGTTTTCCCGCCTTCAGGTGGGACGGAAGGCGACGCGAGAAAATGTCGGTGATTTGCAGTTTTCATAGCAAACAATTGTTTTCGGAAAAATAAATCAAATATTTATTCAATAGAAACACAAAAAGTTTAATTTTTTTCACATGGTGATAGAGAAAAAGTTGTAGTAAAATTTCAGGACATCTAACAGAATATTCAAGAACTGTTAATAAAACCATTTAGATATTTTTTTTAGCACCGCGTCTTACTATCCGGTCAGGGTTATACGCCTATGTACTAATTACACTAATGGGTTAGGAATTGGGAAGTTTAATTTAGAGAAAATGTACCCGCATTTGCGTTGAAGGAGAGTTGAAAACCACTTAGGGGGAACTACCTTAAGTGCACCTGACTGAGATCGAACCTTTATCTCCCCATCTTCGCCAGTCTAGTCCAACATGAGAGTAGCGCATTAGACCACGCGGCCACCGAAACGGGTTTGAAGAAAATTAAGTTATATGTTTCTACTGAATAATTTTTTTATTATATTTAGTTTTTATCCATTTTAATTAAACAAGATTTTTATGTCAAAATACTGCCCTTAATTAGCGTTCCCTATTATTCCACGTTGAGGTGTAGTAATTATTAAAAAGGGTGACCTGGGTCTAGAAATAAAGTTCCATACTTCTGTGCTGAGGATCCGGGGTTCAATCCTCGGTCCAGACACAGATTTATCTGATTGCCAAACCCTTCCTTCACCTCTGACAAGACGTGTATTAATCACAACTTGTGAACGTGTGGAATGCCAAGCCTCCACCGTGGTTCGGATTCCACGTTAAACTGTAGGTCCTCCATTTCATCTCACAATCACCCTACCATTACACATTAGCGTAAGTGCGTATAACTCGAACGGGTAGTAAGACTCAGTGCTAATAATAATAATAATAATAATAATAATAATAATAATAATAATAATAATAATAGTTAAAATATATATATATCTATAAAACATAAAAAAGTAGTACCCGGTATTGCACATGTTGGGTGTGTGTGTGTGTGTGTGTGTGTGTGTGTGTGTGTGTGTGTGTGTGTATATATATATATATATATATATAAAAATTTAGCGTCTGTGGCGATGCCGGCTGACTATGGCCGTGAAGTGAAGAGGTAGAGGGGTGGGGGTGGTTTTGTTGCGTTGTTGGAAGGGGTGAAGGATGAAGGGACGGGCGTCCAGCGCAGGGCCAGCGTAGTAATTTGCTAATGGACGCAGGGCGGGCGCCCTCCAGCTAACTCGGCGAAGGGGTCCGGCTACGCTGGCTCGCTCGGTATCCTCTTCTCTTCTCTCCGGGCAATGAATGTGATTAGCATCGCCGGGACGGACCCCCCACCCACCACCCCACTTCCCTGGGTTGACAGAGGCTTTGATGCGTCACAGCCAATAGAAGTACGTGTGGACGTGCAGAGGTGGCGTGTTTTATTTTATTTTTATTATTTTTTTAATGGAAAAAGAATATTAACGTTTACATGCGACACAAACTTAATACGTATTCCGACCGCCCGATTTTTCCAAATATTATATATATATATATAATTTAATAAATAAAAAGTTAAAACATCATTTTGGGTTCAAAATAGCATACCCTATATATATACATATGTTTTAACTTTTTAATAATTAAATTGTATGTATCATATATATATTAACTTTTTAATAGTTAAATTGTATAATATATATATATATATATATGTTATGCTCTTTTTATCCCAAGGGCTGTTTTATTTTATATTTATTAGTTAAATAAATATATATATATACATATACAGGGGAAAAAGGGTTTTTAAGTTCAATTTTTAACTCAAATTTAGTGAGTGCTGCCATCTGTTAGCATTTAAACAATCATGATACCTTTCTAATGCACTTTAGAGATTAAGGTTAAAAGAGGTGTCTCTCATAGAGTTGTATTGAAAAATGTATGTAGTTTAACTTCCCTCTTTTTCCCTTGTACCCTTCATATTTATTCTAGCAATAATTTGTACCTTTTATTTTCCATCTCCTTTAACCATCCTATCGGGCTTTACATATTTAATAAGTCACTTATCGCATTAGACTATACTGCCGAGAACGGAAAGTTCGTGGTTCGATCACGGTAGGGTGTGCTTTTTTTTTCTCCCCCTAAATGGTTTCCCGCTCTCCATACAAATGCGGGTACACTTTCTTTAAGTTCCATCTTCTTCATCCCTTACTCATGAACGAAATTGGTACATAAGCGTGTAACCCGAATGGGTAGTAAGACGTGGTGCTTTAAAAAAAAGTGGTGGCCTAATGGTCTAAGGCAGAGTTCGCCAAACTCATTGTTTGTGGGAGTTACTTTTGAAATTACAACATTTTGCGAGCTACCTAAATTAAAATTTTGCTGTCTATTATTGTAAATTGTACAGTGGTATTTTCATGCCACGTGGTATGCAAGTCGGACGAAGGTTTTTGATTTGGATTGATAATTTTAGTATAAATAATATACCAAAGTGGACTTCTTTTAACTTTCCTGGCTCACTCACTCACTCACTCACTCACTCACTCACTCAGTCACTCACTCACTCACTCAGTCACTCACTCACTCACTCAGTCACTCACTCACTCACTCACTCAGTCACTCACTCAGTCACTCACTCACTCACTCACTCACTCACTCACTCACTCACTCACTCACTCACTCATTCATCACTCAATCCTCACTAATTCTCACATTTCCCACGAAGCAAGAAGGCTGAAATTAGGCATAAGTGTTCCTTATAAACTAATCAGGAAAAGTAAAGATATTTCATTCCGATGTTTTGTGATTAAGGGGGTGAAATCGGCGCAACTACCCTAATCAACATTATTGCTTTATAAACTCTTTAAGCGTTTCGAGGGTAATAATCCGATAAGTTTGTTCTAGTAATGCCTTCGAAAAAAATATAGCAATTATTTTTAACCCTGTAGATGCTTCTAAGGGGTGGAAAAAAAAATTAATACAGACAATTAATTAAAAATATGTGGCTACGTTTTAATATGCAACTCTAATAGAAGGTAGAAGTTTGTAGTTTATATTTTTTCTGAATTTTGTGGTGTTTGTAGTGTCTGTGTGGGTGAGAGGGCCCGGCCCGGGTGAGACCTGTCCAGCCTCGCTCAGTTGATAACGCCTCAGGCAGTAGGCAAAGGAGCTTGCCGAAAATAAAACTCCCCATGAGAAATGATATATCTATCACCTCCTCGCGGTGTTTTTCGGGTAGCGCTAAGAACTATTCCATTAAGCTTCAAACAAAAATTCCTCATTTTCATCCAAAAATAAATAAATAACACATTATACCGTGCTTAGAACGGGGATTCAGCTAGTATGATGATAAAAATACTGTTTTCTGGCAGTCAAATTTGAAATCCGAATTTCAACCAACTTTACCTTTTTCAGCCGCGTACCGGATTGAACCCGAGACTTTCATCTAAATAGGCGCTCACGCTTTCAAGCGAAACAAGGAGATGGACGTCTCTAACACGCCCACGCGCACTCTAAAGCTTTTATAAAGCATTAATTTCAATAAAAATAATAACACCTATTTAACAAACACAAGAGCATTTTGAGTAATGGTGGAAATCACTTAAGCTTCTTTTTTTTTTTTCCTAAACAAATGATGGATTTATTGATATGAACGCGGAAAGCACTCTTGTGATCAACTATACAGGAATGTATGTGTAATTCTGTTGAAAAATTAACTTTCCCCTCCCCTCTTCCTTCCTCCCCTCCCACACTTTCCTACCAATGTTTGATTTTATTGGCAGGTGTTGTTGAGTTATAGGCTAATATTTTCACCATTTAGTTCTCTCTCTCGCTCTCTATGTGAATATATATACGCATGCTCATATTGGCAGCGTTTGACATCGTGTCAATAGTTGTGTGGAAATTGTATCGCTGATTTACGATGGGTTGGTAGTTTTTTTTTACTATTACTATTTTTTTTTGTGTCAATAAAATATTATCTTTGTCATAGACCTGTGATATATATCACTCTAGGTATACATGGCCGCTGTTCCAACGTGGTGGATTTTTTTTTATATGAGTGATTTGGTTGATGCGAACTATGGAATTTTTATTTTAGTTGTTTTATTCCAATATCTCTCTTTCTATTCACCATTAGAGCCTATCTCCCTATCTTAAGCTAGTTGTTAGTTCTTTCCAGTCCACCTCATTACACCCTATCCCTATCTTTGAACTAGTTTCTAATTCTATCCAGTCCACCTCATTACACCCTACCCCTATCTTGAACTAGTTTATAATTATATCCAGTCCACCTCGTTACACCCTATCCGTATCTTAGCTAGCTCTATCCAGTCCATCTCATTATACCCTATTTCTTTCAAATCCATTATAATGTTATTTTGGTGACCTGGTGGTCTAGAGGTAAGGTGTCAGACTTCTGTGCTGGGGGTCCGGGGTTCAATCCTCGGTCCCGGCACAGATTTATTTCTGATTGCCAAACCCTTCCTTCACCTCTGACAAGACGTGTATTAATCACAACTTGTGTATGTGAGGAATGCCAGGCCTCCACCGTAGTTCGGATCCCACGTTAAACTGTAGATCCTCCATTTCATCTCATAATCACCCTACCATTACACATTAGCGTAAGTGCGTATAACCTGAATGGGTAGTAAGACGCGGTTATAATAATAATAATAATAATAATAATAATAATAATAATAATAATGTTATTTTCCCATCTCCATAGAAGATTTTTCTGAGAAAATATCTTTTTACCCACGCTATTCTACTTTTATCTATCTTTTTTCTGTTATCTTGCTTCCTAGATAGAAACATTATGTTACCTGATGTAGCCTTACTCTACCTAATCATATATTAAAATAGGCCTAAATCTTACCTATATCCCTAATTTTTTAACGTCTTTATTTGTAACTAAAAAAACATAATTTAGAGGTCAAATTGTATTAATTTTCACCGATAACGAGACTGTATAACAAATCGAATAATGGTGACGTGAATCAAGATGAAATGATAAAAACAGAATAGATATATAACCTAAGCATTGATGCGTGTGGAACACACATTTACGGTCACCCGGTGGCGCGGCGCCGGTTGGCGACACAAGGAAGGGTGTGAACATTGTTTGCAAAGCACCGGGATAGAGTTTCTTCACCACACTGTCACCAGAGTTCCGGTCGAGGATAGTAAGAGATGGAACCACAGCGCCGGCAACCCGCCTCGGTGGCGTAGTTGGCTAACGCGCTAGTCGTGTTGAGCTCGACTGCCGAGGACGGTGGAGATCGAGGTTCGAATCTCGGTCGGGTGAACTGGGGGGTGGGGGTCCTAAATGGTTTTACACTCTCCTTCCACGTAAATGCGGGTTCACTTCCCCTATATTTCAACCTTCCCAATTCCTAATCCATTAGCGTAATTAGTACTTAAGCGTATAACCCGAACGGGTAGTAAGACGTGGTGCTAAATATTTAATAAATAAAATAACGTGGCTTAAGGTGCGGCAGAAGGGAGCGCGAGTAATTTTATAGTTTTTATAGCATTTAATTTTTTTTTGACCAAAATAGATAAAATATTTCTCCAGTAGCAACATAAGAGTTTAGTTTTATGCACATGCTAATACGCGTTCCGCTGTAGTGGGCGTTACACTATTTGATTTCCTCAGAAGCAGACAACGGAGATTTCTTCTCGGCGTCGCGTCTTAGAGGGCGATAAGCTTTATTTGATGGATTTCACATAAAATACACTCATGTTACAACCACCATTCACTTATAAAATAATGAGTAGAGACCAGATGTTTGGCAAAATGCCTATACATTATTGTTACATATACCATAACTATGACTTATAAGTTCATGTCAGGGTATTAGGGTTGTGTACAGCAAAGATAAGTTTGCCTCTTATTTTTTTCCGCTCCCGGAATGTATTTATCACGGCCATGGCTTCAAACCGACTGTGGCCGAGAGTTGCGTCCGAATAGACGCAGGTCGCTAGTGTGCACTGATCCGGGTGCTGTGTGACTTGACGTCAACTTAGCGTCACCTGACGCAGGTCGCTAGTTTGCACTGCTCCGGGTGCTGTGACGTGACGTCATCTTAGCGTCAACAGACGCAAGTCGCTAGTGTGCACTGCTCCGGGTGTTGTGACGTCGCGTCATCTTAGCGTCACCTGACGCAGGTCGCTAGTGTGCACTGCTCCGGGTGCTGTGACGTGACGTCATCTTAGCGTCACCTGACGCAAGTCGCTAGTGTACACTGCTCCGGGTGTTGTGACGTCGCGTCATCTTAGCGTCAACAGACGCAGGTCGCTAGTGTGAACTGCTTTTAGCGGTGACGCAGCGTCACAGGACGCGACCGCAAAGATGACGCACGTCGCTCGTAGGCACCGGGCCTAAAAGGGCCCTAAATCAGTTCACACAGAGTTTAGAATGAGTTCATTTCTCAGGCTTCTATTTATCCAAATATGTCCTTCTTAATATCGAATTAAATGCTATTCTTTTTTATCATTGATTTAAATAGAAATTTCATTGCAAATCATGGCGGGGTCGAATTATCCATTTTTTTAAATTAACCATTGTTGAACTAACCAACTACTCCTGTGTAAAATATCTGATAAAATGTTGTATTTGTAAAACACAGGGAATTTTGTATTAGGAAAATTGTGGAATCTTTGGTCGTAGGCCTACCTATCCACTGATTCAAGACGTCGGACCTGAAACATGACAAGGTGGCTCGCTGGGTGCGTGCGAGACTATTTTTTTTTAAAGGGTGTGTACTCCTGACGAGCCATGTGTTACTTTTAATAATGACAGATTGATGGGATGAGCTTCGGGTGTATACAATCGATTGAACCTACCCCCCGCCCCCCAGCCCATTTTATCGTCCCCCTTATGTTTCTTCCCTCTGGCAGGCAAGGGGCGCTACTACTCGTTCAAACGGTAAACAGAATTACCCCGTCTTCACTCGTTCAGACAGTAAACAGACCTACCCCGTCTTCACTCGTTCAAACGGTAGATAGACCTACCCCGTCTTCACTCGTTCAAACTGTAAACAAACCTACCTCGTCTTCACTCGTTCAAACGGTAGATAGACCTACCCCGTCTTCACTCGTTCAAACGGTAGATAGACCTACCCCGTCTTCACTCGTTCAGACAATAAACAAACCTACCCCGTCTTCACTCGTTCAAACGGTAGACAGACCTACCTCGTCTTCACTCGTTCAAACTGTAGACAGACCTACCCCGTCTTCACTCGTTCAGACAGTAAACAGACCTACCCCGTCTTCACTCGTTCAAACGGTAGACAGACCTACCCCGTCTTCACTCGTTCAAACAGTAAACAGACCTACCCCGTCTTCACTCGTTCAAACGGTAGACAGACCTACCCCGTCTTCACTCGTTCAGACAGTAAACAGACCTACCCCGTCTTCACTCGTTCAAACGGTAGACAGACCTACCCCGTCTTCACTCGTTCAAACAGTAAACAGACCTACCCCGTCTTCACTCATTCAAACGGTAGATAGACCTACCCCGTCTTCACTCGTTCAGACAGTAAACAGACCTACCCCGTCTTCACTCGTTCAAACGGTAGACAGACCTACCCCGTCTTCACTCATTCAAACGGTAGATAGACCTACCCCGTCTTCACTCGTTCAGACAGTAAACAGACCTACCCCGTCTTCACTCATTCAAACGGTAGACAGACCTACCCCGTCTTCACTCGTTCAAACTGTAGACAGACCTACCCCGTCTTCACTCATTCAAACGGTAGATAGACCTACCTCGTCTACTTTATCCAGTAGTATTACTGAAATTATTATTTTTTTCATTTGATGCTCCTAATTTTATATAGTTGACCTCAGTGGTCTAAGGGTACATTGCTTGCCTGAGATTCATAGAAATCCAGTGTGGAAGACAACGGGGAACTTTAACACTTTCTGAACTCACCTAGGTCATGGGATTTCTACCAGATGTTGCAGGCAGCACTAACCAGTCGAAGGGCTGAGTTTGTGCCCAGTTCCGGATGGATAGAAATCAAACCAACCCTCGGGTTGTTGACTTAAAGCCGCGCACTCACTATGCCGGTGGCATGGCCATTGCGGCATTGTGGCTTTGTGGTGGACGCTTGTGTTGGCCTGTGCCGGTGGCCTAAGGCCGATTCTACACTAGCGGTTAAAACGCGGTGGTCATTCCGCAAGCTTACGCCCCCGAACTCTTGAATCTACACCTGACTGTCAAAACGCAACTGTTAAACAGCTACCATAACGCTACTGATTCTACACTAGTGGTTTAAATGCCGCGGTCGTTGCTTCCATTTGTGCAGAATGGTTTAAAAATTGACATTGTACAGGCTGTATTGCGGGACTTATTTTGTTGGAGGAAACTCGCAACAACAAAAAAACTCGTCCAAAGAGACGTTGGTGGACTCACCCCACATTATCGAACCGTCTCTCAACATGACAGTTTATATTCTGTTTATGAATCACAGACTGTACCCAGAGAAGTTATTTTTTGTACTATAGAATGTCTGTGGTTTCATTTGATGAACTACTGGATTTAGTGAATGAGAATATTGCAAAACGTGATACCATCTTGAGGAAGAGTATTTATTATTCCTGCTGAAAAACGTGTTGTGACATTGATGCACAACTGCCCGCCTGGTGTAGTTTGATTCGCGTTTCTGCCGCTAGGCGTTTTTTAACCCCTCCAGAGGTAGCGGTCAAAACGCTTGTCTAGACGAAAACTTATTTTCTAACTTGATAACAAGGGTTTCATTCATTGGCGCGGTTGCTAGCGTTTTAACCGCTAGTATAGAATAGGCCTAAAACGTGCCACCGCGAGGCTGGCGGCACGCCATCAGGAAACCGACGATTGTCGCGTCCGGCTCAAAGGAAGCCATGCTGGCACATGTAGTGTGGACGCGCCTCGCTTGTCGTTCGGCAACTTATGCGCAGTCTCTACTGGCACAGTGTGGACGCGGCCTAAGAAGAGGAATCGTCTTTGATCTCACTGGTATTCACGCTTTTGATCAAGTCGTCATGCTTATATTAAACGGGATTTCTGTTTACTGGAAGTCTAGGCTTTAATCCCAGCCGGATGCTCAAAGGAATGTTCTCTTACTACCCCATCCTTCTCAATCCTAAGGTGAATGCCTTATTTCAAGCTTCCATTTTTATACATCCTGCTAGATCAAGCCTTTAACTAACATATTGTTAAACGTATTAATACAAATAAAAATTATTCGAAAGTGATTTATTTAAAATGTATAAAAACGGCTTGAGAACAATAAAGTCAAATGTTTATAGAAATTGTACCCGCATTTTCGTGAAGGGATTATAGGAAACTATTTAGGTTAAAAAAACTCATTATTTTCAGCAGGGTTTCAAATCCTGGTCTCTCTGTCATCATTAAATCGGACCAAATAAGCAAGACTCTTTGACCGCGGGATGAAGAACCTTATCTGGCCGCCAGGAAAGTCACTAGATATACTATCACGTATTCATACGTCAAGTCATGTCACTTTTGTCACTGTCACTTTTGATAGATATTATCAATACATATAATAACAAAATTAATATAGTAAAATATAATTAATGTTGTCTTTAAATAAAAAAATTGTTTTTATTTTTCTAAAAACTGACATCTTTGGTCAGTCTGTGGCATGTCTGCCTACTGAGCTTTCACCAGTTCGATATTCGTAATGGCTGAAAAAATTATCATTAGTAAAATACTTATTTCCTCTCTTTTTTTTACGGTGATAAATTAACGAGCAGGCGGGTGGGTGGGTGTTGTGTTTGTTCTAGATTTAATTTAGTTTATAAGCCTATGCTTTTTATTTTAAACGCCGCGTATTTCTATCCGCCCAGATTATACGCCTGTGTATTAATTACGTTAATGGGTTAAGAATGAGTTAGGAGGATTTTATAGGAAATGTACCTGTATTTGCGTAAAGGGAGAGTGGGAAACCATATTGGGGAGAGAAAAAAAACACCTTCGGTACACCCAACCGGGATTGGACCCCGATCTCCACATCCACGTCATCAGTAGTCATAGCGAGAATTGCGCGTTAGACCACGCGGCCACCGAAGTAAAAGGCCCTTTTTCTTGAAAATTGGAGTGTATGTGTTCGGAGGGTTGTGAGGTAGAGGGGTGTGGGGGGTTTGAACCCTGCCATTTCTTGCCTCCGGACACATTAGCGAACAGTAAACTCGATTGGAAGCGAAACAAACTGGCTTGCTGAGTCCGGACAATTAGATTACACGGTGGCGCGCGCCCGTTTCTTTGTCGGCGCAGGCGCGGATGACAGAGGCGTGGTCAATACGAGATCTTCATCCCTTCCGTCCTCTGAATAAATAGCTCGGGTCTGGTAAACTCATTCGCGGCGTAACATATGGTATCGCAATGAAGGGGTGTGTCTGTGTGTGTTTTTTTATATATATAAAAAAGTTTGTGAATCATCTAGCCGTGATGCCATTTGTGCATACGTATATCCTTCTATATCCCCAACCCCAGTTATTTTTTTAGATCGTTCATTTTAATTTTGGTCGGGTAAGTGTTCGCCTCAAGAGCCGATATTCGTGGGTTCAAACCCAAATGATGCCGACTGATTTTTTTCTTGAGCGACAACAACCCGTAGCACAACTTCCTTCGGAGGGGAAGTAAAGCCGTCGGTCCCATAGAAAATTAATAGGAAAAGTATAGAATCGCTATTAACTATGGAAGGCGACTGGAAAAAGCCGCACTTTCTGAAGTTCTCTAGTACATATGCTTGCTACCAGATGGTGAGGACAGCACTAACCAGCATGCCCAGATCCGGATGGCTGAGAAACACAATCTCACCAACCTTCGGGTTGAAAACTTATCAAGCAAGCACTTAAAGGGGGATACAAGGGAGTTCCTAATATTTTTTTTTATTTGAGGTATTTAACTTACACCTTCTGAACCGATTGATTTATACCAGCACAGGTGAATTTCTTTGAGCGAGAGGGAAATGACCCACCAATTTTGCTGGAAAATTATTTTCACATACCTTCCAGGGTCCTTTTACACTCCACAATCGACATGGGACCGACGGCTTTACTTCCCCTCCGAAGGAAGTTGTGCTACGGATTTTTATCGCTCAGCAAAAATAAATTGATCCCGGTTGGGTTTGAAGATTTCCTATTATTGTCTGACACATTAGTTTGGTCGGTAGCGTGTCTTTCTATTAAACTAAGGGTCTAGAGTTTTATTCCTTTCATGACCGAAGTAGGCTACTTATAATTTGTAAAATATGGGTTTCCCCTTTTACAGCTATAGATTAATGGGCGGGGAGGGGGGCGGGGGATGGGTTGTCTGTTCTAGATTTAAATTAGTTTATGAGTCGTGAACTGATATAATCAGTCGGTTCAGAAATGGCACTTTATATACTTTAATAATTTTTTTTTTAAATCCTAATTTCTATACGTTATCAAACAAATGTTTTTAGCCAAAATAAATAAAATATTGCTCCAGTAGCAACACTTAGTTTGATTTTCTTCACGTGTTGATACCAACAGTTATTATTATTATTATTATTATTATTATTATTATTATTATTATTATTATTATTATTATTATTATTATTATTATTATTAGCACCGCGTCTTACTACCCATTCGGGTTATACGCACTTACGCTAATGTGTAATGGTAGGGTGATTGTGAGATGAAATGGAGGACCTACAGTTTAACGTGGGATCCGAACCACGGTGGAGGCCTGGCATTCCTCACATTCACAAGTTGTGTGTTAATACACGTCTTGTCAGAGGTGAAGGAAGTGTTTGGCAATCAGATAAATCTGTGCCGGGACCGAGGATTGAGCCCCGGACCCCCAGCACAGAAGGCTGACACGCTACCTCTAGACCACCAGGTCACCCATATATATCAACAGTTGTTGAATATCTGTCGTGATGTTTACGGAATGTGACCAGGATTCTTTCTGGTCGTTTAAAACGTTTCTTATCAAATTAGTACTTACTCATGACATGTATTCAAGAACTGTTTATATTACTATGTGTAGAAAATTAAACTAAATATCTCTACTCAACCAATATTTTAATTTGATTAATTAAATAACCAATCAATTATATTTGTTGGTTAAGGTTATAGTCGCATATAAATATCATATTATTTAAATTGAAAAATGACACCTGTACACAGGGATAAAACCCGGGACTTTTGACTTAGTACGCCAATGATCTAACCACTGAGCTATCCAGAAATCGTCCCGTGCTCAGGGTCATTATTCATTCATATTTTAAGGCGGAGTCTTTGATAAACGTGCGGAAATTGTCGGTTATTTATTCCATTATCATATGCTCATTCGTACAGTTTTAATTGTACTATTGGCACTTGGCAGCAAAAAGCAATTGTAGAGTCGATGGTGGTTGCGTTATCTGATATCTTGTCATTCTTAATTGATCACACATTTGTAGCCGAAGATACCCGAGCGTCCATCACAGACTCTGCCTTGAAATATGTGTGAAGAAGAATAAGCCTGGGCACGGGACGATTCCTGGTAAGAGCATAGGCGTACTATGCCAGATGTACCGGGTTTTATTCCCGTGTCCAGCTGTCATTTTTCAATTTAAAAAATATATTTTCTTTATTCTGACAAAAAAAAAAGTGTTCGGTTGTAAGAACTGCATGCATACCGATCTTTATTCGTGGTTTATTCTGCTCCACCGTAACGGTTCAACTAAGCGGTTAAGGACAACTAAGCGGTTAAGGACAACTAAGCGGTTAAGGACCTTCGCTCTGTCGAGTGCAAGTCTAAAACCTATTTTGTGGGATGGTGGGCGAGAGAGTGAAAGGCGTGGCGTGGCTTCACAACCGACCAAAGTATCCTTCCGCGCCAAAAAGCACAAATGGATCACGGAAACCGTAGATGGCGCTAGCTACCGGACAGGTCTCGCGGAAAAATCATACGTTTGGAAATACTAGTTTTCTCGAGAACGAGTGAAATGTTTATGTTAATATTTTCAACACCCCTTCTAAGATAATGTATCGATGTTTATTAATTGCTACATTTTCTTATTTTTTGTTATGAAGCCGGCAGTTTTCTATTGAAAAATGTCAATTTTATCGATATTTAATAACTGTTAAAATTACAGAGTAGTTATGTATACAAAAAGTATAACTTAATCAACATGCTTCTATTATTGACCAAACCGTTTCCGAAAAGAAAATGGCAAAAGATTAACAAGTCTTGAAGATAATCGTTTGTTCCCACGACTCGGCATTTCCGCGCCAAATGAAAAGGGCCAATCGCCTTAATTCTCACTGATGAGTACTCGGACTAAACGTCACGCTCATTTAGCTTGGTTAGCCGATGAAGGGCAGCTTGGCGTTTGGAATCGCGGTCGGATTTACAGAGATTAAAGGCCTGAGGGCTCGCTGTGCTGACCATATGACACCCTCTTTGAGCAGAATTTGGCACTATCTTCGCCAACATATGGGTGACCGCTAGGTAGGTATGGCTCGATTGCGTGTTGGTGCCTTTGATATAGGCCTTGCATAAAGAAAAAGAAAGATTCTATTATAATTAATTTTTTTTACCTAAAAAAGCATCAATTTAAGTAATAATAAAATTAAAAAGGGTATTTTTCATCGATTTTTAGTGCATGTAGTGGAACATAAACTAACCTAATAGCTGTCATATCTACTCCACCCCAACTGACATTTATGTTTACGAAAAACAACTCAGTCACTATCGCGTCCCACTTTGGTCAGAACCACTTGGTCGATATTACTCGACACCAAGACTTAGCCAAGTAAAACGTTAAAATTCCCCTTTATAACTAAATTTAAATGAGCTTGGTGACTCAATCGCTCAATTATTTCTGGAATTTTGGAAATTGTCAGTGATTTTTTTTTCCTTTCTTAACAACGCGCCTTATTACCCGTTCGGGCTATAGGCTTATGTGCTAATAACGCTAACGGTTTGATTCAGGGATTAGGAAGGATATATTTATAGAAAGTGTACCCGAATTTTCATAAAACTGTTTTTGAAAAAAAAAACCTTCATCAGTACACCCGACCGAGATTTGAAACTTGATCTCCTCATAATTGTCAGTCTAGTCTACTTCTATAGAAGCGCCTTGGACCATGTGGCCACCGAAGCAGGTAACGGTGATATTAAAGACTCACTAGCGTCAGAAGAGCACTATATTAACTTTATTACTACTGCTAGTACCCCCTAACCCCCTTCAATGGACCATGGATTGGGGTCATCTCCGATAAGAGATGGGCTGAAGCTTGGAAATCAAGCAGGGTTTACAACTGCTCAACATCTGTCACTAGTTTGAATAATAGGGGGGGAGGTAAGGGTCTTTTTTAAATAGCTCACTTTTCAAAACTGGTATGTCTACAAGTCTTACACCTGCTGGTTGTATATAAGGTTCATAAAGTATTGTCCATTATGGTTTGCTATCGGTGCGTTATTGTCATTTTAAATAGATATTTAAATTGAAAGGGGTGATATATTTAGCCCCTTTATTGCCGACATGAAAATGTAAAATAGCATCGCGAATAAATTCATGCTCTTTTTTTTTNTTTTTTTTTTTTTCTGCAACCGATCTGCCTTATTTTTAATATAGAGTTAAGCTTTGTTGCTTAGATTTTTTTTATATATAGCTTTTGAACTATAATAACACGCCAAATTTGTTATATATACCTTTGTATAATGTCTGTAAAGTGATCGTAACAAAAAAGAGACATTACGTTGGAAAAAATATATAAATTCTTTTTAAATGGGTCTAAATATACATATATATTTTTTAAATTGATTACTTGGTTGATCTATAACGTATTTTATTATGATTCCAGCGTTGCAATAAAAGTCATGTCTTGACAAAAGCTATCGTATTTGATTTATGATTAGTGGCAACATTGGTAATATAGGCTACTTTGCAAACACAAATAACAAACTTTACTATATCCGTGAATTATCTACCACCGGGTCCATCTAAACCTAGGAAATCATGAAAAATAAAATGTGACTACATATTATATTGTCTAAAGGTAATGGAAAAGTCATGATGTGAACTCTTTTGGTCATGCACTTAGTTAATTAAATTTGTTTGCAGGTCATAAATGCACTGCGCCATAAAACCCGTACGAGCTATCAAATTTTCCTAAAGGCTGGGTTTATATTCATGCATAACATATAACTAATAGTACATTGCACACATTGCGAACATTGTATGCATCATAAAAAGAATACAATGGTTTATAATGAAACATCGCGTATAAAATCTTGCTTAAATTTATTGCATTTTACTTATAGAAAATGGCCTTAACCTCTTTGCACTACTAGATAAGTTTTTTTAAATTACTTCATTAAAGGGTTCACTCAAAAAACTACGTTCATCAAACTGTATTTTTTGAAATATGAGAATATTTGAGAATATGGGTGAATATCACATTGTACAAGGAATTGGAGAATAATAAATAAGCTTTTTTTTTTAGTTACTTGCCGATTTCTTTATAATTGACATCTTTGTGGATATTATCACTGTCTTTCTTGTGGGTCATATAGTATGATTCTTCATATTGACGTACTTGGCATTAGGAACTCGAAAGTACGTCAGTATGGCATTAGGAACTTGAAAGGACGTCGGTATGGCATTAGGAACTCGAAAGTTAACTGCCGAACTTTCCAGTATCTCCATCCCTTCTTGAACTAATTCCAAGCATCTTGTTTTCAAACACCCCAATTTTTTTTTTCTCGTCGTTTAAGGCAAGAGAATATGTTTCACAGATATTTGAGATCAACCGATTAAACTATTGTGTAATCTGATTTTTTACATTCCTCGACAAAAGACGAGAATTATCGACGCACTTGTTGAGAAGATCAGGTAGACAAACAGGGCGGCAAAATGAAGTAGTCCTAAAAAAAAAGAGTGGGAGAAGAGGACCATTTTGGATGCGATTCTTCGGTGCAAAGCAAACTGTATTGGGCACATCCTTAGGAGGGACCGTCTTCGGCATAGCGTTATCGAAGGAAAGTTTGAGGGAAAGAGGAGCTTAGGAAGGAGGAGGATTCAAATACTAGGTGACTTGAAAGAAAGAAGAGAATTCTGGTAGCTGAAGAAGGAGGCAGAGGACAGGAAGCATTGGCGGTCTAAGTTCACTGACAAAAGGAATGGACCTGTCGTAAGACAGAAAAACTTAATAATAATAATAATAACAACAGAAAACAGCTGGCAAAGTTGTTGTTTTGAATATTCTGAGTTTTACATTCCTTGACAGCAGTTGAGACGTATTGACCTACTTGTTCAGCTACACGCTCATCCATTTTTAAAGGTTTTGACCAAAGGCACAGAGTGAACGAACGGTGACCGTTCACTGACGCAACTCTATTTCACATTAGTAGGACAAACCATTAACGTCAAAACATTCTGCTCGATATTGTCTGCCGGTCGGTGACGTTAAAGCCCAGTATGAATGCCGCCTATTAAAATATATCGAATAATATTTTTCACACCAGCTCCGGTGGCCCTAAGGTCTAACGCGCTACTCTCTCGGTAGTCTAGACTGCCGATGACGGGGAGATCGAGGTTCGAATCTCGGTCGGGTGAACTGAGGGAGGCTTTTACAAAATGGTTTCTCACTCTTTCTGCACGCAAATGCAGGTACAATTCCAATAAATATAATCTTCTTAATCCCTTAAGCCATAAAGGCGTAATCAGTACATAAGCGTATAATCCGAACGGGTAGTAAGGCGCGGTGCTAAAAATATATATGTACTTTTGCACGACACTGCTGGTTCGTGCCATTAAGTTTACGTGACGTAAGTTTTAATTTAGATTTTTATCCCCTTCGAATACACCCGGTCAGTGCTCGAACCTTGACCTTACCTGTTACCTGTGTATTGCGATACTGACGTCATTAAAGTTGGGTAGCAAGACACGTGAGCTAAGATTAATAATGTTGTAGATACGTTTAGTGTAATTTTCTACTCGTGGTAATCTTAGTTCTGGAATATTTGTGATGAGAAAGGTGGCATTTGGTAATAAACTTTTCAAATAAAAACTAAAAATTCCTGTTCATATTGTGTGATATCCATAACAGAAGGTTTGTCACTCACCTGAAAAACAGGAAGAGTCTGGAAAACTTAAGATTGTGTGTGTGTGTGTTTGGAAAAAACAGGGAAAAACACAAGAAATGTTTAGAAAATCTAGTAAAAATACTGGAATATTTATTAATTTGGGACACTTAATTGAAATGCCTAAAATAGTAACGCTTAGGATGGACAAAAAAAAGTGACCTGAATATTTAAGCATGCTGTTTCATAACATGACTTATTTATTGCTCCTTAAAAGAGTGTTCATCATAGCAGACCCAACTCAGCTCCCGGCTCGCGTGAGGTATGGGAGTAAAAGGTAAAAGAAAATACCTAAGATACGCCAGAAATGTGTGCAGTGCATTCGTATTTGAATGATTACTCGACATTTTCCGCGGTGACGATGGGGGACAAAGAGACAAAGTTTCTTGTTAATAACTACAGTATGTCCCTGTTATGACAGAATGAAGATTTGTGTACAGTGCTTATCTGTGAAGCCATTCAAAAATAGTCAAAAACTGTCTTTTAAATGCAGTTCTTATCCAAATATCATTTAATATTTCAACAACGTTTTGTATTAGTAACTTTTATTAACTCTTTATCTCCATTAATGTTTAATCATAAATTATCCACGTGCAATAGTATTGGTGTGAATTTACTATCTCTAGCCGACTGTATCACAAAGTTGATGGCTGTGGGATACACGCTCTTATGGACTAGGGTTGTGAAGTGACAGAAATTGCATGACTTCACATTAGTCTATTGGTTGAAAAATGATTTTTTTCTACTCTTTTCTTCAATCCAAAAAAAATGCTAATTTCTTCTGTAAAACTCTAGAAACACAGGAAAAATTGGCAGTAATATAATGGTGGCGACACTGAAACACTAATTTCATACAAATAAAGGGTGAGTTTAATCAAGTTTTTTTTTCAATGTTACTGGTCGCACTGGTTACACAATTTTTTCCTAAAACTTGCCCCCCTATAACACCCCCTCCTCAAAAGCAAGAGAACGGGGGTGGAGGGGACATTTCCGCCATAGTTCCAGCGCCTATGATGTCCATGACAGATATTCAATAACTGTCAAAATTACTTTGTGTAGAAAGTTAAAACTAAACGTAGCTACAGAAGAAAATTTTTATTTAATTTAGGAAAAAAAAAAGACAACTTTCTACTGCATAGCAAGGTACGAAAATAATTACCTTGACTCGCCGTTCCTTTCCACCCTCCCTTAAAATTCTCTCACAGCGAGAATTCTTTTGAGGTTCCAGGATAATGACGTCACGCTCGCAGATGCTCCTGATAGAGATGTTACCTCGTGGGGATCTCGTCGTAACATCATTGTCCGACCTTATTGGATAATAATGACGAATGGGAGTATGTTTTTTTTTCTCTCCTCCCGACAATGTTCTCTGTTTACTTTTTATATCCGTAGGGGGGGGGAGGGTTAAGGGGGCCAAGTGAGATGGTAAGTAGATAGTGCTGTAATCTGTAGCGAGCGCCCCGCACCCCCTGTGGGGTTGTGGTCTCTGTGATAATAAGGAAAACGAGGGAGAAGAGAAGAAGGCATCTGTATCCATAACGCGTCGTTCCCACATGATCTCCCCGCTAGTGGGCGTCTGGGGGATTCCTAAAGGGGCGCTCAGGACCTCCCCCGATGGGACTCTTTCCCCCACCTACCCCTCGTTCCGCTCATCGGCACGTCTCTAGGGGTTGGGGGG
>CABFWO010000515.1:0-22979 GCA_902155825.1 Timema genevievae | reverse complement strand
GAGTGAGTGAGTGAGTGAGTGAGTGAGTGAGTGAGTGAGTGAGTGAGTGAGTGAGTGAGTGAGTGAGTGAGTGAGTGAGTGAGTCAGCCATGTGGCTTTATAGTATAGTGATACTTTTTTTTAATCCAAAATATGAGATCTCTTTAGTTTAGTTTAGATTTCTACACATAGAAGTAATATCAACAGATTTTATATATCTGTCATAAATAAGACCCGGAATTTGATGACGTCTTTTTTTTTAACATAAAATGCTCATTTGTATATAAACTCTGATCATAAGATACCTGGTTGGGGAAACGTTTTTATAAGACTTTTTTAGTTTAGGATTTTTAGGTCATAATTACATGTATTGGTCATTTTTAGGAATTTTTCACTAAGCTTTAAGATTTTAATTCGGATAATTATATATCTAAATTCTATCGATATTTTATAAATATAGTAATACTGTACTTGATTTAGTCGTGTCATTCATTACGAGTTTTTATTTAAAATGTTAGGTCGTCTCTTATAGGTTTTAAGTCATTTTCTTGGAATTTTTACTTTTTAGATAATTTTTTGGTAGGGAGTATAGTGTGGATTGAACATAAACCCTTTTAAATCAATAACGTACTAGTGAAGTTCTGCTATGGTCACTAATTCAAGAAATGTTAAGATCTTTTAATATATCAAATTAAACTAATCATATCTACTGAAGCTTATTTTTATTTTATAAAAAGGTATTTTCTGTTAATAGAGTACCTCAAATAGCATATAACTTTTTTTCCCACATTTTTAAATCAATCCAGGCAAAGAATTTTTTTGGCCAAAATAAATTAAATACTGCTTCACTAAAAACAGAGTTTAATCTTCTACACAAGGTGATATCAATATTTCTTGAATATATGTCATGAGCATGAGAAACTTTTAAAATGAAGATAAAAAGGTTGTTATTCAAATTCCATAACACCCGTCACAGATATTCAACAAATATTGATATCACCATGCGAAGAAAATTAAACTAAAAGTTTTTACTGGCGCAATATTTGATTTATTTTGGCAAAAAAGTTTTGATACGAAAACTGGTGAAAAAAATAAGGTCCTTTACTTACAATTTATCCAAGCGCTTCGTTAGGCGGCGCCCTTGAATAATATTAATGTTATTTGTAATAAAATATTTTGTTTTTCTTAATATACAAAATCAAAACCCCAGCCCTTTCCCTCGTTCTCTAACATTAAATTCTTTTAACATACAATGCAATAACTTGACTGATTTGTTTGCCTGTTCCTTTCACATGTAGGGGCCTAGCCAATCTGGTGGATATATTATACCCGTGACGTCACAGTTCTATGACAGATTGCTGGATCACGTAGAGAGAGAGGAGAGTGGGGTTTGGGGGGGGGGCAATATAAGAGATTTATTCATGCAATCTTTACATTAGCAGACCCAAACCTTGGCTTTGGTTCTTGCCATCTTAAAAGCATGCGTCACATGCCCATCAACTCTTGTGATACAGTCGGCTAGAAATCGTAAATTTACACGAAAAACTATAACACGTGAATCATTACTGATTAAATATTAATAAATGTGTGGAAAAGAGAAACATTAAGAGTTTTAAGAATCAAAGAGCATGTATGACTCGGTGTATGGATGAAGGGAACGGCGTGATTAGGTATGTATAGTATGATTTTGGTAAGAAGAACAGTAAAAGTTAGATGACCTGGTGGTCTAGGGGTAAGGTATCAGACTTCTGTGCTGGGGGTCCGGGTCTCAATCCTCGGTCCTTGCACAAATATATCTGATTGCCAAACCCTTCCTCCACCTCTGATCAAGACGTGTATTAATCACAACTTGTGAATGTGTGGAATGCCAGGCCTCCACCGTGGTTCGGATCCCACGTTAAACTGTAGATCTTATATTTCATCTCACAATCACCTTACCATTACACATTAGTGCAAGTGCGTACAGCCCGAACGGGTATTAAGACGCGGTGCTAATAATAACAGTAGAAGTTAGTTACTAAAGCCACTAAAACAATTTAAATATATATAAACATCAAGCTACATGATATGCAGCTGTCACTTTTAATATAGATTATTATTACCTAATAAATAAAACAAAAATAGTAAAATGTTATCAATGTCGGCCACAAAGAAATCTGTTTGAATTTTTTAAACGGTTCCTCCAATCAAAATCAGGGTATATCATTGTAACATTAGATGGTTGTACGGTGTTTGTTTTATACCATATTTACACAGACACACAATAAATACATAAAACATTAAATACGTAAAATATGGTAATGTTTATACTTACGAGCCGTTAAGATTATTTTCGAAAATAGGCAGTGAACGCGATAAACAACAAATTTCCAATTGCTGGGAATTTTTTATTTATTTGTAAAGCCTGAAAAAGTCAGATAATTTTATAATAAAAGTTTTGTAGCCACCCTTGGACAAACATTAATGATATTTGGTGCACAGATTTAACAACTTTCTAAAATCTAACTCTGAGTATTAGAAAATATAAACTTGGTAAACCAAACTCCCTTGCTGGATTTCCCCAAATAATGGTAAATTCCAATTAATGTAAAAATCCGAAATTGTGTATTTCTTCAACGTTTAAAAAATAAGAATTTGGCCGCGTTGTATGTGAGTTTATCAAAAGGACCGTGGGTCATACAGAATTATAGATCGGGCCACTCGTGACATTTTAACATGCTTGCTTTAAGGTGGGGATGTACAGTAGCCCCATGGCTTCTTTGGTGCTGACTGACAGCTCACAGCTGACAGCTGACGGCTTTGAAAAGCTACCAGACCAAATTATGTATCCCTACGCCAAACCATATGATCTGCAAAAAACATGTGTTTAGCAGCTGTCACTTCTGACAGTCAAAATTTAGGTATATACCTAAATGTTGACTGTCAGAAGTCAGCTGTGAACTGTCAGTCAGCACCAAAATAAAGCAAATATTGCTCCTATAGAAACACAAAGTTTAATTTTTTATCCCATGGTGATATTAAAAGTTGTTGAATATATATCTCATTAGAATTTTGTATTAGATGATACATTTTTTAAATGAAGAAAAAATGTGTTCATTAAATTCCAGGACTGACAAATATTAAAGAACTGTTGTGGGTCACCATATGAAGAAAATTAAACTATGGACTCTTCATTAAGTACATTCCATTAATATACTATGGACTCTTCACTAAGTACATTTCATTAATATACTATGGACTCTTCACTAAGTACATTCCATTAATTTACTATGGACTCTTCACTAAGTACATTCCATTAATTTACTATGGACTCTTCACTAAGTACATTCCATTCATTTACTATGGACTCTTCACTAAGTACATTTCATTAATATACTATGGACTCTTCACTAAGTACATTCCATTAATATATTATGGACTCTTCACTAAGTACATTCCATTAATATATTATGGACTCTTCACTAAGTACATTCCATTAATATACTTGGACTCTTCACTAAGTACATTCCATTAATATACTATGGACTCTTCACTAAGTACATTCCATTAATTTACTATGTACTCTTCACTAAGTACATTCCATCAATATACTATGGACTCTTTCACTAAGTACATTCCATTAATATACTATGGACTCTTCACTAAGTACATTCCATTAATTTACTATGGACTCTTCACTAAGTACATTTCATTAATATACTATGGACTCTTCACTAAGTACATTCCATTAATATACTATGGACTATTCACTAAGTACATTCCATTAATTTACTATGGACTCTTTACTAAGTACATTCCATTAATTTACCATGGACTCTTCACTAAGTACATTTCATTAATATACTATGGACTCTTCACTAAGTACATTCCATTAATTTACCATTGGACTCTTCACTAAGTACATTCCATTAACTTACTATGGACTCTTCACTAAGTACATTCCATTAATTTACTATGGACTCTTCACTAAGTACATTTCATCAATATACTATGGACTCTTCACTAAGTACATTCCATTAATTTACTATGGACTCTTCACTAAGTACATTTCATTAATATACTATGTACTCTTCACTAAGTACATTCCATTAATTTACCATGGACTCTTCACTAAGTACATTCCATTAATTTACCATGGACTCTTCACTAAGTACATTCCATTAATTTACTATTGGACTCTTCACTAAGTACATTCCATTAACTTACTATGGACTCTTCACTAAGTACATTCCATTAATTTACTATGGACTCTTCACTAACTAATAACTACTCTTGAATCATATCTCTTTTGGGGTCTTCTCATTCTTATTATTTTTATTATTTAGTTATTAAATTCGTTTCATTGTAATATCTTGTGCACTTATGTTCTGTATTATCTCAATGCTAGCTTGTTATAGGTCTATACTGTTGGTTAGAATTTTATTAAAGGAAACTCAGAATGAAGCCACTTTTGTGCTGAAATATATCTACTTACATACTTGACAATATTTTTACTGTCAAAATCATGGGTTGTATAAATTTATGACGTGCCAGCAACCTTTATTTCAAACTATGTTTTTAATTTTATTCAAATCTGATAAACAATATTATTAGCGCTATCGTAAGGAAATAAAATTTTTTTCTTCAAATACACAAAATTAGTCCAAAGTGGCGATAAAAAACTTTATCTATCGAAAAATACCTCGATACGCAATGCAGTGACTCACACTTGTACTTACCGGTACTAACTTAAAACTTGAACTCGCTCATAAGCCAAATCGTTGGGCACTCGTACTAAACGTCACGTTCATATAAGTCATGTTTGCTGATGGCGTGTAGGTTGGGTTTGGATTCCCGACCAGATATACTGAAGGTGCTTTTTTCTAGAGATGAGAGATTCGAGATGTGTAAAAATCTGAAAAAATAAATAAAAAATATCTCGAACAGAATTTATGATGACCTTCACTGGCTATAGCAATTTTGAGCAATTAATATAAAAGGAATTATATATACCTCTGTAGTTGGTAGATTCACAAATCACAAAAAAAAAAGAGTATCAATATAATTAATTTAAAAAATGCTTTTTTGTTGTTTATGACGTAATAGACATGATAAAAAAAAGCATTTGTTATTGTTCCCAAACCGTAAACAACTTTTTTTTTAGATAATTTTAAATATTTTCCTTTCAACTAAAATTTTTCATTTTTAAAGACCCGAGGATTCGAATTTGGATTAAATATAGAGTTTGACCCATCTTCAGTTGTTTTTTTCTTAGATGGTTTTCTAAATTCTGCCTTTCTTGTCCCTATCCCATTAGTGCAACTAAATCATTGAAGGCTACAGGCAGGGTAAACCTGTAAATATAAGGGAATTTTACTAAAAATAGAACCCACTTCGTTGGACGCGTGGTTTGAGGCGTCACTCTCGCAATATACTAGACTGCTGATTACGGATATATCGGGATTCCAGTCCTGGCCGGGCCTACTGAGGGGGGTCTATCTTAAATGGTTTTCCACTCTCTCTCCACACAAATTCGGGTACACTTTAATTAAACTTCCCTCGTCCTTAACACGTTAGCTTAGTTAGTACATGCGTATAACCCGAACGGGTAGTAAGATACTGCGTAAAAAATATATATTAATAAACAGAAAAATCGTCATCCACCGAAGAATAAATTAATAATTTCGCGTATAATTAGAAAGTGTACTAAGATGCGTTGGAAAAACAACAACGGGGCCCTTAGTTCCCTGGGTGAACGTGCTACTGTCTGCTCTGGGGTGTCTGGGACACACTGTATAAGGCGTGTGTTCACGGATTATCCTGCGATCCGTCAGGTCGGCTCGAGAAGCTCGGGACATGTGAAGGTCACTCCGTCGGTAATTATCTCGATTCAATTACCGGGTCCCCCCCAGTATTCCTGGGAGGTGGGGAGGTCATCGTTACACCTGCCCGCATCAACTGACGTCAGCGGACCTTTATATAATCTCCTCTCCTTGATGAAGTGAAAGGGAAACAGTTTGTCTTCATTTTGGGGGAACTGTCCGCCGAGGTCATTTGGTAAAGCGATACAAACCATTTCCTTAACTAGGATCGAATTAAGTCGGGAGTCGAGTCTTGGTGGAACTTGTGCTTCTTGCTTTTGTTTGTTTTCAGGTGTTCGAAAGCTCTGAGCTTTTAGCGTCTTAGACACGACTTAATATTTAATATGCAGAATATATTATTTATATATAAATTAAATAAATAGTTGGCAGTAAGTTGTGTCTAAGACGCTAAAAGCTCTGAACTTTTAAACACCTGGAAACTAAAAACAGCAAACACAAGCTCGACATATGTATAGTAGCTGAAAGGGCTTACATATATACATATATATGCCTATATTAGCTCGTTCAACCCTCATGTTAGCTCTTTCAACCCTAATGTTAGCTCTTTCAAAAAATATATATATATAATCTCTTTAACCCTTATATAAATAAGCTCTTTAACCCTTTTATATATATATATAAATAAGCTCTTTAACCCTTTTATATATATATATATAAATAAGCTCTTTAACCCTTTTATATATATATAAGCTCTTTAACCCTTTTCTATATATATAAAAAAGCTCTTTAACCCTTTTCTATATATATATAAAAGCTCTCTAACCCTTATATATATAAAAGCTCTTTAACTCTTTTATATATAAAAGCTCTTTAACCCTTATATATATATAAGCTCTTTAACCCTTATATATATGCTATTTAACCCATATATATGCTCTTTAACCCTTATATATAAGCTCTTTAACCTTTATATATAAGCTCTTTAACCCTTATATATAAGCTCTTTAACCCTTATATATATAAGCTCTTTAACCCTTATATATATATAAGCTCTTTAACCCTTATATATATAAGCTCTTTAACCCTTATATATATAAGCTCTTTAACCCTTATATATATATAAGCTCTTTAACCCTTATATATATAAGCTCTTTAACCCATATATATATATATATATAAGCTCTTTAACCCTTATATTAAATATTAGTTAAATTTATTTTAATTTTTAGTAAGGAGGAGTATGAAATTAATATTATAAGAAACGTACTTGGTAGAACGACAGTTGATTGATTGATTGATTAATACACTTCTTAAGTCAATTAACAATACAAGTTGTGAATATGAGGGATGGTTTAATAAAAGGGAGATTGTTCAATCAGAAAAAAAAGTTAGATGCTAAGTCAATTAACAATATGATTTGATGAAAGAGATGAATTAATTATTCAAAGAGAAGAAATTAAGTCAGGAATTTAATCACTTATAAATACATAACTATCTTCCTAAGAATCACCTAGAAATGGTTCAAGAGCAAATTGAATTTAAAAAAAATAGGTAAAACTGTAGTTGAACAAGATTATATAAAGCAATAAAAATATTATAAAAGGTTTTTAATTTTTTTTCTGAAAACAGAAGTTGTAAATAGTTAATGACTGAACTGGAGTCGTTATTACAAGTGGCAATTACATGAATGATCAATTTAATAAAATCTAGAAAACAGATAACAAGGGCTATTACACAATGTAAACAATTTATAAGATTAATAAAAGGTGATTGATAATAAGTTGGTAATTTGACAGGTACTTAGTTTGTGACACATTCACATATGAGAATTGCAGATGAGATAATCACATATAAAACATATTAAAGTTGAATTACAAATGAAACATGTTAAAATTGAAATTAAAATTTATCTAATAACATAGTTCCACAAAGTTAAAATAAGTGATTATGGTATTATTTAGAACTTGTTATCAGGGTCAAGAGGTTAAAAACTTGTGTTAACAAAAGAGAAAATTAATTTCAAAATTGTTGTAGTAGCAGAAGTGTCATCCAGATCAATCAAATATAGTTATAATATGTTGGATAATATAAGTTGTTTAAATATAAGAGATTGGATGTTATATAAGAACTGTAGACGAAAAAAGTTACTTATAATGTTACTTGAATGGTTGTATTAAAGAGAAATTCCCTAACTGTTATTTTGATTCCACTCCTTAAAAGCTTGTACCTCCTCTAGGCTGGTTGATGTGACGACATGTTTCGGCGTTAGTCACGCCATCCTCAGGTCCTCGTAGTGGGCTTGAGGTGTTGTCCCCGTTGTTAACACAGTTATTTGCTGGCAGTACAAGCTTTTAAGGAGTGGAATCTAAATAACGGTTAAGAAACGTCTCTTTAGTGCAACCATTCAAGTAACATTATAATTAACTTTTTTCGTCTACACTTCTTATATAACATCCAATCTCTTATATTTAAATAACTTATATTATCCAAAATATTAAAACTATATTTGATTGATCTGGACGTCACAACTGCTACCACAACAATTTTGTAATTAATTATCTCTTTTTTTGGTGACCTGGTGGTCTAGGGGTAAGGTGTCAGACTTCTGTGCTGAGGGTCCGGGGTTCAATCCTCGGTCCCGGCACAGATTTATCTGATTGCCAAACCCCTTCCTTCACCTCTGACAAGACGTGTATTAATCACAACTTGTGAATGTGAGGAATGCCAGGCCTCCACCGTGGTTCGGATTCCACGTTAAACTGTAGGTCCTCCATTTCATCTCACAATCATCCTACCATTGCACATTAGGGTAAGTGCGTATAACCCGAACGGGTAGTAAGACGCGGTGCTTATAATAATAATAATAATAATAATAATAATAATCTCTTTTGTTAACACAAGTTTTTAACCTCTTGACCCTGATAACCAGTTCTAAATAATACCATAATCACTTATTTTAACTTTGTGGACTATGTTATTAGATAAATTTTTATTTCAATTGGAACATGTTTCATATGTTATTCAACTTTAATATGTTCCATATGTGATTATCTCATCTGCAATTCTCATATGTGAATGTTTCACCAACTTACTATCAATCACCTTTTAGTATCTTTTATTATCTGTTTCCTAGATCTTATTAAATTGATCATTCATGTAATTAGTCAAAGTGCCAACTTATCATCAATCACCTTTTATTAATCTTATCAATTGTTTGTAACTGCATAGTTGCCCTTTGTTTCCTAGATTCTATTAAATTGATCATTAATGTAATTGTCACTTGTAATGATGACTCCAGTTCAGTCATTAACTATTTACAATTTCTGTTTTCAGAAAAAAAATTCAAAAATTTTTCTAATATTTTTATTGCTTTATAGAATCTTACTCAACTACAGTTTTATCTATTTTTTAAATTCAATTTGCTCTTGAACGACTTCTAGGTGATTCTTACTGAAGATAGTTATGTATTTATAAGTGATTAAATTCCTGACTTAACAATTTTTTTCTCTTTGAATAATTAATTCTTCATCACTTCCATTAATTCATATTGTTAATTGACTTAGCATCTAATTTTTATTAAACCATCCCTCATATTCACAACTTGTATTGTTAATTGACTTAAGAAGTGTATCAATCAATCAATCAATCAAGTGTCGTTCTACCAAGTACGTTCCTTATAATATTAACCTTATATATAAGCTTTTTCATCCCTTATATATTAGCTCTTTCTGCCCTTTTATATTATATACATATATATGATCCGCTATCCCTGGTCTAAGGCGTTACTCTATCAAATATACTTGACTACCGATGATGTTGAGATTGGGGCTTGAATCTCGGTTGGATGTACTAGGGGTAGTGTTTCCTAAATGATTTTCAACTCGCTATTCACGCAAATGTGGACACACTTCCTCTAAACTGCAACCTTCTTCGCCCCTTACACTAAAGCGTAATAAATATATGTATACGTACACCCATAACGGCTATACTCTATGTTAAGACGGGTACAAAACAAAGAACAAACAGAAGAGCCTAGTACTCACAACAATTTTGCAAATAAAAGGTTTCATATTTCTAGAAAAAAAAATCGGGTAAGTCTTTAAAAAAAATTGTTTTATCTAAGCTGGCGGCACCCTCAGAATTTTCAATGTGGCCCTTATTATCATACGAGTTTGACATGCCTGCATTAGACCATCCGACCATCGAGGTGGGTTGTAGTTATTGAGCTGATGGGGCCCGTGATGTACTGGTCAGTGCACCTGGCAACGAGCCTAGGGGTCCCGGATTCGATTCCCGGCTGGTACCTAGGGTATTTTTTTCCCAAAAATGGAATTGCCCCTAACGGTCGCTAAGGTTTTCTTAGTTAGACATAAGTTAAGTTAAAGTGTCTCTACTGGTTCCACACCCTCATACTCACTATCACCATCACCTCATCTCGTCGGGACATGGAAAGAGCCTCCACGGAAAGGTTGTACGATTAGTACATTCGGGCGTCCCCTGGTCAACGGTACATTAGTACTGGCTAATCTTTCCACAAACTGGGCTACGATTTTTGTGTCTCTAAAAAATATTTTAATAATAAGGTTGATACAGTTCTTTTGTAAACTATAAATTGACATAGCCAGGTACAAATACACTCCCACTCCAAAATTGGCGTTTTTTTCCCTATCGGTTTCGCATGATTCGCGCCTTGCCCTGCCGTTAATCAACCCCTGGGACATGCTATTGGCTGACGGCATTTCTCGGGGCGAGCTAGTCTAATGTCTGCTAATGTACTACCCCCCCATACCCCTACCCCTCCCTCAGTAGCATACATGCCATACCCCAGCGAGCTCTGTTATTATGAATATCATTCGGGGGACTTCATTAAAATTCATAGGTGACGCCGCCCCCTCCTCCCTCTCACTCAACCCCCCGTGCGTGCATCTCCGTCAGAAAGCTTTCCCTCCAGCCCGGGTTGATGGTAGAAAACGTGGGGGGAGGGTGGGCAGTCATTACATATGCAGCACAAATCTAGGGTAAGGGAGAATCTAGGGGAACCCGGAGCCAAATGGACCGGAGAGCTGCTTTGGCTCGGTACGGGTGGTGGCACTCTAACCCTACACACACACACACACATTTCATCCTCCAGACTACTTGTTAGAGAGAAACGATGGTGGCGCTCCAATTCAAAATGAATGACAACCGGTAGGCGTACGCGTGNCCCCCCACACTACCCCCTCTTTTTTTTGTTTTTTTACCTCCCTGGTTAACTGTAGCGGAGGTGTTTGCTATCGTCAGCGTACTGGCTTTCTGGTGTTGGTGTGTGTGGCGACTGCCAACACTTTGGGGTTCATTTATTCATTCGTGTTTTTTTTTAAAAAACACTAAATGTTGATGGGTGTTTTTTAACAAAAAAATATAGATGATTCTAGTCGCTATCGTGGAAACACATCACTTCTCGTCGTGCATTTATCTTTAATACTTAAAAAAAAATCTTAAAAGCTAAAATGATTTATATAGTTGAATTTTCATAGTAAGAGCCTTTAAATACAAACACATACTTTTGCTTCGTACATAGATACTATTTTACAGTATTGTTAGTGTTATTTTATAGGTATTTGACGTTATTTTTCAGTGACGCCTGCAGATCACATGAATTGATTAATGTATACGATAAAGTAGATCTGATAACGTTTCTGGGTGTCAGATAACGTCTTTCCTATGAAAATGTGGACTGTAATAATGTAAACAAATGCATCGTACACTATGGATATCAGTGAGTTAGTGATACTCTATGTTTAAAGTATATTATTAATGCCGTCAGAAAGAAAGTATCTAAAAGTTACAAAAGTAACTGAACCTTCTCATACGCTAAGCTACTTAATCTACAACTATCATGTAAAATAATAAATGATACATTAAAATATTATCAACAATAATTTCAATGATCTGTCACAATCTCACTTATGGCTTGAAAAATATGAAAGTGGCTGAGGTATGAACGATAGCTACATAGTAATAACATTCAATATACAGCCTGTCCCTGGGATGAATGGAGTGAAGGTGTCGCTTGTAGGGTCAGGTAATACTAGTAATAACATTCAATATACAGCCAGTCCCTATGATGAATGGAGTTAAGGTGTCGCTTGTAGGGTCAGGTAATACTAGTAATAACATTCAATATACAGCCAGTCCCTGGGATGAATGGAGTGAAGGTGTCACTTGTAGGGTCAGGTAATACTAGTAATAACATTCAATATACAGCCAGTCCCTGTGATGAATGGAGTTAAGGTGTCACTTGTAGGGTCAGGTAATACTAGTAATAACATTCAATATACAGCCAGTCCCTGTGATGAATGGAGTGAAGGTGTCACTTGTATAGTCAGTTGTATGCATTTCGATGTGTAATAGTACTTTCTCGCATGCATACATACACACACATACATACATACACACACACACATACACATATATATATAAATACACATATATATACATACACATATATATACATACACACATAAATACATGCATACATACATACACATACACACATATACATGCATGCATACATACATACACATTACATAAACATACATACATACACACATACATACATACACATATACATACATACATATATAAATACATGCATACATACACATATACATACACACATATACATACATACACATACACACATATACATACACACATATACATACATATATACACATACACACACACATAATGATTGCAAAAAGTAAACTTTTTTTTCTACTCTATACTCCATTCACGGTAGGAATTAATCTTTAAAAGGCCTTTCAGAAAACAATCCCTACGATGAACAGACTTTGTTGTTCATACTGTACATAAAACCAGGCGTCAGGTCATAAAAAAGGCACCAAATTGGGAAAATATTCCTGAAAGGTAGACAATTCTTTTTATTTGGGGGTCAAAATCACATTAAATTTTCTTCCTCGTGGGAGAGCTGCATTCGTCGTAGCATTGAAAAAGAAAAAGAAACATTTCATATGTGTATACATATTCATAGTCAATATCTTCTTTTTAGTTAGTCTTATAGTAAAATAAGTCATTGCCGATATTAAACATAGTTAAATTCTGTGTAAAAATCTTAATAGGCACGTTTTTCATACTATTGATGGTTTCGAAGCTATATCCACGAAAAAGGAGTACCTTTATGCAACTACTTGAAATAACCATTTGCCCTTATCATATATAACTTTCTAGGTGATTTCTTTTTAGCCTGCTTTCCAGAATGATTGACACGGTTGGACAGAAATTTGTTGCAGCATCTTACCAAGTCAAGGGCATTGGAAGATCTAAGATTACAATTCTTTGTGAAATCTTTATCAAAAAGTACTTTCAATCTCGCATCTTTACCTCCAACTTGGGTATCTGCGCGTCCTGACGTACTATAAAATCCGGCAAAGGTATGGAGATCACAGGCGCCCGCCATATTGAGGGTGGAAAAACACTTAAGCACGGCCTGCTTCCCATTACCACAACGAAAAGTCCCAGCTCTTCAAACGCTCCTAAAAGACCATGGCCTGCAACTCGACGAAAAAAAACTGTGAAGCCGTTTGCTGCTGTAGGAAAGTTGGACACATCCCTCATTTTGTTTCATCTTTAAGGGAGAATCGTGCACAAACATCGATAACTTAGAGGGTAACTTGGGGACAGCGACGAATAAATCGATGTTTTAACTGGACCATTTTATGGCCGAAGAGAACAGTGGAGCTTTCGAGCCAGAAAGTGAAATAAATGTTCACAAGAGCGACTATGGAAATAAAGAGATCGGTAAAGAAGAGGGGGATTTGTCAACCCTAGACTTTAAAACGGAGAAAGATGACGTTAAAATGTTTTAATAGATTAGGTCTAGAGGCAAAAAAATCGCTCCTAATAATTTACCACATGGTGTTGCGGAAACGAGTAGGAAAACTGACTATTAGTCATAAATAGTAATTGGCCATTAACATTTAACTATAAATGCATTTGCTATTTGCCAAGCTTTTCTGGAAAGATCATTGATTATAATCGTAGACAAACATCGTTAGTCCATCTTTTTAGTACTAGTGGATTTGCTGGTTCTTGAGAATTTTTTTAATCTATAATAGATATACATATTTAAATAAAGTTGTACAATCCTTACAATTATGGTCGATATAATCTATATAGCTTTGATGCGGCTACCCACGGCTCTATTTTTAGGTAAAAGAGTTAGAAAGTCTGTACGGTGCTACGTACCATTTATTTAAAACCGAGTTCAGTCAGTGTTCTCACCTGTTTAAAGAAACATTGGCACTTGCATCCCTGCATTTGTAATCTTCTAATGTTTGATTATTGGTTGTGAAGTATCTAAAATCGTGTGTGTATGAATATGTACAGATCTGCAAGCAGCCCTTTCTATAACTGATGATATTGTAATGTGGTTTACTTTGATTACTGTTGGTGATGTATCTAGTATCGTGTGTAGGGGAAGTCAGGCAATTATGAGCACCTTAAAAAAAATCGTTATTCCATAAGAAACAGTAAGGCCATCCAAAAGTAATATTATTTTATTCAATTGCTCATTCAATTAGGTCTACAAAATACAATAAATATGAATGATATTTTAACAACTTTGGTCTAGAAAAAATAATAATTAAGAATCTGCAAGTGCTCATATTAAAAGCATGGGAGGAAAATATGAGCATACCCGAAGGGTTTCGGCCATCTTGCTCGTTGTGGTGAGATGTTAACTTTAATTTTTTTTTCAAGGGATGCAATGAGTAGGTTTCATATTACATTTGAGCTTGAATAACGACCAAACAAAATATAAATATAGCCCCTGTTTCTTATACAAACTATAGGAAACATTTTAGAAACTTAATTTTAAACGTACCTTTTCATAAACTAATAAATACAGGTCGGTGTGATTCTTTTATTATCGCCATGCGTTTCCGTCTTGTTGCTATGTTGCAATTGAACGTTCTTCAGTAAAGTGGCAGCATGTACTTGCCAAGGGGAGAGTTTCAGACGGGTATGCTCATATATTACACCTGCTAATATTAGCCTGACCTCCCCTATATGAATATGTCCAGATCTGCAAGCAGCCCTTTCCACAACTGATGATATTGTTATGTTGTTTGCAGTTACACCGTCAGTGTTGGCATCGTGGACAAGCTGGCCTTGTTCTGTGGTGGTGTCAGAGATCCGATAGATGAAGACGTCCAAGCCAGTCAATTTCTCCTCAGCTGCGTAGAACTCCTCACTGTGCTAGCTGCAAGGTAAGGAAAATATTAACACTATTTTCACTCGCAATAGTTTAAATGTCTTAGTTCTTGATAAGTATCATCCATTTTTGTTACATTCTCGCCACTTTCCTCAGCAGAGAGATGACATTCATTATAGTCGTTCGATGATAAATATTGTATTATACAACTTAAACAAGTTATAAATATCGATTCAATGATTTTATATCATTGCAGTTCGCGAGTTATTAGGGTTCTAATTTGCTATTTTATGATTTTCGCGTACTATTGATAAGATAAAATAGTCACTGTATGGGTCTGAAATTTAGTATAACAAGATGCCTGCCTATAAGAGACCGCTTTTGTGGCTTGGTGTTCAGAGTTCCTGGCTAGAGATCCAGAGGTCTCGCGTTCGATCCCTGGCCTTTCCAAAATGTATCTATGAAGCCGTTGGTTTTGGAACGGAATAAAATTAAACCTCGTGAGGACAAATGAGCTACTTGAATTTAAAAAAAAGTAGCAGCCACGGTTTGGAAAACTAATATTAATGGATTGAGGGCTCATTATGCTGACCAATTAAGGCCCTTGGCCCTGTCGAGTGCAAGTCTTAAACTTATTTTGTGGGATGGTGGGTGGGAGGTTAAAAGGCGTGGCGTGGCTTCACAACCGACCAAAGTATCCTTCCGCGCCAACAAGAACAGATGGATCACTGAAATCGTAGATGGCGCCAGCTACCGGACAGGTCTTGCGGAAAAATCATACGTTTGGAAATATCAGTTTTCTCGAGAACGTGTGAAATTTTTATAGTAATATTTTCAGCACCTCTTCTAAGATAATGTATCAATGTTTATTAGTTGTTACATGTTCTTTTTTTTTTATGCAGCCGACAGTTTTCTATTGAAAAATGTCAAAGCTATAGATATTTGATCACTGTTAAAACAATAGAGGTTGTTTGTATGTCAAAAGTATAACCTCATCAACATGCTTCTATTCCTGAACAAACCGTTTCCGAAAAGAAAATCGCAAAACAATAAAAATTCTTGAAGATAACCGTTTGTTCCCACGGCTCTGCATTTCCACGCCAAATGAAAAGGGTCAATCGCCTTAACACCCTCTATCTGCAAGTGTTGGCACTAACATCGCTCTCGGTTGCAGCCGCTTGGTCGGCATAGCTCACTTACGGGTTCACACCATGGGGATGAATAATCAAGAGTGTTATACAATGAATTATTTATAATATGTCAAAGAAAAATTATTTTTAAAGTCTAAGTAGTTTAAAAGTGGTAAAATTAACTAATTTTTTTAATCATAAGTTATACAAATAAGCCTACTGTTCACCATACTCCCTGATAATTTGATATCTCATTTGTATTATACAATGTCGTTATTTAATTTTTTTTTTCTAACCAAATGCTCTTCGTTAATTTTATTAAAATGTCTGAATTGGTCATATCAAACATAGATTGAAAATGTTTATTTCATGAAACTTCTTGTTTTGACTGCACCGACTGTAGCTAGATAACACCGACTAACAGAACATAATATGCCCGGCCAAGGTAGAGGGTCAGATAATCCCAACTAATGACACACCCAGGTAAAGTGGACACCAGCTTCTTTATCTGGTCGGTGTTGCTGGAATGGGCTGAGACATTGTTACTTGCTAGCGTTCCAAGATAACCCACCTACACCCACCATGTTAAATTCCCTGCCAAAATGTTATATACTTGAAATATTTTAGTAATTATCGTTGTTGAATGAATGACCTTGAGGAATTATGAGCTTTGCCGAAATCAATGCCTCCTGGTTCCGCCGCCACTCTCCGCAGTCAATCCAAACTAGATGAGAATGATGCCTGTGTCTGCGCGTCCACCGATGGGAATTACTGATATTTAAAGCACTATAATTTAATCTTTATCTAAAAATATAAAATATGAATTTTTTTCAACAAACAATATATTTTTCACGCTTCAGGCTGGAGATCAACTGGGTTTCCGCGGATTGTGAGGTCGGCGTTTTAATCTCGGTTGAATTTACCAATATATTTTTTCTTAAATGTTTTTACCACTTTCCTCTATGCCAAATCTTATTACATTTTCTCTAAAATCTCACCTTTCTCATCGGTGTAATATTTCTGATATCCCGGGCGGGTAGTAAGTTAATACTCGGGACAAGAAAAAAAAATCCATATTACAGATTCCCAGATTAAACAGCCAAACTTCGAGAAGGGATAAGGGATCGAAAAAGTAACTCAAAATGTTTTTGGAGACCAGTTCGTTTTCGGTTCCTTTTCGAGCAAATAGCAAAAAACTAAACAAAATAAAAATAAAATATCAAAATAAAATTTTCAATATTTATTTTGTTCAAAATTATGGCTTCCAGCCTGAGTTTAGCATTTCTGATCTATAACTTAACGATTTTTAAATTTAGTTAATGTTTTTAGCAAAATAATAAAATGTTTTTTTTAGATGCGTTTCACATATATAATTGGATCTTTCATACCGAATTCTTTCCAAACCAATAAAATATCTAAACAAATTAGGGGTCATATTAATGATAATTTGATATTGCACAACTTTTAAAACAAGGCGTCAATTGATAAACATGATATTATTAGCAGTGCTGTGGAGACGTGAGTCGGAAGCAATTTTGGGTAAAAATATACCGACTTTGGTTTCAAAATAAAAACCTATAATATCAAAACAATATGGTAAATACATTAAGTTTGTACTTGTTTTTATTATTTAAGACCAATATTTGTAATTTTGACTGACAAATGTATTCAAATATAAATTCACAATGCCAAAGAAGCTTCCCATAAAGACATCTATATTAGAGCATTTCAATGCAGTCAATTTGTTATTACACATTTTACATTAGCCATTTATGAAGGAGTCGAAGTTGGACAGTAGAAAAATAGAGGGGTCAGAGTCTAAGGTTTGGCGTACCAACTCCACAGCCCTGATTCTTAGGGTTATTTAACTTTATATGCAGAAAAAACGCGTTTTATTTAGTTTTTTATTGTTTGCTCGAAAAGGAAGAAGATACGAGCTAATCTCCAAAGGACATATTATGTTAGTTGTTTTTTCGATCACCCAAAACTTCGTCTGTCTAACCCGAGAACACCCTGTATATCTCGACTAAAATCGAATGCATCCTGGATAGGCTGCTAGAAACTTAATACCAAGATATTAATACGTGTCCGGGCTACATCATTGGTAGCCCAGTTTGTGAGAATATTTGTTGGTACTTATGTAGCGTTTCCTAGGGGACGCCCGAATGTACTAGACGTACATTTTTTTCCCCGTGGAGTCTATTTCCAGGTCCCGATGAGATAAGGTGATGGCGATAGTGAGTATGAGGGTGTAGAACAAGTGGAAACACTTAAACCTAACTTAAACCTAATTGACAATAACCTGTTGTCCGTCAGAATAGTTCTCCTTTTGGGAAAACTACCCGCGATACCAGCCGCGAATTGAACCCTGAACCTCTAAGCTCGTGTCCATTTGCGCCTATACTCCATTCACGGTGGGAATTACTCTCTGAAAGGTCTTTTTTCCTACCAATATCATACTATATAATAGATTTCTGGTAGGGAAAAAGGCCTTTCAGAAAACAATTCCTACGCTGAACAGACTTTACCACTTTACTATGGGGCCAGTTAACGGAAAAAAGTATTTATGAATCTGCCTTTAGTAACATTTATAAATAAGCCTACACCTAACAAATTTATCAGGGTAGGGGCTAAATATAGTAATATACTGAATTTTTTTTCAATTCATACTAACGCCCTTTCGTTTGATTGAACACGCCAAAGCGTCAGACGTCATCTCGCTTTATATGGCCACTTATGCTTATATTGACATTTAGTGTTGACGTAATGTATATACACTCATATGCTGTGACCGACAAGAACCTGGCTTCCATATTTATTTTGGGAGCTTATATTTTTTTGACGGTTGATATGTTTTTTTTATCGTCACTTTCGCCCGATTCGTAAATTGACATTTTTCAAAGCTGTCATCATCTCCCCATCCCTTATCCTCCCTTCCCTTGCCCCTTGGGGACGTTTCCTCTCCAGAAATATGGGCTACGTACTGAGAGCTCACAGACCGAATTTGAGTACCTGCTCTTTAGTATATCAGAAGCCCACAATCTAGGAGCATCATAAGTGCACCATTGCTTGTAGAGTCTGAGACACACATGACAACACCGCAAGAAATGTATATTTGTCAGAAATTACAACCATCGTGAGTTACATCAATTAATCATTTATCAACCTAACCTAACCTAACCTAACCTAACCCCTACTGTAACGAGTAAGGAGGTTATACCTTGTAGTATCTTATCACCGCGTCTTACTACATGTTCAGGTTAAACGAATATATACTAATCTAATCGGGATTATAAAGGAAGAATTTTTGAGGTAATCTACCTGAATTTGCGCCTATAAAGAGTGGAAAATTATTCGGGGAATACCACCTTCAGTACATCTGAGTGGGGTGATAACCTTTATCACCCCGTCTACGACGGTCTAGTCCAGCGGTTCCCAAAGTGTGCTCTGTGAAGCATCTGAAGTGCTCTGCGAAAAGATTGGAAAGAAAAATAAATAAAATATATGTAACAAGATCTCAAAATTGTGAATTTGTGTGGTCATGAAATGTGTATATGTCAGTGTTGCCAACTTTATAATCTCTAGCGATAGTATATGGACCTGAAATGGATTGTATTTTTACCGGTAGGATACTACTTTCTGACACTATGATGATAAACCCACCGATTTTCATAAAAAAAAATAGAAATTTATGTAAAATTTGTTACTTTATAGCAGAGCCACAGGATATTAGTTTTAGAAAATATCCTAAAATTTGATTGTACGGATGGGAAAATTATATCAAAAGTAGTATCTAGATCGTACAGTTGGCAACACTGGTATATGTAAGTATTTGGTAGAAATTATTTAGCTCCAGCAGCGAGCTGTAAAACCGTGTAGATAGCAAGTATTATAAAGCCCAAGTGCATGTCATGCGTCACCTTAGTCACCTTTGCTCACCCACATCTTGGAACCATGCAAAACATTGTTAATGTTGGTGAAGCACAGACTGCACGCGGCAAAACCAGACAGAGACACTAGAAGTGCCAGTTAATACCATCTCTCTGAGAACCTCGCCGCGCTTTCAGATACGATTGTTAGCTTCGGCATCTTTCCAGAAGTTTCTGGGAGGTTTCTATTGCATATTAAAACCTCGTGTTTCTTCGCACCTTCAGTCAGTATGCAGTCGAGAGTTGAAACAAGTCAAGTAGCAGTGCTGTGTTAGCTATAGTTTCAAATGTTATTTTCTGGAAGAACTCCACGAAATAAATTAAAAAAAAAAACTTTTGGGTTGTGTCGGAATCTTATCTGACATCGCAGCAATATGATTGCTTCATTGATTTGGCATTAGATTCAGTGATAAAAACGACTTTTGCATCTAAGATTTCACCATCAGAATTTTGGTGTCGGCTAAGAGACAAATTTGAAATTTGGTCAGATAAAGTGAAAATCATCCTTCTGCCCTTTGCAACAACTTACTTATGTGAATCAGGATTCTCTTCCTATGTGGCTAATAAAACAAAATACAGACCCCGCCTCAAGGCAAAGCCAGATTTTCGGTTGCAGTTGTTCCATATTCAACCAGATATAGACATATTAAGCAACTCAAAACAATCCCATCCCTCCTATCATTAGAATATAAGTTTGCGGTCTATACTTTATCGTTCTTTTTTGATGTCAAGTAGCTTTTTTTTTTTTGTAGCGGTGAAAATGGATTTAAATACCATATCTATGTGGGTAGCATAATATTTTGGATGAATAATATCTACTTTGAATTTGTTATCAAATGTGTTGCCTTACTTTAAGTTTTTTTTTGTTTTTCGTTTATGTAGTTAAGTAAGTTTCTTATTTATCTTAAATTAGTGCAGAAAATAACATTTTGAATGAAGTAAAACTTTATGTTTTACATGCTCAAATTCTTAAACATACTTTTCCATCGTGAATACTGGTGTCATTCAGTCAGGTAACTATGTAGGTACTAGGTGAAAGTATCGTAGCCCTTATGCCAATTGATGTTTTGAGAAACATTAAATTTAGATCAAAATTTAAGATATTTATAACTCGAAAAATAATTCGTGCCTATGCTTTAGGATAAAATATTGACAAACAACTTTAAAAGTGCAGTTAGGTAAAAACATTAAAACAAAATATGCAAATACGTGCTATTGGCATCAGGGCAACGAAAGTGCTCCGTGACGAATCTCTTTCCTGAAAAGTGCTCCGCGATTCAAAAAAGTTTGGGAACCACTGCCTCTAGTCTATTGCGAGTGTGACAACTTAGACCAGCCGTTTTTTAAACCGTGCTCCGCCGAGCCCTTGGGCTCAGCCATACTTATCTTTGGCTCCGCGAGAACATTTAGAATATTCATTATTTGTTATTCACACTATGAAACAACATCATTAATTAGGATTGCCGACTTTTAAATCGGAATGAAGGACTTTTGTCAAAGACATAGAAAAAATGTCATAATTTCCGTTTGTTTTATTTGTATACTTGTAAAATTTAACAGTCGTTATTTTTATTTATTTTTATTTAGCACCGCGTCTTACTACCCGTTCGGGTTGTACGCTAACAGTCGTTATTGAATGTTAATAATATTAGTGTAAACAAATGTATGATGGCTCCAGCATCAATTACTTTTTCTCGTGCAAGAGTTCCTTCGGTCTAAAGAGTTTGGAAACCCCTGCCTTAAACCATACGACCACTAAAGCGGGTAAAAATATTATCCATTGAATAATATTCATACCCGTTACGGTGGCCGCGTGGTCTAACGCGCTCTCGGTCGAGTATACTGAGGGTGGTTTTTTTCCCAAAATAGTTTTCCAAGCAAATGTGGGTACACTTCCTCTCAATATAACCTTCCTAAGCCCTAAAACCCCAAGCGTAATCAGTTACATAGGCGTACAACCCGAACGATTAGTAAGACGCGGTACTAAATTATAATTAAAAAACATATTTCACTACGTATTCTGAATTCATGTCAGAAAATATGATTACCGAATCTCAAAGAAAATGCAATCCTCTCTCTTAAGGTGGGGTGCTAGTGAGCGTGAGTTTAGGGCAGTATTTTCGAAGTTTTTATAGCATAAACATTTATTTGGCCAAAATAAATAAAATATTTCTTCTATAGAAACATAGAGTTTAGTTTTCCGCACATGCTGATATCAACAGTTCTTTAATATATGTCAAGGGTGTCCTGGAATTTAGTGACAACTTTTTCTCTGCGTTTAAAAAGTTTGTCACCAAATGCCGCTATGCTCATGAGAGATATTCAATAACTGTTGAGATTAGCATGTGCAGAAATATAAACTCTATGTTTCTATAGAAGAAATATTTGATTTTTTTTTTTGCCAAAAAATTTTTATGCTATAAAAACTGCAAAATTAATGCACTAAACTGGCGCTCACTAGCACCCGACCTTAATATCTCGTCTTAGACAGGATAGCGTTTTTTTGTTTGTTTTTTTGTTGTTGTTGGTTCTGACAAGAGACGGACAGCGAATTACAACGGACGCCGAATGACTCGAGCACGACACAAGATTAGAAGCATCGTGCACGGCGTTAATTAAGTTTATCCGGCGAGATGGAGCTATATCTATGTCACCCCCTCCTGCGAGGAGAAGAAGGATCAGTAGCTGGATGGGATCACGTGATATTTACCTGACGTTTAAAGGAACGTGAGGGGTATAGGGGAAGCGAGATAAGGGTTGCGTTTATAACAAAACTTTTATTATTATTATTATTATAATTTAGCACCGCGTCTTACTACCCGTCCGGGTTATACGCTTTAAGTACTAATTACGCTAATGGATTAGGAATTGGGAGGGTTGAATTTGGAGGAAGTGAACCCGCATTTGCGTGGAGGGAGAGTGG
>CABFWO010000514.1:262972-299179 GCA_902155825.1 Timema genevievae | reverse complement strand
CGTAGCCAGGGAGGGGTTTTGGGGGTTCAAACCCCCCCGCGAAATTTTATGAAGAGAATATATATGGCTTTATTTATGGTTCAAACAATATTTTTATTATTATTATTATTATTATTTAGCACCGCGTCTTACTACCCGTTCGAGTTATACGCTTAAGTACTAATTACACTAATGGATTAGGAATTGGGAAGGTTGAATTTAGAGGAAGTGAACCCGCATTTGCGTGGAGGGAGAGTGGAAAACCATTTAGGAAACCCCCAGTTCACCCGACCGAGATTCGAACCTCGATCTCCCCGTCCTCGATGGTCTGACTCAACACGACTGGCGCGTTAGCCAACTACGCCACCGAGGTGGGTCAAACAATATTAAAATTAAGATACAAATACAAATTAGGGTACTGTGTTGCCATAAAAAGCACTTCAGAGAGCTTCTAAAGGTGTTAAATATTTCGAAATTTTCCTAGCCTTCGGCATTTTGGGGGTTATTTTACCATAAAAAAACTTCACAGAGCTTCAAAAAGTAGCCTTCGGTAGTTAATGAGTTATTTTACCATGAAAAAAACCACTTCAGAGAGCTTCTAGAACGGTTCATCATTTAGAATTTTTTTCTAGCTTCCAGCAATTGGGGATGTGCCCACCAAATCCCCCCTGAAATTATTGGCTGGCTACGGCCTTGTAGAGATGTAATTCCTGCAGAAAATTTGCATGGTTATAAGCCTGATCTGAGTAAAATTAGAGTTTTTGGTTGCACAGCTTATGCACACATTCCCAAAGAAGATCGTTCCGAGAAATTAAACCCTCGTTCAAGGAAATTAATTATGATAGGGTATTGTCATAATGGCTACCGATTGTGGGATCCTGTGGGTGAAAGGGTTAGCACTGATCGATTTATCTTCTTTGGCGAGAGCAAGAATGTAACTAAAGATATTGAAGATCGTGACTCAGAAAATTCAGAGCTAGAAGAGGATATCCAAGATCAAGTGGATGTGAAGACAAAAGAACCCGCTCCTGATAACTCTGAAATTAAAACGGTTGATGTTCCTGAAGTTCTTGAAAGAAGACACAGTAAGAGAGTGAGTAAAATGCTAAAACATCTTGAAGATTATGAAGTCAGGATGGCAATGGCTCTCAGTACTGGTTATTTTCCATTTGAAGCTCCTAGGTCCTATCAAGATGCTGTTCAACAAGATGATGGTTGGAAGGAAGCTATTGAAAGAGAGTTGGAGTCTCTTAAGAGAAATAAGACGTGGGAATTGGTACAACCTCCATCTGATGTATCCATAATCGAATCTCGATGGGTGTTTACTGAGAAGACGATTGATGGTGTAGCTCAGAAGAAAGCTCGCGTGGTAGCTAAAGGCATCCAGCAACCTACTTTGGAGGAGGAAGATGTTTATTCGCCGGTAGCTCGGCTGGTGATACTTAGAACACTATTGGCTGTTGATGTTCAGCGTGATTTATTCATTCATCAGTTAGATGTAAAATCAGCTTTTCTGGAAAGGGAATTAAAAGAAGAAGTGTACCTTTATCCTCCTGATGGCTTACATATAAAAAAGGGTGAAGTGTGTAAAGTGGTGAAGGCCCTATATGGTTTGAGACAAAGCCCCAAGTGCTGGAACGACAGTGTTAACCGATTGTTGAGTGAGTTAAATTTTCAAAGAACCAAGGTTGATTCATGTTTATACTTTAATGATTCTACATATATTTTGATGATTTGATTATTTTCTCAAGCTCAATTGATGATGTTAATAGTCTAAAGGGTAAGTTAATGAATTTTCTTGACATTAGGAATTTAACTTCTGATGGTAGATTGTTATTTTTAGGTCTTGAAATTGAAAAGAAAGAGAATAATATATTGATTAGTCTAAATAATCTTATTGACAAAGTTGTGAATCATTTTAGGATGAATAATTGTAAAATATCAAAAATACCGGTACAACCAAAATTGAATTTACAAAAGGTCTCAGAGGAAAAAAATTATAAATTGCCATATAAATAATTGATTGGTAGTTTAATGTATTTGATGCTAGGGTCAAGGCCAGATTTTTGTTTTGCAGTATCTTATTTTGGAAGATTTCAAAATTGTTATAATGAAACTCATTGGAATTATCTAAAGAATATTGTTCGTTATCTCAAATATACTAGTAATTTTGGTTTGAAGTATGTTAAAAATAATATTTGTTCAGATATAAATGTTAAAGCTTTTGTTGATTCAGACCATGCTAGTGATCCTATTGATAGGAAAAGTGTTACAGGTTTTGTTGTTAAATTAAATGATAATGTTGTATTATGGTGTTAAAAAAAATGTTGTGGCTCTTTCTAGTAGTGAAGCTGAGTATCTTGCTCTTTCTGCTGGAATGACTGAATGTAAGTTTTTAATCCAGTTATTTGATGAATGTCTTGATTGTGTAAAGCCAGTTATTGTCTTTGAAGACAAACAATCTTGTATGAAAATGGCACAAACCTATGAGACGAAGAGGTCCAAACATATTGATGTGAGACATCACTTTGTAAGAGATTTAATTAGTAATGATGGTTTTAAATTACAGTATGTAGCTACTGATGAACAAGGAGCAGAAATGATGACAAAAGGGTTAGAAATAAGGAAATTTGAGTACTTTAGAAATCTATTAAATGTTACAGAAATTTGATTAGAATTTGTGAATAGGTATTAGAATACAAAAGTGTGTTGGTAAAGCTTTTACCTTATTATATTTGAAATTTTTTCTCTCTCTCCTTGTCTTAATCTTTGCAGAATCGAGAGGAAGTATTAATATTGTTATATTGGCAACTCTGCAAAGTTTGTGTTATGTTGGCTATCTCTACTTCTTACTACCTGTAACTGTATTTTTCTACTAGTCGTTCGTTGGTCTGATTACTAGTTAGACGTTTCAATCATAAATTATATTAAATAAATACACTGTTTACTCTATGTCAATGCGTGTGTGATTTCATTTCATGGCATATTAATCCTAATAGTCAATTGAGACTGTTACATAATTAACATATTTTAACTGTTGTAAAATAACATTAAAAACAGATGGTGAAATAACATTAACAATTATCGCTTCATTTCTTGTTCTTGCAGCATAATACTTCGGTTCAAATACATGTTTTATCAATTCTGACGTGCAGTCTGATATTTTAAATCTTAGTTAATGCATATTGGCGTGATACACAAAAGCAGCTTCCTTTGCGACATATTCTACGTCACTGTCAGTTGCTTCTTTAGTTTTAAAAAACGAAGTCATATTGAAAGAAAACGCAGAATTACCTGCTTTTTTTTATGTTTGTCACTGTTGATGTGTTCGTTTACCGTATACCACCATGTCCTTTATGAGATACTGAAAACTCCGAATTACAAATTGTACACTTTATAAGGTCATCACTATTTGGACACGGTTTCAAAAACTTGTGTTTTTTATATTGTCACAGAAAGTACACTTTCTTTTCCCCATATTGAGCTAATAAACAAGTAAATACAACTGCAACTGCACTTCACAAGAAAGAATAGCTGAGCTCCAGAAGCAAAACTCAGCGAAAGCTGGCAGTAGGCAAAACACATACAACCAATGAAACGACAACGCCCCAACAATCGACAGCAAACAGCTGAGTAAAGGATTAACAGTCGCTTGACGCTCACCAATCAAAACAAGGGCTTTTGCCAACTGCTGCAGGAAGAAAAAACTTTTTTTCTCTCCAGCTGCTTGGTGTTGTCATTTCATCGTACAAGATTGTATCACAACATTTTTCTAAATCCAGTAAATCCCGGACATTTTACGTTTCCGGACATGATCCCGGAAAGAACATTGATTCGAGGATAGTCCGGGCTAAGCCCGGACGTATGACAATCCTAGATATAAAGCTATAACCTCATTAAGACCTGTGACCCAACCAGAAGCACATCATGACCCGAAATAGGGTCGCCACTCCTTAGTTGGAAACTATTGTATTAGTGTTGGAGGTCAGGAGTGGTATGTATTTTTTACAGTTTTTGTATAAAAATATTTATTTGTCCAAAATAAATTAAATATTGCTCCAGTAACAACGTTTAGTTTAATTTTCTTCACATAGTGATGTAAACAGTTGTTGAATTTCTGTCAAGGGTATCCTGTAATTTAATGGTAACTTTTTCTCTTCATTTAAAAAGTTTGTCATCTAATGCCGTTATGATCATGACACATATTTAACAACGGTTGATATCATCATAATTATGTAGAAAATTAAACTAAACGTTACTACTGGAGCAATATTTTATTTTGGCCAAAAAAGATGGTTTGCTATATAAACTGCAAAAACACTTACATTTTCTCGCATCCCCTACATTCCCACCTTAAGACAGCTAAAGCAATTTCGTGTTTAACTCCTATATAATAACATTTTGAATAATTTGTCTACATATTAAGACCAGTTGTAGCATGTCTCTTAAATCAAAGGACATCTACAAAACAGAATCCACAAAATATCCTAAATTACGACAAGAGAATCAGAAGAGGAAAATTAATACTGATAGATTTAGAAGTAAAATGAACAAGATTCTACTTACAGTACACGGATGTTCCCGGATATGATCACTATGCTTTCACCAACTGTTCTAATAGCAAGGCGGAAGAACAGGCGTGGCAGTTTCAACGCACGTCTAACCTCTTGACCTCAACATCGAAGAAAGACCAGAGGTACCTCGCTCGATCACTAGCGATGACAAGAGCTACGACAATTACGCCCCTAGCGTATTTCCTTGTAACCCCCCCTTTAATTTAAAAGGTTCATATCACCATAAATAAAAGGTAGGTTGATTACAAGAGAGTTTATTTTTTTATTCCGAAAACAACTATACTCGCAGAGAGCGAGAGCGAGACATACTTAGAGTAAAAGTGTAGAAAAATAATAATAAACAGGCTGAAGCAATAATAATGGGGCATGACCCCAAGCCTTTAAGAAGATACAGCGAAATAATAATAAATAAACACATTTAAAATTGATCCTGTCCAGAAAGCGACTAACATAACTAGATATGGTAAACATGACCAAATGTAAAGATATATACAACTCGTCGGTGCCGATACTGCAAAAAGGCATGAGTATGCTGAATTACAATTAACAGCCATTACAAGGCGCAAAAAGAGAAATCTAACAAACATCAATGAAATAAACCAACCTAACCACTAACTTGGCTAAAGCGCTAAGTGCGCGGGCTCGCGGCCCCAGATTTGAACAACAAGCACATTAAATTTTAAGGACTAAGACCTTTTTACTTTGACAAGTAAAACCATACTTTTTACAACAAGATTTCATAAAATATTTCGCGCCCCAAGATGGCGGCGTAAGGAACCCCGAACCCATCCGTGAAGCGGACGAGACGGGTCAGCAATTACAATGAAAGTCTAAAGTTTAATAGAACAATTACGACTTGCAGGGAAATCCTGCAGTCTCCTAAGAATTTAAGTTTTAAATCAAGTTCAAATAAATACCGCTGAAACATTTAATTTAGAGTTCGTAGAGCCAAACATAATTTTTAAATAAAGAAAATAAACTAAGACTAATCTGAACACAAAGTGTCTCACCTAAATGAGCGCAGAGAAATGAGTGATTTGGCAATAGAGTCCAGCCGTTATATACAATAGAGTCACAGTCACGTGTTCACACTTCGCGGGAAACACAGTCGTGAACAGGGGTGAGGGGAGTGCAGAGCTTCGAGATGGTTCTGGCTTGATCGGGCAATTATTCAAATCACGCGCTGGTTAGTAGGCAGTTTCACACTAAAACACTTTGTTGGCGCGCATGGATCTGCGCATTCCGACAGTCACTTGTTCGAGGCGAGCTTGGAGGTGAGCATCAAACCACGGACAATCAGTTTGATACTAGTTGTGCCGTGGAACGTATGTCTTGTTGATGCCGTGTTGCAGACCAGCCAAATGGGGGCAGAATTGGTGAGCCAAACCAGTCTTTTTCTTTCTTTCATGTTTGTGACAACGTCACATCCTTGGTAACCCTTTCACCTTCGCTTCAAAACTCCCTTCCCAGTCCTCGATTTTCCTTTGTTGACATTGCCCTATTTGTTGGTCTGGAAAAGAGTATAAAACAGGAATCTCCTAGGCCCATTTATTCTAGTTCATCACTTGGCTTTCGTCGAAGAAGCAAACTCTACTCCAGCACCTAGAGAAGAAACCGCTGACCATTACGGTTAGGGCGTCGGAATCACCGCCTTGACGCTGAGGGAAACCCATCGAATAATCCAAGTATTCTGTTGTTTTCCAAGTTCTTCAGACTTGTTGAATTTGTTCTTAAGACTATTTAAAATTTTGTTTAGCCATTATGAAATCTTTATTTTGTACGTCACTTAGACGTGTTTAGTTTAGTCGAAAGGACTCCTTTATTTTGTACGTCAGTCAAACGAGTTGTATAGAGTCATTATGATACCTTTATTTTGTTACGTCAATATGACGTGTTAGTTTAGTCAATAGGGCTAACTTATTTTGAACGTCAGTCAGACGAGTTGTATTGAGTCATTATGATACCTTTATTTTGGTACGTCAATATGACGTGTTAGTTTAGTCAATAGGGCTAATTTATTTTGTATGTCAGAGGGGTTGATTACATATTTTACTATGTCATCTAGGTAGGAATAATATTTTTCTACACAGTAAACGATATAAGTTCGTACCGGTACATTTAAAAACTAAGAGAAATAGGTATTAAAAAAATTAGATGTGCAACTGAAAATGAAACATTGTACTATTACCAATATTTTAAAAAGCCTAAGTGATTGAGTAAACACATTCCACCCTTTCCCCGCTACACACACACAGTGTGGTGGGATGAATTTTATTATAAAAATATTTATTGCATAACCAAGCAAATTTGAATGCTTTAAAAATCCTGGACATTCATCTATTATAGTTGATATGTATTTTACTAGTAAGCTCAATTTTTGGACATATTGATTATTTTTCCTGCTCACCAGACCAAGACCATAAAATGAAAACGTAGTGGTTCAAACTTCTCTACAGTATTTGAACTACGTGCGTGCTAATATGAAGAGATACTAGTGCTCTTTGGCTTCTATGCCTAATAACTGGAACTAAAACTTGTTCATGATGTGGGGTGTCATTGATCTCTATAATATGACTGGATGGACGTCTGTGGCTGAAATTTTCGATCTGTCATCTGCATACCATTGTGTAAGAGAGAAAAACTTGCGGGTATCTCTCTCTCTCCTACACCTATACAAGGCACTTTGGCATTTTGACATCGTTCATTAATTTGATTGAATATATGAAATACATCAATGTGTGATTAGTTAAATTAAATAAATATGTTAGTAAAAGCTTTGAAGAGCAAAACAAAGTTCGAAACTGGTTAGTTTTTCCTTTAAATTAGTTGATGTAGCCTAATAAATACATGATGCTTTTTGAAGGAAGCTCGCTTCTAAGGCTTGATCTCGTACCAGAATCCTACCCTATAGTTGGGTTTAGTTAGTATAAAAAATTTTCGAGTAGGAAATTTCTACTTTCGTTCTAAATGGCCGTTTATCCTACCAAAATATTATATACATAATAGTATTCTGGTACGAAATAAAGCCTTAAAGATTGGGATTATTACTAAAATCAGGGTTTAGTAGATACCGTACTTAATACAAACCTATAACCTAAATTATCATTTGAACGGAAGACATCTACACAAAGTATATCATTCAAACAAATGTAGTACAGTTTTTAGCTAACTTGTTTCATTTTAGTTAACGAACTCTCAACATAATATGGTTTCTGAAAGCAACATACAAGATATGAGTCAACTTTTAAAAAAAATGGTAATATAATAATACTTTCTACAAGCCTATAACCTAAGTGATAGTTTGAATGTATATCAACTACACAAAGTTTGTCATTCAAACAAATGTAATCAAGTTTTAAGATAACTTATTCATTATATTTATCGACCTTTCAATTTAATAATGTTTCTGAAACCAATATACAAGCTAATAACCAACTTTGAATATAAGTGTAGTCTTGGCAGACTGTAAACAACATTGATGATAACTACATATTCAAATATTTTAAGAATTTTATTAGTATTTGTACAGTATTACCTGTAAAACTGAATTGTATATCCTTTAATGTAAATATTTCTTCAAGAAAATGTGGCATAATATTCCACTATTTTCAAACATTAACACATTTATTCATCAGAGACATGTTTTCGCATAAGAATATTGAAAGAAACCGTTAAATCTCTCCCCCCATAGTGTAGCAGACGATAAACCTGAGCGTCACGCTTTGGTCCTTAGCAATGTGTATGTGTATGACCATCCTGTTATAGATCAATGTGGTGTGTAGAGTGTCATAGGGATAAGGTAGACAATCCGTTTAAGCGAACAGTAAAATTGAACAACCGATAGAGACTCTAAGCGGCAAATTTTGAACTAAATTTTGCCTAGATTATATGGCCTTTTACGCCACTTTGTAGGCAAAGGCCTTTTACACTTTATTTTTAAAGGTACAATGCGTCACACTTTATCTATGCGACGAGTCTATTAGACATTGTTTAAAACTCAATACATTGTCTTAGTTATTTTCTTTCGTTGCCTTAACTGATAATATTTTTAATCTATACCACACTATTTCCATTTTCTTCGACTATAAATTATTTTTGAAAAGACGACCACGCGCATGCGTACTCAATTAATTGTATTCTACACTGTCTAAAGACACTCGTCTCATAAATACTAAACCTTTGCCACAACTGTTACACTATTCGGGCGCGGCTATTCTTTTAGTTTCTTAAAACTAGTTATTTGAAGTGAATTTTTCAGTTAATCTATAATGGCCACAAGAGACGACGATGTGTACAAAGCAAAATTGGCTGAACAAGCTGAACGATATGATGGTAAGTAGAAACTCACATTATATTTGCTATTGAAGCTAAGATGTCAAATCGACTGTATTGATGAGTTGGCAAATATGTACAATTTAAAAGATTTTAGTTTGATGAAGACTTTAGTTGCACAAGATTTATATTGTAAATTTATTATATTTCACTGTGTTTGTAATTTCTTTGATCCAGGCCTGTGCTGAAACTCGTAATGATTAAAAGTTTTAAAGACAAGCCAGAACGACATTTTGCACGCGTTTTAAGTAGGCAAATTCTTAATTAGTAAATACGCCCTCGTTTAATTTATAGAATGTTTCGTCAAATTGTAATTATGTTAATTTGATTGGCTGGTACCATGCCATCAGCATATCCGATTAACTCAAAACAGATTCAAAATGTATTGACTACTGTAGTCTAGTCTTGTCTTGTCAAGATAGAGGTTAAGTCGAGAAAACACACTTTTAACCTATGTCACCTTAACAAAACACTTATTATAAAAATCATAGTGGCATGAAACATTAGAATGTATTGCTTAGGCCATATTTTTAACCTGAAAATAAATTACTTTATACAACCACTACTCACAATAATGCGAGGAATCCAATGATAGCCTACTAAATTAAATATTATTAAAAAACTTGTTAAATTAACAATTCAAAACCAAACTCGTCTAAGTTACAAGATAAGGCTGACATATTTGTTAATGCCGGGATCACGATCAACTTAACGTTAACGTAAAGTTAACTTAACGTTAACGTAAAGTTAACTTAAAGTTAACTTAAAGTTAACTTAACGTATGTGTGATCACGATTCACATAACTTAACGTAACAACTCTAGCCAAACATCTTCATTCTCAAGTATGATCTGTGATTTGTACTAGTTTCACAGTGATCTGTGAATGTTTACAGTTTTCAATCGATATAATAAATATCTATTAAAAAACTTTTTTGATAAATTTAGCTTTCCTATTATAGCTTAATTATTTTGTTTCAATGTCTGATTATTAGAACTTACGTTAATGAGTAAACATTGGTCATAAACCAACAAATGAATTACTAAATAGCCCCGTTGATGTCACTCGCATAATAATTGGCTGGATAGATCAAGTGATACCCTCCAAGTAACGTTTGCTTAAAGTAAAAGACCTCCCAGGACATCTCTTACATTAAGTTAACTGCATCGTGATCGCCTCCATTTAAACACACGAGGAGGTCCTTTACGTTAAGTTAACTTTAAGTTTACGTTAAGTTGACTTTAAGTTAACGTTAAGTTGATCGTGATCCCGGCATATGACTCTTGACTCCACTATTTTTATACTTTCCAACTCGAATTCCTTCAAAGTGGCTATAAAGTATACTAGTAAGTTAGTAATAACAAATTAACTGAAGTGAAAGATCGAATACAGATTACCGCCTACTGTGCTTCATGCAAAGCTTCTTTGGCATTGTGAATTATATTTGAATAAATTTGTCAAACAAAGTTATTAACATTGGTCCTAAAGATAAAAAAAAAGTATAGTATAAAATAATATATAGGCTAGCTGCCATATATGGTTAGAGTATTAAAAGTTTTTATTTTGAAGTTCCGACACCTTGATCCAATCGAGAGAATGTCTGTCTACTGATCGAAGGGTCCTGGGTTCGATTCCCGGCATGGCCGAAACATTTATCATTGGTGAAATGTGGGTTTATCCTTTCACAGCATTTGATAAATTAACGGTCAGGGATTGGGTGCTGTGCTTGTTCTTGTCTTATGTTAGATTTTAAGACATTATAGCAATACGGTATAATTTGACCCCGCGATTGGGCATCATTTGATTACATTACGGTATTATTAAGATATAATTGGTTTATATCCCTGTAATCGAGCGCCAATAATTATATTATTACAGTATTTTTGAGATATAATTTCCCGCGATTGGGAGCCAATTACAACTTTCTTGAATTGATTGTGAGATAATTGGTTATTATAGCCCCGTGATCGAGCGCATATTATTATGATATTTTACTTGAATAAATACAACTGTTAATGTTGCACACGATTTATTGGAGTTATTATATCTTCTTATACATTTTAATTGAAATACAGGTTATTTTCTGTCATGATATTACACGTTCTCTAGGTTTATGTTGCCGGCACTGTGTAGATTTATGTGACTACTCTCTGTTTATGTTGCCGGCACTCTGTAGATTTATGTGACTACTCTATATATTCATACACACAAGCAGCTTATATATGACCTACCCCTTGCCCCTTGGACTTCCCGTGACCAGTGTCAAAACCAACAAATCGAAAGCATCCCTGCAACAGATGTCTTGAAGGCTAGCTTCCTATTGGGTATAGGAAACTAACGCCTCTTGCTTGTTTGGTAAGTACTATGGAGTTAAATAACTGTCCCGCGATTGGGAGCCAATTACAACTTTCTTGAATTGATTGTGAGATAATTGTTTATTATAGCCCCACGTTGGGCACCAATTTATAACGTTTCATTATTAATGAGATATAATTGGTATTTATAGCCCCATGATCGAGTGCCAATTATTACAATACGATTTGTTTGAGATATAATTGTCCCGCAATTGGTAGTCAATTACAACTTTCTTGAATTGATTGTGAGATAATTGGTTATTATAGCCCCGTGATCGAGCGCCAATTATTATATTTTTTCTTGAATAAATACAACTGTTAAATGTTGCACACGATTTATTGGTGTGATTTTATCTTTTTACACAATTTTACTTAAAATACAGGTTATTTCCTGTGTATTATTTGTATATAAGTTAGTAGTACTGTCGTGATATTACACGTACTTTAGGTTTATGTCGCCGGCATTCTGTTGATTTATGTGACTACTCTATATTTATACGCACAAGCAGCTTATATATGACCTACCCAATTCCCCTTGGACCTCTCGTGACCAGTGTCAAAACCAACAAATCGAAAGCGTCCCTGCGACAGGGGTCTTGAAGGCTAGCTTCCAATGGGTATAGGGAGCTAACGTCTCTTGCTTGTTTGGTAAATACTACGGAGTTAAAATTTTGAGATAAAAATTAAGTTTTAATGGTGCAATCCTTCTACATTATTTCTGAAAAGCGCGTGATTCTCCATGGATGAAGTCTTAAAAGGATAATTTACATACAATTTATTGAAGAAAAATACCTTCATCCATGACCTTTTAAATATATGAGAGCGGTCCAAATCAATTACGTTACAACATATTATGAAGCTTTAACAGGCCTAGCCAGCCGGTAGTGGAAAAATATATGCCTTGAATAAAAAACTGACCCAGACCATAGGCTGGAAACACTAGGCCTAATGGATGTAAAAAAAAATTGAAGTTGGAGTATGTAGGCTACATTTTTACTGTCTCAAACTCCAACCAAAATCATTTCCCACTTCGACTCCCATCTGCACAACTCTGACACACTTAGTGCAACTTAGGGTTGCGGCAACTTAGGGTTGCGGCAACTTAAATATTACAGCATACACTATTGTTGATAAAAGCAGACTCTTTGCCTGTTTAAAATAGAATGCCAATCCTGTCTGTCCTTGCACCTTGGTGATTCATTAGTTGCTGACACCCTCATTGGTGGCGGCATGGTCTAATGCGCTAATCTCTTGTAGGACTAGACTGCCAAAGATGGGGAGATTGGGGATTAGATTCTGGTCGGGTGCACTAGGGGTGGTTTTTTCCTAAATGGCTTCCCCCTTTCCTTCCATACAAATGCAGGTGCACTTCCTATAAATATAACCTCCTAACCCCTAAAAACTATAAGCGTGTAACCCGAAAATTTAGTCAGACACGGTGCTAGTAAAATAAAATTAGTTCTAAATATACCTACTTAATATATTTTGATATCTTCATATTAATTATATATTCCAGGATTCATTGTTTGCTTCAACTAAAGTCTAATTGGCCTATTATAACATGTTAAACATAAGAGTAAGAGACTTATTATTATTATTATTTATTATTATTATTATTATTATTATTATTATTATTATTATTATTATTATTATTATTATTATTATTATTACTATTACTATTATTATAATACTATTATTACTACTATTATTATTACTATTATTATTATGTGTTCTGTCCTAAGACAAGTCCATTCCTTTTGTCAGTGAACTTAGAGCGCCAATGTGCCGCCTCCTTCAGCTCCCAGAATTTTATTCTTTCCTTCAAGTCATCTAGTATTTGATTCCTCCTTCCTAAGCTCCCCTCCATATTTCCTTCTATGACGTCGTTTAGAAGACAGTTCCTCCTAAGATTGTGTCCGATCCAGTTTGCTTTGTACCGAAGAATCACATCCAAAATGGTTCTTTTCTCACCCACTATTCTTAAGACTTCATTTGTCCTCCGGGGACATTCACATAGTGTTTTCAAAACAAATACCATCCTTTTTTCTTACATAATTCTGGAGGATGCAGCAAACTTTAATTATATTATCACAAAAGTTAGAATTTGTCTCTTGGCCTGTGGAATATTCTCCACTTGTTTGTCAAAATTTTGATACCTACTCTTGGCACCTCTTAAGTTATATTTAAATGTTTCATTTAATATTTTGAATTTCCTTTAGGATATGGTTGTCACACACGTTCTGATATGGCGAACTCCCTCCCACAAGAATAATTGGCATGCAAGAAACTTTGATATCATTGGATAGAGTCTTGGGCTCCCGAATAAGCAGTTGGTTTCTTTCGAGTAGTTTTTCAAACACATGCGAATCACTCAATGCGCCACATGCTCTCACTTCTATGGTTATGAAACAATAGTCTGGATTTGCAATAGTAGTGCATATAGTTGTGAAAAAATTTTATAGTTTAAAAAGTTTACTCACTTTCATCTGGCTTCCTTATCCTAATACGTTTCCCCCCACCAGTGCCTAAACAGTTTGGAGAATTTGTTCTCGCACATAATTAATTCACTATAGTGACCTGGCGGTCTAGGGGTAAGATGTCAGACTTCTGTGCTGGGGGTTCGGAGTTCAAGCCTCGGTCCCGGCACGGATTTATCTGATTGCCAAACCCTTCCTTCACCTCTGAAAAGACGTGTATTAATCACGACTTGTGAATGTGTGTAATGCCAGGCCTCCACCATGGTTCGGATCCCACGTTAAATTGTAGGTCCTCCATTTCATCTCACATTCACCCTACCATTACACATTAGCGTAAGTGGGTATAACCTGAACGGGTAGTAAGACGCGGTGCTAATATTAATAATAATAATATGTGTATGCAGTAGTTCTTGTCTCAAGCTGGCATGTAAATGTGTATTTAACATTTTCAGATGTATCTCTGACAATTTTGCGTGTGGTAGTAACTCACTCGCTTAGATGGCCACATGGTCTAGGGTGCTACTCTCACAATATACTAGACTTCCGAAGATTGGGAGATCGGGGTTCGATCATAGTTGGGTGTATTGAGGGTGGTTTTCCTTAAATGATTTTCCACTCTCCACCCATAAAAATTTGGGTAGGCCTACACCACCTCTACATTAAACTTTCCTAACCTCTAACCCATTTGTGCAATTAGTACATAAGCTTATAAGCTGAACGGGTTGTAAAACACTGTGATAAAAAAAATATTAACTCCCACCAGGTATTTGCTATGTAGGGAAATGAATCTATTGCTCATCGCAAGAAACCTGTTTGCAGAATAATTAGGCTATTAATTGACAAGACGATAACATCAATTTTGAGAACCAAAATTAACACAATAAAAATAACTCAATATGTATGATATGTTAGGTCACTTGACACATTTATTGGATTTTTCAAAATACAGTCAAACTTGCTTGTACTGAGCACAGGGGGTAAGGGGGTTGGGTGGCAACAAAATGTCCTAATGCTTTAATCATTACTTACTAAGTCAGTGATATAATTCCTCTTTCCTCCTAAAAAGAAAGTGTTTGGAACTTGTAAAATTGAACATTTAAAAATATTTGGATGACTATTGGATGCTGCCAATAATGCTCTTTTTGTTGAGGTTTCCTTATCCTTAGGACTAGAGCACTTAAGCACGGTAGCCGGCGAGTTTACCGAATAACAATTTTTCGAAATCAGTTTTTCAAAATTCAATTATTCGAAGTTTAATTTTTTGAAAACCAATTTTTCGACATAGCAATTTTTTGAACTAATAATTTTTCGAAAACATCTTTTTCGAAAATCAATTAGGCAAAAACAAATTGTTTGAAATAATTTTTTCAGAAATAAATTTTTCAAAAACCAATTTTTCAATCTAGAAATTCTTTGAGCGAGAAGATTTTTGAAAATGAATTTACCTCAAATCTGATTTTCAAAATGTTTCAAAAGGAGGTTTTCGAAAATAAATTTTTTAAACGATAAGTTCGAAGTATAATAAAATTCTATCTTAGGTTAGGTTAGGCTAAGTTAGGTTAGGGGTAATCCTCCCTACAGGGGTGTGAGGGTAGGGGTATGAGGGTAGGGGTAGGTGATTCCCAGTCCTCGGTAAAATAGCTTCCGGAAAACTCTCAGTTCGCTAAATTGATAAAAAAAAATTAATTTGCAATTCGCAAAATTGATTCTTCAAAAAATTGACTGTTCAAAAAATTCATTTTTGATTATTTGACTGTCGAACAATTGATTTTCGACAAAATTACTTTCGATGATTTTGATATTGATTTTCGAATAACTTGTTTTCGAAAAATTTACCTTGACCCCTTATGCACGATGCTTCTGTTAATTACATTGTGTACCGAAGGGAAACTCACCAATACAGACTACTATTTAGTTTGCAGTGCACACACATCCCTCATGACACACTCAGCAGCATTTTGAGTCACAAAGCTCTTTAGTTTCCAGTGTGCATGTAGCCTAGTAGTTTGTTTCGAATCTTTATACACGTGCAATAATTGTTGAATTAGCCACACTTCGCTCAATTTAGAAACAGACAAATTTATTGTAAGTTTTTTGGTTTGAATTTATTTGAGGTATTTAATGTGCACTTTCTGAACTGACCAATTGTATCAGCACATGACTTATAAACTTACTTAAATCTGGAACAGACGCAACATCCAGCACCCGGCTGTTAATTTATCACTGCAAAGGAGAAACCCACATTTCACCAATGATATTTTTTGATCATGCCGGGAATCAAACCTGGGACCCTTAACTTGCTATACAAACATGCTACCGACTGAGCTTAGGTGTGTTTCCTTATAAGTGTATATTTATGTAAAATTAACATCTAATAGCTCAATTTTATAATAGGCTTTAACTTTCACTAAATAGCAAGGTCTAATACGCAAGTTCATACTTTTGAAATATGTATGGAATTATTAAAACAAAAACACAACCAAGCAGATTTATTAATCACATTAAGCACATTTTGGTACCTTCCTGACAGATCAATATTATAACTAAGTGTCTTGGATTATCCATTCATTACTCGACTAGCATGAGCAATAAAATACTTCGTTCACTTACACACTATGTTGGAATACTGCCTTCAATACGAAACATGCGCCACACTGTTAAGGGAAAATAAAAAACTAAACCTAATTTTAAATGTGGATTATAACAATAGGCCTACACATCATAACTTTTATTTTTAGCTCTGCGTTTAGGTTACACACTTATGGGTTAGGGATTAGGAAGGCTTAATTGAGAGGAAATACATCCACATTTGTTCAGAGGAAGAATGGAATTCATTTAGGAAAATCCATTTTCAGTGCACCCGACTGGGATTGAAACCCGATCTTCCCGTCTTCGGCAGTATAGTCCAACAGGAGAGTAACTTGTTAGACCACGCGGCCACCGAAGTGGCATCATAACTTAACGAAACCTTCAAGAAGTATTGTAAACAAATTGTAGATATCTACAACCCCAATTATGTATTTAAAAAAATATTTCAAAATGGATTTGATGGATAGCTTGCTTTCACCGAAAGGGCCTAGTTTTTGTAGGCTTGCTTTTCTAAACCTATATCAACTATGGTTCTTCATTAGTCTAAAAAAGATTAGTTTCACTTTAAACCATATCCACAAACTATAAAGTCATGTTTTTACACATATGCATGAAACAATACAAAGAGCCAAATTAAATTGACTATAAAGGAATTTCTTTATGTGACTGCACTTAGTGAAGCAACACCAATAAAACCTTCCCACTTGCTCCTGTCACCTGCATTTCTTATCCTCTAGGAACAGAGTTATAATGAGTAGCAATTATAATAATGAACATATATTTCCCAAACCATCTTACACCTGCTGTATACATGAGAAATTTAAATGTCTTTTGTAGTTGACCTCGGCGGTCTTTGGGCAAAGTGCTCGCCTCAGGACCCAATGTATGTGGACTCAAACCCAGCTGGGATCAACGGACTATCCTTGTGTGATAAAAATCCGTAGTACAACCTCCTTCGGAGGGGAAGTAAAGCCGACAGTCTCATGTCAATTGTGGAATGTAAAAGTACCCTGGACTATATGTAAAAAATACCCTTCCCGGCAAAATTGGCAGTCCCTTTCACTCTCACTCCCAGAAATTCTCGTGTGTTGATATAATTAGTTGATTCAAAAATTGCATGTTAAATACCTTAAATAAATGAAATAAAAATAAACAAAATTTATTTTGTAAAACTTTTATTAGCTTCAATATAAGTCATACACTTTTTTTTCTGTAAAAGTAGCTGTCAAGAAGTCTGAAACCTCAAAATAAACTATTGTTAAAGCGGTATGGTCCAAAAATCACTTGTTTGGATTACAATCTATAAAGACTAACGGCGGTATGCAAGAAAGTATAGTGAATGCTTAGTGGACTGGTAGTATGGTCCAGAGCAAACTATCGCTCCACCTTTTAACCTATGATGACGCAAGCAAACCCACGCTAGTGTCCACTTAGTGAAGTTCTTGCATATGGCCCTAAGTGGTTGCTCCTGCAATTACTGGTGGAGAAATAATTAATATCATTTACAAATAAAGGGGTTCTGTTGAGGGTTATTTTAGTACTGTGGAGATGAAATTAACAGCCCCTAAAACGGAGAATACCTCAGCTAGAGGAAGAGAGGAGGATTGCTTTATAAACTTTGCAACTATAGAGAAAAGAAGAGAGTAAGGTATTCAATTTGTAAGCCTACTATCTCACTTTTCATCTAAACTTCTAGCTGATAGCTTAGTTGTTCAACTTGTGTCATCTAGATTTTCAACTAAACTTCTGGCTAGTAGTTTAGTTTGGTTCAACTTGTGCCTTCTCCACTTTCAACTAAACTTCTAGCTAATAGCATAGTTAGTGTCAGTGGGAGGAGTACAAATATTTTTTTTATTTACACAAGGTTTCCACTATTATTGAATTACTCTATTCTGAAACCTCCATACATATAATATTTACAAAATTAATTTGTCTTTGGATGACACAAGCTGTAATTTTTACATTTATCTCATCTGATTTGGGGGTAGGCTTCCTGTTAGATGTTAAGCTTGACTAAGGTGTTTTAACAAGACAGGGTGTAGTGAGGGGGATTGGATATAACTGGCTCAAGATAGGAATAGGGTGTAATAAGGTGGACTGGATAGAAATAGCTCAAGATAGGTATAGGGTGTAAAAAGGTGGACTGGATAGAAATAGCTCAAGATAGGTATAGGGTGTAATAAGGTGGACTGGATAGAACTAGCTCAAGATAGGGATAGTGTGTAATAAGGAGGACTGGATAGAACTAGCTCAAGATATGAATAGGGTGTAATGAGGGGGATTGAATAGAACTGGCTCAAGATAGGGTTAGGGTGTAATGAGGTGGACTGGATAGAACTAGCTCAAGATAGGGTTAGGGTGTAATGAGGTGGACTGGATAGAACTAGCTCAAGATAGGGATAGGGTGTAATGAGGTGGACTGGGTAGAACTAGCTCAAGATAGGGGTAGGGTGTAGTAAGGGGGACTGGGTAGAACTAGCTCAAGATATGGATAGGGTGTAATGAGGTGGACTGGGTAGAACTAGCTCAAGATATGGATAGGGAGTAATGAGATGGACTGGATAGAACTAGTCAAGATAGGGATAGGGTGTAATGAGGTGGACTGGATAGAACTAGCTCGAGATAGGGATAGGGTGTGATGAGGTGGACTGGATAGAACTAGCTCAAGATAGGGTCTTATCCAAACTATACCATCTGCATTAATTCTATAGACATAGACAAGCATCAATATAGTACTGCAAGTAAAATAAATGAAGCATTTTTTAAAAATCAACTCAAAGTCCCTTTCCCACCATGCAGAAAATTTAGAATTTTTTTAAAAATATGATATTATAAAACTTTATTAATCAACACTACATGAACTTTAGTAAATAAATTTGGAAATTTTTTTCAATCTATCGAGTATAAACTGAACAAGTTGTAAGTAAATAAAAATACTATCTATCTAACTTCGGGTTAGTCTAATTTAACCAGAGTGTTTCATAGTTTATATTTTATCTGCAGTAGGCCTATACCTCCTGTTTTTTATACAAATAAAAAAAATAGCTTCAATGATATAGTTTACATGGTTCACAATCAGACTACTGGTTTAGATTTAAATTTAGTCATAGTAAATTTATTCTGTATTTATCATTGTGTTTATTCACTTTGATATTCCCCACTACATTAATTATCACCATTTGAATAAAGTAGGAAAGTAACCATTTTGTTGGGCAACTGTAAAATAAAACTTGGTACAGTAACCTAGCAATATAGTGACCTATTTTATTTTGTAAATAGGTTTGCAATCTTAATAAGTTGGTTGTATTTATTCTTAATTTTTATTAGAAATTATTTTACAGTTTTGCTAAAATAACTACATTTCTAATATTATCATTTGATTCCACATATAAGTATTTACCTGATTTTCTTTATTCATTTAAACCTCTTTATAACTTATTCTTAGACGGCCCTTTCAATTAATTAATAACCACATATCTTGGTCAATCTCAAGGAGCATACATTTAGTCTCTTTATGAATAATATATACGTGATATGAAACTAAACAACCTTTTAAATGCCAAAGGACAAATCTCCTTCATTTTGACACCCACAATAATCTACGTATTTTATTAACATTTCAAAGAAAGAGAAAACGTTAATACCTAATGAACACATTTGAAATAGCCCACTAAATATGACATATTTCAACATGTGGCTGTATGGACTAAGGTGTCTCTGTCACAAAAGACTGGACTTTCAAGGACAGGGAGTTTGGTGTTTGAATCCTGGTCAGGTGTAGTTTGTTTTCCTATGTAGTTTTCCACTATCCCTCCATGCAAATGCAGGTTAACTACCTCTATATTCAACCTTCCCAATTTCTAACCCATTAGTGTAATTAGTACTTAAGCGTGTAACTCGGACGGCTAAGTTTTATTATTATTATTATTATTATGATTATTATGATTATTATTATATCATTATTATTACTTATCCTTGACTTTGTTTGCATGTTTCAAATTTTTCTGCAGATTTAAAAAGTTAGCTTTGCACACCCTACTAAACAATATGTATAATTTATGATTGGGCATTTAACGTGTAATTATTTCAATTTCGGTGACCTGGTGGTCTAGGGGTAAGGTGTCAGACCTCTGTGCTAGGGTCAGGGGTTCAATCCTCTGTCCCGGCACAGATTTATCTGATCGCCGAACCCTTCCTTCACCTCTGACAAGACGTGTATTAATCACAACTTGTGAATGTGTGGAGTGCCAGGGCCTCCACCGTGGTTCGGATCCCACGTTAAACTGTAGGTCCTCCATTTTCATCTCACAATCACCCTACCATCACACATTAGCGTAAGTGCGTATAACCCGAATGGGTAGTAAGACGCGGTGCTAATAATAATATTTAAATTTCATTTCATTTTTCTTTACTAATAAATTTATGAATTTATTATGAACACAATTTTAAAGCAGCACATTACTTTCATTCTAACTTAACATGAAACATTATCCCTGATACCAACCTCACCCATCTTCAGTGCCAGAAATCTTGTGCAGAATTTCAATAGACTTCCTGAATAATAAAACAATCATAAAAAATAATTCTCTGACTAATCCATGCGGTATCCAGGATTTCCACTGTGGTTTTATCATCTTTCTATGCATCTGCAGATACATTTATTCTTTAAATTACCTTCCTCATACCTACCTCCTAGGGTGTCTAAAAATCTTCCTTATATTGAACATACCACTGATTATAAATATTCTTATAGCTAGGATGGGTAGTAAGACATAGTATCGGTGATCACATTGTACTATACATCACTCTTGTGTTTAAGACTTGGGGTCCCTGTCGGTTGTACTGAGGGTGGTTTTTTTTCTAAATGAATCCCACTCTACGTACATTCAGGTGAATGTACATTTCTTCTTAATTTTTCCCATCCTCATCACAGGTACTAGGACACCAGGTGAAAAAGTCAAATATACCTACCAATAAAAATAATTGAAAACATACACTTACCTAGTGTGAAAGATGTGCTTGTATTGTGGACAGAGCCTTTAGCTTATTCTGGAAGGCTATGATCAAAACAATATGGTCATCTCTTTAGCCATTGTTATTGGCAGGGCAACAAAACTACAAGCGGTGTGTATTCAGGGTTGATAATTACCTGGAAAACTTGGCGAAGTCAGAATTTAGTGCGACAGGGAGGATTCTAAAATCACTGGAGTTTTCAGATAGGTTTGCAATAATTTTCAAAATACAAAGTCTTTAGAGCCTAAACTAGTGTAAACTATTGGTTTTAGCTAAAATTTATATATTTTGTGGAAAATACTGATAGGCTATTTGTGTTAAGCGTTTCCCTTGCATGGGCATTGAACAACACCTATGTTTGCCCGAATGGCCCTTGATGCTTGCGCGAATAGTTTTATTTTAATCGTAATGCCATCTATCAGTGAACCACTATACTTTTAGCCAATCTGAAAACTTCATATTGAAGCTGATAGATGGATCTATCAACTTCATATTGAAGCTGATAGATGGATCTATCAACTTCATATTGAAGCTGATAGATGGATCTATCAGTTCAATGCTATATTATGACCATGAATAAAGAATATAAGAGTAGCTAAAATATTTGTTGGGTAAGAATATATGAGTAGAAAAATGGCTGCCACGCCTATGCAGATAGATATGCTAGGCAGGCGTGCACACCACTGAATGGGTTAAGAATTTAAGCTGTTACAAATTTAATTAAAAAAAGATTACATAAAAAAAAGTTTATTTTACTAATTTGCGTCAGTCAGATTTCTACACAATTCTCACTTAACCTTCGGGAACTAGCACTTTTGCACCAAATGTATATTTTATTATTATTATTAGCACCGCGTCTTACTACCCGTTCGGGTTATACGCACTTACGCTAATGTGTAATGGTAGGATGATTGTGAGATGAAATGAAGGACTTACAGTTTAACGTGGAATCCGAACCACGGTGAAGGCCTGGCATTCCTCACATTCACAAGTTGTGATTAATACATGTCTTGTTAGAGGTGAAGGAAGGGTTTGGCAATCAGATAAATCTGTGCCAGGACCGAGGATTGAACCCCGGACCCTTAGCACAGAAGTCTGACACCTTACCCCTAGACCATATATATATATTTTTTAAAGTTCTTTGAAAATTAAAGGTAATTAAGTCAGATCCCCTCAAAGTATTCCTCAATTAGTTCCTGTTGCATAGTATGATGTCATCCGAGATAAAAAATAGTTTATTTTCCGGGAGGTGGGAGTTTTAACTGGCGCCATGCAGGAATGTTGTGAATACTCAACAGCACCAGTCGTAATGCTATACGTCTGGCTCATTGCCGTATGTTTACATTGCATAGTTCATGCAAGTTTATCACGTGTTAAAACTTCTATCACATTGTTTTTTTTTTGCTGTAGTTATTATTTACGTGAGGTCGCTATTATACATAAAAATACAAATTGAAGGAAGGGACTGAGGGAATAAAAGTACTTTAGAGCTATGTTTTTGTAACAGTTTAACATTATTGTAATTTTCTTTTTAATAAAATCTACAACACTACAATATAATTAAAATATTTTAAAAATAAAATTGCTTCAACAATAATAAAAATAATATGTACTAAAGTATGCATTTTTAATTATTATTTAGAACATTATAGGATGCTGCATATTTTTTTAGCACAGTCCTCGAAGGTTAATATCAAGGGAATGTTAGTTTTTGTAAGGGTTAATCCATAAAACCTTGTAAAACATTTGAGAAGGGGGCAGTGGGAGCTCTAATGTCTACATGGCGCTACATGAGAGGGGGGAGGGTGTACATAGCAGTGTTATTTAACACCGCTCTTGTACATTTTCAATGTTAATAAATATACTTAAATTAATGTCTAAATCTGAGTTCCTATAGGCTCACAAAAACTCTTCTCAATTAAATGGTATTAACTCTATGGGAAGTTACTTAACACATGTTGTAGGATGGGGGAAGGGGTCAGGCTAAATGAATACTTGTTACAGGGGCGTTTGGGAGAGACAAAAAAAGGCAAGAAAAATAAGTTTTATGGTTTATGTATGACTCTTAACATCCTGCTGGAAGCATATTACTTTTACACACATATTCATATTTAAAATGAAGAGCTTTCAATGATTGCAATTTTACTTGATATGGACTATGTCTGATAAAAGTAATCAAAGAAAGTGTGGGTGAGAAAGATGCATAAAATGAGTCTGTGGCTGGATATAACACATTGTACAAGGAATTGGAAGAGGAAAATAAGCTTTTTTTTTAAGTTCCTTGCCCGTTATTTCTTAATATTGATTTACTTGTTCATTCAAAAGTTCATCATTCATTTTAAAAGTTTTTTTTAATGATTAGTACACAGACTCAATTCAACTTCACATTACTGAAACAGACCCTCAGTTCCTGAACATTCTACTACCATGTACTCCCGGTATCCCAACTCTTTCCCATGGCCTCCACTTGTCTAGTCTCTCTTACATTCAATGTCCATGTTTCTGCTGCATATGTGACAATGGGTACATAGTACACTCCAAACAACACTCAAGGGCATGCACACACAACTTCTTTAATCAAATTAAATTTCACCTATCTCATACAATTGCCAATTAATTTATCTTTTAAACTACCTTCATATTTAGATGGTTAGGAATATTTTGTGTATCTTGCAAATCAACACAGTTTTTAATATTCTTATGTTCAATATTCAACTTTAGCTTGCAATTCAACTAACATTACTTTCAATAAATTTAAATTAGTTGAAAAATGACACCTGGACATGGGAATAAACCCGGGACCTTTTGCTTAGCGTACCGATACTCTTCCACTGAGCTATCCAGGAATCTTCCCATTCTCAAGGTCATTCACTCTTAGTTTAAGGCCAAGTCTCTGATGGATGTTTTCCTTTTAACCATATTTATATTGGCTGCCGGCTACCGCCACTACTATGGCGAATGGACTCTAGCTAGATATTTCTTTGATTTAAGAACTTGATATTAAACTAGTCAAGCTCTGACAGAGGCTACATACATTCTATAAAAATGTTGAGCGAAGCAAGGCACAGAATGCGCACAAAAGAAGTAATTCTTTAAAATTTCCATTAGAATACAAATCTTTATTACTGATTATTAAATTTTATTTGAACAATAATGTTTACAATACAATAAAATAAAAATGTAATAATTATATAAACATTAAAAAATATAGTTTTAATATTATAACTTAATAATCAATATGATACTATTTTAATAGAAATATTAGAAAATGAGAATAGAATCATTTAAGTATTAGGAATATAAGATACATTGTATTAAAAATATAACCATGTACAATAAAACTTGAACCTATGGCAGCATAAATGCTGACCCTGGATCAGCTGTGTAGCTGACACATTCTCTGAAATGGTAATTCACAAACTCCTCCCTAAACTAGAGCGATGTGTACCCCTGGGAACAGGTCGAACATAGACAGCTCGTTGGTAGAGAATTCGCCTGATAAGCCAAAAGTCCTAGGTTGTATTCCCTTTTCATGATAAAAGTTTATTTTCAAAGAAGCTTAACATCAAGTTAAATCAGTGTTTAAATTTTAAGCATTTATCTTCTTTGTTAATAAGACTGCATTTTTATAAAGTTATGTCAACAGAAATGTTTTAATAATACATGGCTCAGATAATTTCAACCAAAGCAATTACAATAAATGGTTTTGTCTTTTCATCTGATACTATTTTTTTGACTAATGCACACTAACCAGTACACATCTATGTACAAAGGCACAGATGCACGCAAGGGCACATACAAAACTAGAAAATTTCTCAATGTTTGTAAATGTTTTTTGATTATCACTATTATATTATAGACTCTGAAGCAAATGATTACAATTTTTTGTCCTCAACTTTTATTTTTCTATCACATAATTTTATACAATTGTTGATTTTTGCCCCCTTATGTTGTTCTTTTGTTTTACTAGTTTGGTCTAGTTTCTCTTTGTTCTGTGATAGACAAAAGCCAAAGCACTTTAAGGGTTTGTGGTTCATGACTAGCCTATCCACACATTTTCTTAAATTGCTATATACATATAAGGAAAAAATAAGTGAACTCAAGCTTTGAAGTTAGAATTTTTACTAGTTCAGAGTTCATGCTGTAAAACCTTTATTATTACTCTTTTCAGATGGGTGACTCATTTTCTTGCTCCTACTATAAATGCAATTACATTAATTTTTTTTCAAGTACTCGGTGATTAGATAAGCTGCATACGATAGGAAATGAATGCAATTAAAATTTATTTTTTTAATCAATATTATATAATGACCCCTTTATTATTATGTTTAAGGAGAGAGATTGGAATTTGGATGGCTAGTTTATCACTTTTTCTTTAATTGCCATTTATTTTACTAGATACTCTCAAATTAGCTTTATTTTTACTTGCACCAGTGTAAGCTTTAAAAATTAAATGGAGTAAGTTAGCTCATCACAGCCTCTTAGAAGGTTTCTCAAAATCTTAATCTATTTCATGGGACTTTAAAAGACAGAGCATTTATTTTTTCTTTAGATATATTGTGGTTAAACTAAATGAAGTTGTGTAGCGGTTCCAGCTGAGTATGCAGGGAGACGGGTGGTGGCAAACAATTAGTTGCCATGGTGAGAGGCCCTGCTTCCTCCCTACCTGCTTCCCACTCTACTTTGCAGTATTGATCTCCTAGCCTGGCGGGCGAGCTGGCTGGCTGGCTGACTGACTGGCTGGCTGGCTGACTGACTTACTGGTTGGCTGTGTTGCTAGGCCACGATCACTTGGACTAGCCTATCCACACATTTTCTTAAATTGCTATACACATATAAGAAAATAAGTCAACTCAAACTTTGAAGTTAGAATTTTCACTAGTTCAGAGTTTATGCTTTGTACAACCATGCTGTCAAACCTTCATTATTACTCTTTTCAGACGGGTGACTTATTTTTCTATTGCCTATAACTTTAGAACGAAACAATAAATAATTTTAAACACACCATCTTCATGATTACCTAAAGCATATTTTGTAGAGTCTCATCAAAATCTGATTCTTTGGTGATCTTTTGCTTGGAAACAAAGAAGCATTGTTCTTAAGCTATTGATGTATGAGGGTGTATCAAAACGTTTCAAGACTAGTTCTGTAAAATGGAAATAAATTACCTGATTTAAATTTGGCCAGTATCTCTTTCAAAGTAGTTCCCTTGTGCAGCGAAACACTGATCCCAGCACTTTTTCCACCTTTGGAAAGCCCTCTGGAAGTCCTTGTTTCAAAGTGTACACAACACAGCCTGCGATTCACGCTTGATTTCATTCACGGTATTGAACTGGTGAACAGCTTTAACTTAATCTTTGGGAAGAGGAAGAAGTCACAGGGGGCCAAATCCGGTGAGTACGGGGTGTGAGGAGCGATGATAATGTGGTCGCGCCAGATAAACTCGCGCGTTTTCATCACTGTGTGTGCAGGTGCGTTGTTATGTGTGAGTAACCAACTGTCCGCATACCACTGTTCTGGTCTTTTTCGCCGAATGTCCTCCCTCAGACGCCTCATAACATGACAGTAGAACTCGCGTTGACAGTCGGTTGACAATTCATAATGCACAATCCAGCGAATGTCAAAGAAAATAATGAGCATGCAGTTGGTTGCGCTCCTTACCTGCTTAACCTTATTCGGTCTTGGAGATCTGGGGCTCTTCCACTGTGAAGACTGTTGTTTGGTCTCCGGGTCGTAATCATAGAGGATTGTCTGCACTGATCCGTATGACACATTCACGATGTCATAAAGGCCCTTAATGGTCATCCCGCGATCCTCATGAACAAGGTGCCTAACTCTGTCCACAATATCAGGGTTTGTGTTCATGAAAGGTCGCCCTGACTTCTTTTCGTCTTTCAGTGAAGTTCTGCTGCTCCTGAAGCGCGAGTGCCACTCAAAACACACCGGCCGGCTCATAGCTTCATTGCCATAAGCCATATGCATCATTTGGAAGGTCTCCATTCCAGATTTTCCTACTAAGACACAGAATTTGATGTTCACTCTCTGCTCAAGTTTGCGGTCCATAATAAAATCGCAATTACACCCATGCACCTCTTCAAATAAACATAACACAGCCATTGGTCTACACAGAATGGTGTGACTTGTCATACTGTCAGATGGTCACAGCTCACCACACCAGCACATGCATCCCCATGCTGCGCTCTGTTTTTATTTTACAGAACCAGTCTTGAAACATTTCGATACTCCCTCATACAGTATCCCATATGTAAAAAAAACCCCACCACATATCTACTGGATTTACAAAGTCCTTAGTGTGTGTTTGTATGTTTGTGCAAGTTGGTGCATGTATGTGTGTACACACACCTCTAAGAAAGTTTTTGGTCACCGCATTTCACTACCCACTTGGTTTTTGCACTAATGTGTTAGGGATTAGGAAGGTTGAGAAAAAGTGCGCCCACATTTTCATGGAGGAATGGAACACAATTTAGGAAAAACCACTCATTACAATCAAGATTCCCACTATCAGCAATTCGGTTTATTGTGAGAGGAATGCCTTAGACCATTCAACCACCGAAACGGGTGAAGTTTAAAATTAAATAAAACAATTTAATTTATCAAGGTTTTAGAGGATCACAGTGTATGTCCTATGGTAACAGACATTGTAATAATAGTTTAAGTTTAGTGTGTTTGATTTGATCGACCACCCCTCTAGTCTAGCGATCAGAGTTCTTGACTACAGATCCAGAGGTCCTGGGTTTGATCACAGGTGCTTACAGATTTATCTGTGAAGCATTTGGTCTGGAACGGGTCAACTCATTCTTGTGAACACAAATAAGGAGCTACTTGAATAAAGATGTGGCAGCTCCGGTCTAGAAAACTAAGATTAATGGTCGGAGGGTTTGTTGTGCTGACCACATGACACCCTCTATTCACAAATGCTGGCACTATTATTGCCAACATGCGGCGGCTGGTTGGTCAATGTAGCTCACTTGCGGGCTGATGCCATGGAGTTTTTTCCTTTTGATCATTATGATACCAACAGTCAATAGGGAGCTGTGACAGGCCAGGCCTGAGGAAAGTAACAAGTTCTCCCTATTTTTATTACACATCACTCACAGTGATTAAGATATATTGGTTGAAACCAATCATAGTTCCTTTGATTGCTAAAACCTCCCATGGTGTATTGTATTTAATTTTAAGTGTAAAAATTATAAATGCCTGGTTATATATAATGTATCATAATACACCACATCTCAACATCAATCTAGTCATTGTGTTCCTGTTGTTGAAGTTAGATTATTTGCTTTGTATCCTGAAATGTTTGTTACTTTTAAACATTTTATCTCTTAAGTCTATGCCTGATGCACATGAACATAGTATGAAGTAATATCATTTGAACTTTGTAAAAAGTAAAGATCAACTGTATACATATCTTGGCTTGAGCTTAAATGGGAAGGACTCTCGGGTGTGGGTTTCAAAAGGTTTATTCTCAAACTAGTCATATGCAAACTAAAGACAAGGGTGTATTCTACATAGTTAGGTCAAAGAGGAGGGGAGAACTAGGATTGTAAAGGATTGGGGTTGGCATCTGTTAATGTTTTCAATTATTCATCACTAGCTAGATCCAACTAATCAAGCACCACATAAAATTTCACTTTTGATATTATATTAAATATTCACTTTGGTCAATTCATTCCAAATGTTTTTGTGCATGTGTTATGTAATATGTGCTTAAATCCATTCTTGCCACTGTTAATATGTATATTCTCATCACTTACGTTTCTCACCCCCACCCCTAGTAGCTACAGCCCTGATACTACCATTGGCAAAACACTTTTTTTTTTACAATTATTGCTAAGCACAAATTAAGGGCATATGTTTTCTTTCGACCATCTTACAGTTACCTAGCTACAAAAACTGCATTTGTAATTTCTCAAACATTTTCGTGAGTCGGCCTAGAAATCTTCTAAATTTATACACACCTCACCAACATTTGTGTGCTTAGATTAAAAAACTAGATTTAACCAAGCTTTCATTCACTGTATCATCAGATGCCACCAAAAGTGGGTTGAGAAGGTGGGGTTTTTCAAGTTATTATCCATATGGGTCTTTGTTTTACTATAGAATTGGCATCGAACTAAGCTTTTCCCCTACATTAATCATTTGGCATGTTATTGAAGTCATATTGATGCACCTGGGACACATATATGCAATTTTGGGTTCAGTGAAATGTTTTTAAAGATTCCAAACATCTTCTTTTATCTGTTAAATGGTTAAGTAAGTCTGGAAAGAGCATGAGTTTATACTTTTGCATAATTGAATGATTTATTAACAACAAAAATTAGCTATAATTTTTTTGACAAATTTGAAATGAATCCAAACTAATTTTTTTCTATATTGTACTCGCCTTCATTTTTTACCGAGTTTAGTTTTAACTGATTTTTTCTAAAAAAACAACAAAACTTGAACATCCTCTTCTTGGTCACAAGATTATTCCCTTATAATCACAGTAAAGTGCCTTAAAAACAGTTCCTGAATGTCTCTGACACTGCAGGACCATCAATCAAGTAACATCCTTTTATCATAGCTGTTCATAAAGAACAACTTAGTATTTCTCAAGGATTACCAACACCGGAAAAAAAACCTCTTTTCCAGCATCACAAGAAAATGTTGACTAAGTAAAAATGAAGAGCTTTATTTTATGAAATGGAAACTAGTAAATTTAAAGAGATTGAGATCCCTAGATCCTGAAAAGGCTTAAGACACATGTTTTAGCCAAGTCAGTCACACCCAGTAATTCACATAAAGACTCATGTTGATAGTTTATCTGTCAATGAACAAGAAGAAAATGCACCATGTGGTTTTTTTTAAACTTTGTTTTCTTGACATAAAGTCCAGAACAAAAGAAGACTGGATTCATTGTCAAAGCTGCAAATGTTGGTTTTATGAAGTATGTGTCGGAGCCTTCAGTAAAAATTTTTTTTTTAAAGTGTGGAAAAATACATTTATAAACATTTGGTTTTCATTTAATAATATACACATTTTTGATGAAAATATGTAAAAATATTTATTTTTATTTTAAAATATCAAAATAAATACTTAATTCTGAAACAAATAACGTCATATTTTGTACTAAAATGCTATTTACACTTTAAAATATATTTTGTTATTATCTAGTAGATTTCTTACAACCAAAATATTACTAAATATAGTTCAGAAGATATGATTCAAAATATTAATAAATGTTACAAAAATTTTACAACCATATTGGAGGTAAAAACTGAAATTATAGTTGAAATGGCCCATCTAGTCTTCCCCATTGAAATGATATGGTAGTTCTTCCAGACACTAGCAAGAAATGCTTGATACACATCATCAAGTGTCTACTAGCTTCTCATATAATTATCAAAAACCAAATTCTTGCAATTATTTTGCTGAATATATACATTTCCAAAATTATAAAACTTTGTGAAGCTGCAAAATTAGATTATGATCATTTCTTGTGTCTAGTATAATGGCCTTCTCAACACATCAATGGCTGAAGATGACTGAATCACAGTAAGCAAACAAGAACAGTGCTGAATAGAATAGAAAATAAACTATATTTTTAAAATGTACTACACCAGTGTTTTGCAAAATTTTTATGTTAGAGGTACACATAACATGCCTACATTTTTTACAGCACATTGTTTTGTTTTGGATACACATTTGCTGCAAGGAAAATGGATAATGCACCCAGTCCAATGGTTGTATGGTAAATCATAGTTAAGAAAGTATAAACTAAGTTTTTCCTGAAGTAACTGCAAATGTTCCGGGATTAAAGGTTGAAGCTCTTTTTTCTGTGCCTGTTTCTTTAACATTGTAAAAATGTAGTTCAAACCATTAGTAATTTGGATACACCATAATTCTAATTTCAGGTGAAAGCCTTAAATTTTGTTAGATGTATTAAAATATTAGTAAGAACAAGTAAGTAAAAAATGCGGACGTCACACAGCTGCAGCTCGGACCAGTTTCATTCGTGTTCTTATTGAATAGTTATGTGTGGCACTTTGGGCTGTGGCCGGACGACACACCAAATTCATTGCAATGACACACTCTTTATAGAACACTGAACTAGACTGTTTAACTTTCATCGATGGGCACAAAAGCTAAGGTGTAAGTGTCTACAATTCTGTTTTGCCGATAATGGGAAGGTTGGAGTAAGAATCCAGCCAGGTCATGGTGGCAAAACACACAGAAAAACTGGAAAAGTCAGGGAATTTTTTTGTTAGAAAATTTAATCAAAAATATGTATTTAAATTATCTGATTTTTACACAACTAGTTATGCACCTAATAATTTAAACAAAAATGAGAGCTTTGGTTTTCTTGGTGGAATCAAAATTGCATTGTCTAGATATGTTGTTCTAACCTGAGATGATTATACAGTGTTTGTTTTACAACACATTTGCACAGGGACAATAATAATACCTATTACATAAAACATTAAATACTTAATAAAGAATTTATAATAATGTTGAGGTTTAGCAGCCATTGGACTGTTTAAAAAAAAATGTGATCTATGTAATCAACATAAAAATTGCCATTCACCCAGTAAAACTGTAAAAAGGTTAAGTGGGGAATTTTTTAAAATGTCTAGAAAACCTGATAAAGTTGGGCAATTTTATAATAAAAGTTTTGTTGCCACTATGCAGGTGTATTTATTTTTCTGAAATGGTTTTCCACTTTTTCCATTCAAATGAGGGTAAATTTACTTTAAATTATGCCTTACACACCCCCATTCCATTTTTGTAAATATGATAGCCCAAACCGGTAGTAATACGCATTGCATGTAAAAATAAAAACATTTTACAAAAACATAAAATATGCTTTCTCTTTTTAATTGATATATATTATATATATATATATATTCTTTATATATTCTTTAAAAATAATTAACTACAAATAACTATGTTTATAATAGTCATCAGATTAGACATTTATTGCATTACATAAGAAAAATACAAAAGGGTTCATAGTTCACACTAATCAACTATTGTTTTTTCACTGATTAAAATCCATTTGTTTTATTTTAATCCCATTTTCTCATTATTATATCATACATCACTTGATATTTAAAATAATCCATGCTGGCTTTAGTTTAATCCTCTAATTTACAATGGGCCAATCTCTACTGGTCATAATATACAACAAAGTTCCTGGCTGTTATAGACAAATCATTATGGAAGAAGATTTAATTTTTTTAATGCCAGAAGTGTATTTTTCACAACACTTTACTGAATGTGTATATAATCTTAAAAGGGATTTGTGAGACTCCAACATTTCTTGAGCTTGCAATAAAAATATGTAAATCAACTGAAACTAATCCAAAATAAATGTGAATCTTAGAATTGTACTACTGTTAAAACATAGAAATAATCTATTAGAAAAACCTGCTTTGGTGGCCACATGGTATAAGGTGTCACTCTCTTGTTAGACTAGACTGCCGATGACAGGGAGATTGGCGTTCAAATCCCGGTCAGGTGCACTGAGAGGTGTTTTTCCAAAAAGGTTTTTATGTTCTCCATGTAAATGCAGTACACTTTCTCTGAATTCACCCTTCTTCATCCCTAACTCATTAGCGTAGTTAATACATATACATATAACCTGAACAGGTAGTATAGTGCTAAAAAAATATATACTTTTTTGATATTAAAACTTTTGGAAAGGCTTTTTTTTTAAAAAAAAGTTTAGTAATTTTCAACTAAATCAAAAGATTTAAGGTGCACACACACAACAGATTAGAGTTTGTTTCTTATTTTGGAATAGAAATAAGTAGGTATTAAAATGTTTAAATAAATAATTTTATGATATTGGTTTTGGGCCTTGTCTTGATTATTATTGTGTTTATAATCATCTAAAGCAAAAAATTTGCTTCTCATCAGGGATGTAGTGGTGCGGAAATGCCCTTTCGGCACTGCTTTTCATGAACAAATATTAAAAATATATAAATTTTTTTAATAAAGTTACTATGCAATTCTAAGTTAACTAATTGATTTTATATCAATATTATGTTAAAACCTTTTTTTCATACTATGAATCAATAAATTCTTTTGAAATTTACTGTGTTCTATGCGATTTTTTGGAATCTTAGGGGAAGTGCACTAAGTAAGTTTCTGCATTAGTAACCATTAAAAAATGCTCCATATATCTTCTAGAGGTATTTATGTTTGTGTGTGCCCCCCAGACCCTCCTTCAACTTTGGGGTGGCTTCGGCCTTGCGTTCCGGCACTGATAAATTTATGACTACACTACTGCTTCTCACTTATCTTTAACAAGACTTTTTAGGAAACTACATTAACCTGGATTTTTTTTAAGCTAATATTTTACTATAAAATAGTCTTGTGTATCAAAGTGAATGATAAATGCCAACATATTTTGTTTATTTTTCCTCTAATTTAAAGGCAGTGATGTTCAAAATCAATGGTATTGTTTTAGAAATGGTGGAAGCCATGAAAAGAGTGGCTTCTTTGGATATGGATTTGACTGTGGAGGAACGCAATCTCTTATCAGTGGCTTATAAGAACGTGATCGGAGCACGTCGTGCAAGCTGGAGGATCATAAGTTCTATAGAGCAAAAAGAAGAAAATAAAGGAGCAGAAATGAAATTAATAATGATCCGGGCCTATCGTTCTAAAGTAAGCATATTTATAAAAAAATTAAATTTATACACATTAAAACCTCTGATAACCGAAATAAAGAGGGCTGAACCCATTTCAGATAGGTAAATTTTCAGATATGAAATTAATACCCCTCTGAAGAGTTAAAAGGTAAAAAAAATTATAAAACAAATAACATATATAGTAAAATAAAAGTATGTTTTGTATATGTTTGTACATATACTATTTAATTAAAGGGTTATTCAATATAAGATTTGTTAAATACACCACATAACTAAATTTATAATTTCTTCTGAAAAAAGTCTGAAATTTTCTTTAAACTCTTATTTAAGATTACTAAATCTTAACAAATAAAGGCTTTACCAACATAAAACCTTTATTTTGTCAGTTCAACTAGTGAAAAAATACATTTAAAAAATGCGGTTAGCAGTTTCGGATATGCCGTCTTGGTTTAGAATATTAGAGGTCGGAATATGGGAGGCTTTACTGTAATTGATATATAACTTGTTAAAACAATATTTTCAAACTAACAAGGCCAATTTGTTGATTTTTTTTCTACAAGCAATTCAAGACACCTAAAATATTTGAAACTTTTATATATGTTTTGTTTGAAACAAAATTCAAATAAATAATAAATATTAACTATTCTGTTTTTCATATCATTAACAAATCATTGGTGGAATGACTATTTCATAATTTGGGTCAAACTAATTTCCTTGTGTGATAGCTTTAATAACAAAGGGGCTACTGATCAAGAAAACTGGAAATTATGTTTGAATTTTGAACCCCAGAAAAAAAAAAGTAAAATCACTTGAATTATTTGCTCTGTTGAGACTTTATCAATTGTCCTATTCATAGATAAAGGTATACCTCTATGAATGTATAGTCAATCCAAACAAATGTTCCTAAATTATATTTTGTATGAAAAAAAAAGCTCCAACTTATATTCCTTGAACTAACTTGACTGCCAACATGTCTTGTGTAAGGGGAAAAAGGGTGACTGGAGAACATCTTGGTTGCGGTAGTATTATTAGGAAGTATTTGTGTTGACATCGCAAAGTTCAAAACAATGATGTGAAAAACATTTTTATATATACCTACGTATGTTGTTTATTCACTACTGTCAATTGCACATGCATCAGATGTGACTAGTTCACCACTTGTGACTGCACATATCACAAGTGGTTTAATGGTTTTCTGATCCTAGGATGAAACAAAAATGGATAGGAATGTAGGGGGATGTAATCCACATTCTGCTCCCTATATTTTTTCTACACCAGAGGTTTTTTTCTATAAATGCTCTATATTGTACATACAAGCTCTTACCAGCAACTTAAAGATGTGCCTGCCACTTTTTATTTTGATTTTAATGTTAGACTTATATTCATATGCTGTGGGAAAGTTACCGAGTGTGATTTATGAAAAAAATTTATAGTTCTAGAACAAAATATGTTGTAAAACTAAATTTCAAGGATGGTTGAGGTTTATATTGAATTAAATTGCTACTTTTCTAAAATAAATGGGGCAGTCCACCACACAGAATTTCTCTCTTTTATCTCAAAATAAAAATACTAAAATAACTATTAAGGATTGGGAAACAAAATAATATACATTGTTGCGGAAACACTCCACCAAAGAGCATAAATTAAATTAAACAACTCCCTTATAGAAACATTGGGAAAGAGTAACATCTCTGTCCAACAAAGAGCTTAATTCAATATTTCAAAATGCTTTATAAAAATTTATTTTTGCTTATAACTCAAAACTATTGGTTTTAAAAAAGTATTCCAAATTAATTTATTTTTATTTCTTATAGTAATAGAATTTTACCATGATAAGCTATTTCGTATCTCAAATAGTTGCGGGGATATGATGAAAATGGGACATTTTTCCTTCTCTAAAGCACCCTTAAATTCATTTTCATGGGAAAATAAGGGTTGCCATTTTGTTTGTAATGTTTAACAGTACCTAGATACAGCGGTTAATTAAAATTGTTAAAGCGGATTTGGAGAAAATCGATTTTAGATCTTTTTGCCATTCACTCAACTACCCTTAATTTTAGGGTTAGATATCTAATTCCAAAAACTCTTTGGGGAAACCCTGTGAAATCCCTAGATACAAAGTTTTAGCCTGATTGGTAAAATGATTTCACCTCTAGACCGAAACACACACCCACATACACCCACACCCACCCACCCACACACACCCACACCCACCCACACACACACCCACA
>CABFWO010000514.1:183202-262386 GCA_902155825.1 Timema genevievae | reverse complement strand
CACACACACACCCACACACACACCCACACACACACACACACACACACACACACACACACACACACACCAAGAGACTGCATCGGGAAAACTACTTTTTTGGTTTAAGGGGGTCGTGAAATGTCAACATTTATCAAAATATAAAGTTCATGTTTTTTTGATGATCACAATACTTCTCTCTCTGAGGGATAGGGAGATAGTAAAATTAGAGCACCTATAATGGGTTTACAAATCTAAGATTTGAGGTTGATTGTGTTATGATCCCAATAGGTTCAATATTATTTTATATGTAGTAGTATTTTGATGTAAGTTTGTAAATATATTTTCTCAAGAGCCAGAATTGTATCCTGTATGTTGTATTGAATTCTTTTTTTTAATTGGGTGAAGCAAGAACTGCATGACATCTGTTCTGATATTTTTTCTTTCCTTAGGTGGAGCAAGAACTGCGTGACATCTGTTCTGATATACTTTCAGTATTGGACACCCATTTGATCCCTTGTGCTTTAACAGGCGAATCAAAAGTATTTTATTACAAAATGTAGGTACTATTTATTATTAGTTACAATATAACAAACCTTTTCTTACAGTATAGTTGAAATACTTTATTTTTCTTTTTATAGGTGCAGGGTGTAGTGATTAAAAAAGTCATTGTACCAGATATAATGGAAAAAATAGGTTTTTGATTATTTCAGTTTTTGAATTCAAATTTTGTTCTTACATAGCCATATGCCAATTTCAATCAAATGTTAAGTTTGTTTCTTATTTAGCTTTGTGTGTGTGTGTATATCATATATAAATAAACACAACTATTAATAACAACTCTTAAACATTCTTTAAAATAAACTTTTTTTTTTATAGCTCTGACCCCCAAATTTGTAAATTTTTAAATTTTCTTAATACAGTGAACCTATTTTGATATAGGTACGCATTTTGGCCTTTGAACACATATTTTTTTAGTTTTAAATTGAAAGTTGCAGTCTCCATAAGTCACTGTGTTATTGCAAATGGCCATGAGTAGACATGCTTACTTAATCCACACACTAACTTAAATATTGAGTTTAATAGTACTGTGTATGAGAATATTCTGAATCTCTTGTGATAATAGTGCTAGCCTGCCCAATGTCCATATTTATTTGAAAGTAGGTGACCTGGTGGTCTAGGGGTAAGGTGTCAGACTTCTGTGCTGAGGGTCCGGGGTTCAAACCTCGTTCCCGGCAAAGATTTATCTGATTGCCGAACCCTTCCATCACCTCTGACAAGATGTGTATTAATCACAACTTGTGAATGTGAGGAATGCCAGGCCTCCACCGTGGTTCGGATTCCACGTTAAACTGTAGGTCCTCCATTTCATTTCACAATCACCCTACCATTACACATTAGCGTAAGTGCGTATAACCCGAACGGGTAGTAAGACGCGGTGCTAATAATAATAATAATAATAATAATATTTGAAAGTATGTTTACACACACTCATTCTAAAATGAAGAGAAATCATTGTTAATTACTATACCCTCTGTTTACCCTGCATGGTAAAATTTTTGATATCAAAATTATATGAAACTTAAGACACACTTAATACCTAAAGAAAATGTTAAAGATATTTGAATTATTGCACTTATAGGAAGGGTGACTATCACCGCTATCTTGCAGAGTTTGCTACTGGCAATGACAAGAAAGAGGCTGCCGAAAATTCCCTGGTTGCTTACAAGGCAGCAAGTGATGTTGCCATGACAGATCTCCCACCCACACATCCTATCAGGTTTGTCATTGTTTTGAATTATACTATTGCTACTTAGTATGTTTATTATAGATTAGTAAAATACCTGTCTCAGGTTTGACCAGGCTTTCTAGTTCAAGTTGTCATTCACTTGATTTATCTATATTTTTTGCAAAACACACTGAGTTTTTTTTGTGTGTGTATAAAAGTGAAATAGAATACTTATTTGTAAATAGATAGGTATATTATTATTTCTACTGATCCCGTTGAAGTAATTCGATTCCATAATATGGAACAAGATAGAATATTTCCAAACTATTAGTTCAATAATCTTAAGTAAGCTCGGTTGAAAAATTAATCCAAAGTATTTTAAAATGTAAAATGATTTTATAGTTTGGTTTAGTCAGTCCCGCACTAGACTAGACTGCAGATGACAAAGAAATCAAGGTTTGAATCCCGGTTGGATTTACTGAGGCTGGCTTTTAAGTGGTTTTCCTCTCTCCCTCCATGCAAAGGGGGTACAGTTCCTCTAAATTCAACCTTCCTCATTGCTAACTCATTAGCATAATTAGTACATATATGTAACTTGAACAGTTAGACATGGTATTAAAAAAACTTTGTTTAGTTCTTTGGAATGCAAATTATATTATTTATATTCGTCATATATTTTATTTTGAACCAATTCGGATTTGCTATAGCTCTTTGTAAAAATAAAAAATAAAAACTTGTTCAACTTGAAGACGATAGTTAAGCGATTTGAAATTCATTCCATTCTACTAAAATTTTCTGTATATTCTTGTTACACCCCCCCACATCCCCTCTTGTTTGGTTGAATGTATATTTATTTTATTGTTGCTATGGGCCAGGTAGTGTGATTCTTTTTAATTTTTGTAATTTCTGTGTCTTTTTGCCATTTTAGTTTGCTCTAACTTTTTATTGAGAATTCTATTGGTTCTTTATGCACTTTGTCACTGAGAAAATTGTCTTTTCCCCTTCCATAAAAATCACTTAAATCACCTTTTTCTAAAAAGTTTCACAAAATGATAGAAAAAAGTAATATTTTCACTTTGAACAAAATTTTAAAAACACCACATTGGTGGGCCCCCTGACCATACATAAATCTAATCCAGTATGGTTTCCCAGGGACAGGCAGTTCAGGGTTTAAATCCTGGAAAGATGTACTGAGGGTGGGTTTTACAAAATGGTTTCCACTTTCTCTGTCCAAAAATGCAGGTACATTTGGTTTATTCTGAGAGAGGGCAGTCTTACCTTGAAAAAAACTACACTATGGCATAGCTTATAAAAGAAAGCCATACTGCAATAGGGCAAGATGAGTGCTTTCTTTCAGCTTAAACAAAGTGTATGTTTTCATTTATACTTTCCTCATCCCTATATCATTAACGTGATAATATGCGCATAGCACCGGCCTTCTAATAAACAATGGATGCATTATGATGTGACACTTATCTTAGTTATCTACCTGAAATCCTCATACTTTCTGAAACTTGTTCAATGTCCTCAACTGTAGAAAGACTTGCAGGCTAAACCTTCATGGCATTAAGGCCATAATTTTTTAACAATAATGAAAATAACTACTTGAACTATTTTAATTTGTTTGTGTGCATATATTGAAGGGCCTAATAAATACTCATTAAAATGAGATATAACTGTGATTATTCAACCTTAATTCAAAGACAAATCTAGCTTATTCACTCTTCTCTAATTATTGTCAAGACTGCAGATTAGTCAGTGGCTATCATGCTACGCATTAATTAGTTCATGATCTCCCCTAGAAAACAGTTGTCAACTTTCATCATCTGGGGAAGTTGACTTTTCTTTGGACATTTGGAACAATATATTTATACATCCATTAGAGAGAAAATAGTTGGTCTGCCTAATAATTCTACTGGCTCATCATGCTTTTGATTACTATTAATGTGTAAAACGATGGATGGGTATTCTACAACCAAATTAACCAAAACTTTTGTTGGACAGAATAATGATTGAAAGACATAATATGTATCAATTATTCTTGACACGATTTATTGTGTGACCGGTACAGCATTCGGCTGAAACTTGACTAACTGTTCATTAGTTGAAAAGGTTTTTAAGACCAAGGTCAGGTGACATCTGTCTGTGCTATAGGAAACTACAAATGTAAACAAACATTTTGGCTGTAATAATTGGAACTCCAACAACTTTGATTGTAGTATTTTAAAGTTCTCCACAGAATCTGGTCCCAAAAAAATATTACAACATAAAAACTTTTGCCAAGCAAAAGTTAGTGTTGCTGTGACATTAATCAAAGTGCTTTTAAATAAAGCTTCAGTCACAACTCACTTTAACCGATAAAACATGGAAGACCAACAAATCAACAGCATAAAGAATTTCTTGCTTTCAAGCCATGATTTATAGTAAAAAGTGCATGACAAGTAAGCAATGGTGTCAACACACATTCTTCAGGTACTTCAACAATTGAAACATATTTTCAAGTTATCTATGGGCTTTTTAGATTCTCGTCACTAAGCCCAATGCCTGGAAATACTAGAGGGACAGACTAAACATACCGTTGCAAATCTCATAGACCAGTATATATACCACTTTGAGTGTAGTGCCTGTGTGTGTATGCGTGTGTGTGTGTGTGTGTATAATATATTTATATTAGAGTTGGGTTGAATCCACCATTTTACAAATCTAAATCTCCAATTTGTCTTTGAATCTCGATTCTTGAATCCAAATTCTATTTCTTGGAATAATTATTAACATAAGAGGAAATATAAATATAATAGAATAAATAAATAGAGAGAAAGAGAAAGGAAAAAAAAGAGTGACTATTATTTGTTCTGTTTTAAGACAGGTCCATTCACTTTGTCAGTGAACTTAGACCGCCAATGCGCCCTGTCCTCTGCCACCTCCTTGAGCTCCGAGAATTTTCTTCTTTCCTTCAAGTGATTGTCATGGCGATCCTTGACCTAATTTCCTTGCTGCAGTAGGTCTCCTTTGATCCTTTGTCAAGACTTCCAGGTACTTGACGTGCTCTGTTTTCGAACTCCTGGTTTCCTATTTTGATTTTCAGCGGCTCTTCAATTTTTGAAATCGCCATCACTTTTGACTTCTCATTGTTGATCTGCATGTCATATCTTCTTCCTATCTCCACCAGCCGGTCCATTATTTCCTGCAACTCTTCTTTATTTTTGGCCATCAATGCTTGATCATCTGTGTATTTTACTCGTTTTATGACACGTCCTATCTTTAAATTGCCACCTCTTTCCAAGGCTTCCCTGACCAGCCACTCAATTTGAATAGATTGGGTAGCAAACAGTGTAGCATTGTATAATAAATTATAATTTAAAATATTTTCCTTGCCATATCATTATGCTGGTCATGGCTAGCCAGTACAATGATTACTTTAAATTGAAATAGAAATTTCCCTCAATGTTTTAAGGTTAAGATTTTCTTATTAATAACAGAGCTAATTTTAGTACAAGAAACTAAAAAAAATGTTTTACCTTTTTTCTTCTATAGGGACCAGGATAGTAATAGTTTAAAACAGTAGCTTCTCAAAATTTACATACGAAATGGTTGGTCTGAATACAATAGTGCACTCATATATTAGTATCAAAAACACATGACTTCAACAGCTGATACATATGCTGCCATCTCATATTGCACCAGCAAATGGAACTCAAGAGGCCAGGACAATTATTATTGTCTTGGAGACAGCTGTTTAAGATAAATTTATTCATGTTATTCAATACAAAAAACATAACTAAGAATTTTGCTTATCATAAAGTGTAATAAGGTGGACTAGCTCAAGATAGGGATAGGTGGCAAACTTTTGTAAGTGTGACATTGAACTTTCGAGTTCCTAATGCCATCGGGTAAGTAAGTAAAGTAAAAATAAAGGTATGCCACTTTGCTATTTTTTAAATTCTCATTATTTCTTAGGTAATGAAAAAAATGTTTGAGGAGACCGGCCAGGAAAATAATTTTGGTCACATTTTAGATTAAAATGTTGAAAAAAATTATATATGTATTATTTGTTATATCAACAAAATAGGCTTTGTTTTGTATGTATACATTTTTTCTTTATCTGACCAAAGTCAAATTAATAACCAGTGGTTATTTGCCTCTTTCGTGAGAATGACCCTTACCATTAATTTGTTCATAAAAAGTATTGAATATAAAACAGGATGGGAGAAAAGCATGTGTCTTTTCTCTAGAGCTTCACACTTGTATGCCAATCTTCTTGCACTTAATTATAAACTTAGTTGATTAAGTAATGAGGTACTTCATAATTGTATATTTATCAATGTTTTAATAATTGTTTTGTGTTGTGTCCATACAGGTTGGGTCTTGCACTGAACTTCTCTGTTTTTTACTATGAGATACTAAATTCGCCAGACCGAGCGTGCAGGCTTGCAAAGGCAGCATTTGATGATGCCATAGCAGAACTAGATACATTAAGTGAAGAGAGCTACAAAGATTCAACTCTCATTATGCAACTATTGAGAGACAACCTCACTCTTTGGACATCAGACATGCAAGGAGAAAGTATGTAAATCTAAAATTATTTTCAACACATACTTAATAGATCTTGAATTTATAACATGTTTAATTTTTTCCATACCAGTTTGGTAATTTTAAAAGAAGGTAAATGTTTAAAAATCACTTAAAATTCATAACTTTTTAATAGCACGAATATATCATAAGTATTTGGAAGAAGGTACAGGAAAGGTAGACAGAAACATATAAACACATTTTGGCTTTTACAATGAAAGAACAACCCAATTCATACTTTACATTGCTGCCACTGAACAAAGAAGTAATGGCTACATCTTGAAGAAAATTGTTCGTTAGCGCCTGAATTCTCTGGCCTAGTTTTAATTTTATTGGAACTCATCATGAGGGAGTTTGAAACACGCAACTTTACTTTCTAAAAGAGAAAACAAAAAAACACAAAAGGGATATTGTATGTGAATCTATAATATATCTCGTTAGGGTAATTCTCTTTTCACTCAAAAAGCTAAGTGGTTTTTCTTGGAGACATAAACGTTAAAGATATATTATTATTCAAAAATCATTAAAAATACTCTTTAGGTTTTAACATTAAATCAGGTAATATACAACTGTCCTTTTTAATAGATAGTATCAATACTAAAAATATAACAAATAGTATAGTAAAATAACTTAAATACTTGCTACAAAATATATTTTGTCATTTTCAAAATGACCCTTTTAACCATTTTATTAATTTACACAGTTCCAATATATATATTCACTCATATGTTAATTTCTTTGTTTTTGTTTAAGGTGAAGTTGAGTTAAGAGCAGAGAACCTAGATGTAGAGGACCAAGATGTTTCGTAATTGTGCTGATCATTGAAATATTCCATAACTTCAAAGTCGACATTGTTCATGACCAGCTGAAGAAAGTTGAGTGAAATGAACACACTGCTGAAAATGATGCACATAGTGTTGTGGCTCTACAATACTGGGGAAAGAGGGCCTGAGGGGTAATAATAGATTTCTAAAAGACGCTGCTATTATATCACCATTTTCATGACTTTTTAAATAAACTGTAATTCCTCTTCAAATTGACATTAAGGTTACCATACAATCAGACTCGTCATTTATAATTTGTATGCAAGTTGAATGAAAGTTAATTATTGGCATTGATTAAAATATTTGTCAAAGTGTGTTTGTGTATGTGAAAATAATAATATATGCCAAATTAAATTTGCATGACATTTGATTGTTTAACCACATTTTTTAATCAGTTTACAAACATATTCACTCAAATAACATCCTTAGTGCACCTGTTGTCTTTCAAGCTCACAACATGTGTATTTAGTGTGAAATAGATTAAAATTACAATTGTGTTTTAGAAGCACTTTGTATATGTTCACATGTATGTGTGTGATTGTTTATGTAAAGCATGAGAGTAATTATTCCATTGTTCATAGTATGTAGTCAACTATCACAGCCATTTCCTGGTGTGCTGAGGTAATATTCCTTTTTATCATTCCAACAAATTTTTTTTCAGGCCTGTTTTGGATGATATTAATGTGATATAGTTGTGGAATCCATTTCCCCATGTGTTAGCTAGTTTGGATTAGCATAATATTTTATATGTACTTAAATTAAGGAACGTTTTGGCATGGCCAGGTTTGTGGACACTTGTTATTTTGCAGAGTTTAGAGATTTGTTTGATTTCTCTATCACACCTAAATGAACTCGAGCAATTTTTCATCAATAATTTTTTGAAAAAATCCCCTGTGTTCTTTAGTTATTTAGATTGTTAAACAGGGATACATACTTGTTTATTATAGATGTAAAAAAATAGATATCTACTGGTCCTATAAGCTAGGGAATAACAGAGCATGTTCTTTAGACTGAGGTGTATGTGGCACCAAATATGAGTTTGACATTCCAATTTTAGTAATATTTTAAAATAATTTCATCATCAGTGTGAAATTATATTTCTTTGTTATTCATCTCTCATACCACACAAGTGGATGATTTTAATATTTCTCAAGGCCACACAATATATCATTTGCAGTAATAATTTCTACTCAATTTATGGTAGTTTTTTCAGAATATATATTTTCCAAGGAAATGTTAAACTCCTTTTTACTCAAGAGCCAAATTTATTATATATCACTAATTACTGATTTGCTGGCTAAATTTTTAGTAAAGAAAAAGTATGTAAAGGATTTTGATGATAGTGCCATAAGTTGTTAAGCTGTGTATTCTTTAATTCCTTTTTCTTTAAGTTTTGATCTTATTGATAAGTTCATTAGCAGTCATGAAAATTGTTGATTTACATTTTTAGTTACCGCATGTTAGATTGTCTTATTTTCAACTAATGGAAATGTGAAACAAATTGTTTCACTTTTAAATTATAACAAATTGTATGTTGCTTCTTGGAAGGAAAGAACATGTTCAATAAATATGGGCCTGCCAAACGTAGAATGTGTTGTGCTAGTAAACTAAGATGTAAATCTTGGGTTACACAACAGAGGAGCAATAGTGTGCAATGGTTATGTAGTGATGCTCCAAATTGAAACTCTAGCATGAGACTGCTTAAGTTTTATCCACTGATGTGGAGCCTCCGCAAGTGAGGATTTATTTTTAAGTATCTCATTTTACTTTAAATTGCTGATTTGTTTTGTCTGTAATATTGCTAGATCAAAACCATTTGAATAGTTATTTACTTATTATTTTAAAGTGAACTTTTTGTATTGTAATATATCTAGAATGAATATGAAAAATAGTTCATATTTCTATCTTGATATAAAAAGTTTCATTAACATGTGAAGATTTCTTCTCTAAAAGATTAAAAGCCTTTGGTTAAATGTGTGAAGATAAATTTTGTAGAAATGTCACCTATGAGTTTCTATAAATTTACATACTAGAAAAAATGTAACCAAATACAAGTGTTTTCGCTTCTTGCAAAGTAGCATACATAAGAAAATATGTATCCTAATAAACTCAATAAATTTTATTTTATTGTTAAAAACCTGATAATGGTTTGTGTAAAGAAATTATTTCTTAACTATCAAGTAAATAAAACACACAAGCTTAAATTTTGTCTATAGTTAAACTTTTATTACAACTAGTTGAAAAATCACACCTTGAAAACCTAAAATTAAGCCCTCAATATCCTTAGTTACAACATTCATGTTTTTCCTGTGCTAAGGTTCATTCCTGTCCTAATAAATTAGGTACAAATATTGAAAGTGTAAAGATGTTAACTAAGTGCTTTCAATGTACTGGTATGGCGATGTTTTAGTTTGCCATTTTGTTATCAGTTGTGATCTTACAGGGTTCAGAATGATACTTTAAAATTTAATTCTGTTACAGATAAAGAATATTTGTAAATATTAACTCAAAGCTATCAATTAAAAAAAATCATTTACAGTTGTTTCTTTAACTTAAAAGTAAGTTTCTTATACACTTTATTTAAGAAAATTTACTTATTTTACATTCAAATATCAACCTTATAAAAACCTTATGCACTATTTACAACAACCACTTATTAAAAGCAGTTAAAATGGATAAAGAATTAAATAAAACTGTTCACCTGCTAGTGCTAACCTTTAAGCATGCGTTGCTATTCATTTAACATAAGCGTTCCTTAAAAAATACATTAATAAATATACATATATACACAATCAATTTATACCAGTTATTGGACATTTTATTTAAATCTCTGCTATTCAATATTTCACAAATACTTATATTTAGTGGCTTGGTCGTGACATAGTGCCCATTCTTACTTTCTCACAAAGAGAAAGTATATTAATCGTAAAAATTCACGAGCTCAAGATTAAAGAAATCTTGTGTTTTATGCTTCCTTGAAATAAAAAGGGGCTTTTACAATTTTGTCTGGTTGTACCTCTGGCAACAATTGATGAATCTCATTCAAACTTAATATTTAAATATATGGTCACTTCTAGGAGAAATAGATTTTTATTCTAGCTCTAAAATTAAGATTGGATTACTGATGAATTTATTTTGAAAATAGCTATAAAGATTTAGTTCAAAATGTATTTATAAAGTGTTTAATATGATAAATAATATTGTTTGATTGTTTTTGGAGATACATCTATTTGAGGATAGTTTACTGTGAACCGATGTTTGCAAATTTTGTTCCAAACTAGTCTATGAAAAAGTATGTAAGATTGTGTTAAAACTGTTTTTAAAACATTCTACTATGAGAAAGAGTTGAAGAGTGACCTGTACCTTTGGAACCAAACATGCTTTTAACATTTGGCATTAATGCTGCAACATTGATTATTAGAAGGGTAGTGACTGTTCTGTTATTAGTAAACGAGGGAATGTTTTTTACGGAGTTGAAATACAAGGCCATACATAATCCCTATGCAGGACATAGCTACTTCATGTGCTAGTTTTCTTTTAAAAGGGTATATTTATGTTCTTGAATTTGATTTTTCAAACATTAAATGTAAATGGCATTGGTTTTTACTTGCTAATACACATTTGTGTATGCTATATGTAAATACATATTTTTAGAACTGTAGGTACTTGTATAAATGAAAAAAAATAAAAATAGAATATAGATGTAAATATATAAAAAGTAATACAAATTCTGTTGAATAAACTTTGGTTCTAATATTTTACTCTCCTAGAAACTCCCAAATTTAAAGCTTTTGTTGGTAATTTGACTATCAAAACACAATTATAGGTACCAAAAGTACTAAGCCGTCACTCTCATGTTAAATTAGACTGCTGATAACAGCAAGATCAGCATTCGAATCCCAGTCGAGTGTACTGAGGGTGGTTTTTCCAAAATAGTTTTCCACACTTCCTTTATGCAAATGCGGGTGTACTTCCTCTAAATAACACTTTCCTCATCTCAAGCTCTCCAACATAATTAGTACATATGCATATAGCCTGAACCTGCACTGCTAAAAAAAAGTAACTCGCGGACACACAACATTCTATGTAGCTTTAAAAAATGCGAAAAGCTGAGATTTTTACCTGAAACAATGAAAATTCCTTAACACATTGTTTTCCACTGAGTGAGATATAACTTATCTGAGATTTCATAGAAATATATCAGCGATCATAAACTGTGACATTCACATGTAATGTCTTGTACATTAATGGTATTTATTTGTAATATACAATTTGTGCCGTTATATATTTGATAAACCATTTTCATTTTAAAGTGAGATTCCTGTGTATGACCCTAAAACATATATGTAAAATTTAATACACAAATCAAATAAGTAGCCTTTGAGGAATTCAAAGAGCAGTCCACTCCGAGAAGAATTATCAATAAAATATTTGAAAACGAAAGTTAGCGAATATATGTTAATATTGAAAGCATTCATCTTAAATATAAGAAAATTAAATTATGAAGCCATATTAACTTTGTGTTGTCATCTAGTAATTTTTATGAAAAAAAAATTACATTTCTATATTGTGATATCAAAAGCCTAAGAATTTAATTGTATACATTAAGGTGAAACTACAAGAATTTTTGAAAGAATGGTTCTGGCTTTACCACCGGCTTCTCTTCACAGGAAGTTATTCCAAATCTTTGAATGAAGGCCTAGCCTCACTGCTCACATTAGCTAAGATGAGATCAGTGTAGTATGAAGTTCTGGCAAGATGTGTTTTAAAGGCTACCACCAGAAAGTATATTTACCCAATTTTTTAAATTTATGTATAAACATCTCATCTGAAGGTAAAAGTTGTAATTTATGTCTTGGATGTTCTGTGCTACCAGTTGAAACAAAGCATTCCCCAAAAATGCTATTCGCCAACTTTGCCGGTAATAATTTGATCTGATACATAAAAGCTCTAAAGATGGATCCTTATTCTAACATCTTACATGGGTGCAAGTTTGTTAGAGCCATTCCCAAGTTGTTTCCACCAATGACTTCTGGGGAAAGGTGAAATAAATATAATCTTGTTGTTTCCACATCAAGTTTAAAAAATAATTCCATCTAGGAATTTTTTTGTATGAGTATTGTAAACTTAAGAGTAATTCCTTATTTCTGTTTGAAAAGTAAACTTGATATATCTTTTAAGGAAAAGTGAGACAATAGATCTCGAAGACCACCAGACTGGAAGTAAAATCAGGCCCCTACTAGACTGTTTCATGAATCATCTTTTTGGTGCGTTAAAAATATTTAAGCTTAAAAATAGGAACTCTTCATTAAACAAACCATTTTTACTGTCCTTATTTATGTTTTATGAATGATAATTTTGCAGTTAAATCTGCCGCACCATGATGAAAATAAAAAATAAATTCCTTTATTTAGCCTACAACCATAGTATATTTCTAAATTAACTTAATACCTTTTGCTTTGCCACTATTTCTTCTATATTATTGTCATATGGGCACATTTGTGTCCATTATTGGCTATAATTGGTGACTGGAGTATTTTTACTATGTTTATTAAGTATTATTAAGGTTTTTTTTAAACCTTTTGATGTCATCTAGCCGAAGAATAGTTTACTGGCGAGGTATCAACCATTGAGGTGTTTTTTTTGCCCCACCTTTGACTTTACTCTTCAGGCTCTGGCAACTAGGTTGGGGGTGAATTTGAAATGGTCTCATATTAATAGCATAGTTACATTTTGTGTGTGTTAAGTGATCATTCCATAGTACTAATGATTTTAATAATTCATTGACATTCCTTCAAACACTAATCAGTATCGAAATAGTTGAATGCAAGAACACAGGAATATGGTTTCTGCTTAGGTGGGCATTACAAACTTCATTTGGTTTTAAAATTATGAATTTAAAGACTTGTGAGAAATTTTACTCAGCAAGTTTGACCACAATAAATTGTATTGGTTTTTGTCCCTGTCTTCACTTCAGGTAGTTTATTGTTCTAAGAATAATTTAGTTAAAACAAGTCATGAAATATAATTTCCAAGGAGATAAATTTTAAGTTACCAAAATAATTATTCTAACTTGTTTAGTCTTTGAACTTCTAATGCGAGTTTCTTAAATGGTTGAGTCACTGAAACTAGCCGTTTTCACTTCAATACGTCATTTTTACATATATTTTTGGAAACTGTCCATTCATGTCATGTGCAAATAATTAGTAATTAGTAATAAGATGTTGTATATGTGTGACCTGATAAATTTATGGAAAACATTATAATTTGTGTTTAGTGCAGCTTAATCTTTACTGTAAAATAATAATGGCACTTTTTACACATGTTAAATTAACACATATGTCAACAAGTTAATTCCATGTTAAAAAGTAGCATATCAAGTAAAAAAAATCATTGTTTGGAACCCAACCAAATATTTTAATAATTCATCCTCTACCTAGGCTTTGAATGATAAACAAACATTCTTAACATTGTTTGCATTCTCTAAATTGTGCACACCATTTAATTACTTTAATGTCTTATCGTGATTTAAAAAATAAAATATTTGCACCCTTGTTAGATTTTAACTACTCTTTTGTTATGGGATCAAACAATTCCTCTCCATCAAAATAAGCTTACCTTAATTAACTGATAGATAAAAAAATAGTTATTCTGTAGGATTTATTATTATGAAATAAATTCTATTGATGGTAAGACAAGATAATATTAGACCAATGCTATTTGTAAATTTGAATATCGCTAAACACACAAAAAGAAAGTCAGTGTAGCGAGTACAGATATAATAAACAAATCACATTTCCAAACACTTGACAGTACTAATAGATTTATAATTTTCACTAAGCCAACATTAATGTTTAGTTAAGTGTTAATAGCATACACAGGTTTTAAATGTTTTGGTGACATGGTTGTTTGGAGGTATGTTTTAATCTGCATAACATTGAAAATTATATTTTATTTGCAAATATAGTTGGGTCCAATAATAATCTGAGGAGACTACTTAACTCAAGAAATAGTTTCTTCATTTCAGGGTACATTTCTTTGAAATTATTTTATTTACAAATACTCCAACAGTGTCTGGAGTTTTAATTGACTTTTGAATAGATAAAATCCTTCTCTTTTAAGCTTCGCCTCATCAAATCAAAATTTAGATATAGTTTTATGTGTTCATCCAATGATGCTGGAGCTATAAGCAATTTTTTTTAAAACAATATATTAAATCCAGGCTGTATTTTTATTCTTTTTAATTGATAATGTTGTGTAAACACTCAAAACTTTTTTTATATAATATGCTTTAGGTGAAACAAAGATGTAACTAGGACTTTGGTTCTGTTCTAACCTTTTTGGAGTGTTTCACTTTCATAATCATAAACTGTTTTCAGCCTGTGGTCAGGTTTGTTTAATAAAATGCCTCCATATCCCTCTGTCCTTCCACCATTCTGCCTCCTGCACTCTCTCTTCCTCTCACTGGCACATTTGCTTCTATATGTTCCTCCCAGCTTTTCCTCGCAGTCCCTTCCCTACTTACTTCATATCCATTAATCTTCTTGGAATCCTCTCCCCCTCCATCCTAATTATGTGTCCATACCATCTCATCGTATTCCAACTCCAGACCTTACATCTTCATTCCTTATCCTATCTCTTATGGTGGTTTTTCACTTTCTTGGTTCATAATGTTGGTTCCAAAAGATCTATTATTTCAATTTTTTTCCATCCTTGTCCCAAGTACTATCAAATGCATTAGCTGATCGTTGGCTTTTTACACATTGTAGTATCACATTCACAGATTTTTTTGCAACAACTTTGGTCCTAGTTATTCTTTGTAGAATATTATTGAGATTCTCAGTCAGTGAAAACACCATTTGACTTTGATTTGATAAAAAAATCTCACTTATGATTTTTTTTTAAGTCCGCTTGCCTTAGAGCTAGCTAGAATCATTACTCTCACAAGCCAAAGTGGCTTGAAAATCTAGCATAGCTAGGTACAGGTTTAGAACATCTGATAATGCTTATACAGTCCAACGAGATGGACACAATGGGCTTGGTCCAGCACTAGTCAAACTGGGCAAATACTACATATCACTTTGAAGAATTTTAAACAAACATTCCTATATCATTACTAACTGCAAACAATCCTGAATTAAAGGAATGATTTGTATGAGCCTTGTAATGCTAAATTAAGCGCATGAGCTACACAATGTATGAAATGCTAATGGCTATATTCTTGCTTTCACTCTTAATTTTTGCACCAGCTATGTTTGAATCGTTTGGTTATGTGGTTACCTCACGTTTGTTAGTAGGCTCATTTTTAGAACCATAGTGATGTTGGGATCTGGAATGAAAAAGACACATTCCTACATAGTAAGAAGTTGATTCAATTCCATTTGAATTTAAAGTTAAAAAATATGACATTTGATCAAACTGTCACTAAACCCCATGAATTGGATTAGATCCATTATCTTGAAAAAATTACTGTTTAATCGATGTCAAGTATAATCTTTTTAAATTTTCTTTGTATATACATACCCTAACAGGTTTTTACATTCTAACCTTCCAACTCCCAAATAAATGCGTATTAAATTTTGCCTTATATTTGTTGGGTGGAAACTGAAATATTTCTATTGTAAATTATTACTTTACGATTTCACTTTGATCATCATTAATAATATATTTGCCATCTATAAACTATAGCTTTTCTTTTACTATGTGATGCACTTATTTTATCTCTTGAGAATTGTTTGAAGATGATAGCTGCCATTCAAATAGGTATATTTTTAATAAAGTGTTTAAAATATTGCAAGACTCATGTTTTTCTCACAGATTTTTCTTTCAAGTGCATCATTATTTAGGTTTTATCAATATTAATAAGATTCAAAAATACTATCAAAATAAATCTTCTGCAGACATCTATTGAGAGAACTGGCTAAGGAATTTTCCTGACTTGTGAGTTAAGCCATCCAGCTAAGATTTCATGCAGTGCCACCATACTTCATGTCATGTAACTGGTAGTCCTAACTTTGTTAAAATCATATCTTGTCAAAGATCTATATTTCCCCTAGCTGTGTAGCAATCTGACTACAGTGAAAAAAATTCAATAAGAGAATGGCGAAGGAGGAAATTAGTGCATCAAACTGTAGCTTTGGTTGAATTAAGAGGATAATGATAGATTTCGAGAGGATATGGTTTTGTGACTCATGAACAGCATTAGTCTATTCTGGTTTAGATCATTATAGAGCTAGAAATCTGCTTGTAAACTCTAAAGCACACTAGACAAAAAGGGTTGTCAAGATCATGGTAAAAAAAACTTTCAAGTTAAGTTTTAGCAAATATATTTTTAATGTTCAGATTGTAATGATAGATTTGTAATTTACAAATTATATTTAATTTGAGGCACTATCTGAACCGACTGATATCAGCACAATACTTATATTAAGAGGAAACATAAATTTAACTAATAAAACACACTTCGGCTATGCCGAGAGTCAAACCTGCTAAGGTGTCAAACTTTAATGAATTAGTACTAGAAATACATGGTTATGCTCTCTTACTACCTATCTTGGCTATCTGCATATTTAAAATAATGTATGAATGAGAAAGGTAAAATTTGGGATTTGCTCACATTTTCTTGGAGGGGAGTGGTAAAACAGAAAAGAAAAACCTCAGTACAATCATGTGGGATTCGAACCCCAACCTTGTCACTGGTAATCTATTCTATTGAGTGTGTGATACAGGTAAAGTAAGATGATACACAACAGTATCCAGTTAGGTCATGGATGTCACTTTTATACAAGTTACACTGTCTATTTCCAATTAATCATTTGGAGGACGATTAGGAAATTTGTTTTTTTTACTTCACTGGGGTTAACTCGAATTAATTAACTATAAAATATTACTCTAATGTAGTATTTAATATATAATTGCAACTTTTCCAGAAACTCTGCACATCAACATAGGTTCACTTTTGGTTATATTGAGATTGGTGTATTTAATTACACGGGTTGATTTCTATTCTTGATCATGTTAAGACAGTTTTAAACTGCTGGAGGAATGTAGACACTGTTTACAGGCAACATCAAAGTATGATCAAACTAGGTAAGTCCTTTACTTAATGAGATAAGGAGTGTATACTGTAGGTTGAAAGATTAAGAATATGTTAACGTTTACCTTAATGTGCAACTCACCACCTGATTGGCTTATGCTTGGCAATAAATTAGAATTGCTTCTCATTATAATAGTCTATTTTTTTATGTGTGTATTATCAAATTGTCAAGAAATTAAGTTAGGTCAACTTTTTACATTCTTAAAAGAAAGACGTTTCCTTACTGTCACTTATGTATAAGAAAGAGAGAAATTAAAATTACTCGTAAACTCAACAAACAATTTAAAAGTTGTGGTAATTATTTTAACTTATCCATAAATTGAGTCAGGAGTACCACTAGATATATTTTAGTTGAAGTTTAAACCTTTTCTCTTGAAAATGACAACTGGACACAGAAATCAGATCAAATACTTTGGCTTAGTACGCCAATGCTCTATGACCTATCCAGACATCACATAGTTTTATGAGGTAGTTTGTGATTAACTTTTGAGACATTTAGATTAGGTTTGAAAACTCCTTTTATATATTCTAGGGCATCCAACTGAACTCATCTGTATTTCAAAGTTCGATGGCTACAGCCATTTTAGCAGGATATTAACAAGAGAAGCTATTATACTTTATAAACTTTCTAGATGATAAAAATATAACTTTATATGTTGGTGCTGAGCATTTCTATTTGTTTGCCCTGTATTGCCCAAAGTATGAAGAAACAAAACTTAATTCAAGTTATTTTTCATACTCTGCCTGTCCTGTCAGGCTATACACATATTTTAGAGGAAATGACACCATATTTGAATGAAGAATAAGTGGGAAACCGTTAAAAAAAATCCTCAGAACATTGGGTCAGGATTCAAACCCTCAGCCCCTATTAACTGAGAAGTTAATTAAAGTCTTAAGTATAAAAAACTTGATAATATAGTTTTTAAGTCTGATAACAATCAACTATTTTAATTTTCAAAAATAAGTCAAGAATAATCTCAAGAGAATACAAAGTCAAATGGGTTGTTTCGTAAACATAAGGACGAGACAATTTTTCCATCAAACTATAAACAATAAAAATTACACTTTTTTTTTTAAATTTCATATAACTCAAAATGTACAGTTTAACTAATTCATTAATATTTATTTTAGACACACTCTTCAGATTTATATTGTTTAGTAATAATGAATAATTGTTCTCTTGTAGAGTTTGCTTTATACAATCTTTTCTAGTGCTAAGTATTTATTTTACTCCAATCAGATTTATTTATTAATTATATTTAGTAATACCATTAATACATACTATTTGTGAAAAGTATGTTGTGTTTAAATTTAATATGTATGTGATCTTTATTTTCTATGGTTCTTTTAAAATGTAGCTACAAACCATATTTGCTCTATTAATAAATGAAAAGGAATAAGAGAAAAAGGCATTTTTTTAACAGACGGATGAAAACCATTCACACTTTGTGAGGCATGCCATTAGACAAATAAAAAATTGATTCCTTTTAATCCTTTACCCTATGGTTATTCTAACAAAATTATTGAGGGGATTGGTAACATGCAACAAAACTTTCTCAAGAGGAAACAAAAAAACTATAACAGGAAAAGAAGGTAAATTGTTAAGGATGAACAAAGATTAACCGATAAAAAAAATCACATGAAACAGCTTTACATAGTTTTATTAAATTGGATTTGTTCTAGAACGTGATAGTAATCATTTAATTCAGGTTAAACCTGAATTTTGGACAAACGGGAGAGAGACCCGATGTAAATCTTCATTATATAATTTAATTTATTTTGACTTGATAATGTTAAATGAAATAATGGGTAAACTATAATCTAATTTATTTAATATTTATGTGAAAAAGTGTAGTTCAAAATATAATATTCAGGTGAGCTCTCATCTATAAAATTGATAGTTGACAGTGGTTCTAAGTAAGATCTGGTATTTATTCTTTAATTCAAGGATTTTCAAATATCCATGGGGTTAAGTTTTCTGACCAATTTTGAGGGTATCTGAAAATTTTGGGTTTGGTCTAATGTTTCTTAAATCAGATAAATTATATTTTTCAACAAAACCTTATTTTATTGATAAATTTCAGTTTATAAAAAAATAGTAAAATTGTTATGTCTATTTGAAAAAAATACAAGTTACACACATTAATTTTATAAAATACATACAAGAAATGAAAAGTTATTGCAGATAGAAAAAATTGCACCCACAAGCTTGATTTTTTGTTAAACAACAGAGATAAAAAAAGTTTATAAAATGAGAAATACTAGATAAGAAACAAATTTAGATAAAGGTAAATACATTTTTTAAAAAGGGTGAGGATTTAATTTTTAAAGAGATCCTTCAGTTTAATGTGGCAAGCCAAAATGTGGTGACATTCCCTGAAGCTGCTTCCAGATTGTACTGAAGTCACCATTCCCTAGTATTTTTAAGAGTTTTTTTTCTGGAAAACTATTTAAGAATTTATTTGGCAGATAAAAGCTTATATGTAATTTTTTTAATCTTACGGATACAAGATTTGATAAAATTTGAAAATTAGTTTAGATGATTTTTCAAACAATAAGAATGGAAATGAATGACAGCAATATCTATTTACCCTTACATTATCATTAATTTAAGAAAAACTGACCCATTTGAAATAATTGTTTTATATAAAAAAAACCTGAATGTCAACATAAAAAGTTTTATAGAAGACAAAGAAAAGTAATGTACTTTTAATAAAACATAATTACATTTTTAAAGTATGCCCTAAATAAAAAGTGATATTTTATATTAGTATCGTGGTGGATGAATGAATGAATGATAGATAGATACATGTAGCCTAATTGAACATACATTATATTATTCAATTTGCATTCACACATTCATACTTTTTGCTAATATTATCCATATTGATTTTTTTATCACAAGTTTAGCCCCTAAAACATTAATTCATAGTTGGCATATAAATGTAATAAAGCAATAGTAATTCAAAACAAAGGGTTATATATTTATTTAGATAAATAAATGAATCTATTCAGTTAGAAAATACAGACAGAAAATAATTCTCATAAATGTACATTTTGTGTGTGTGTTGATCAAATTTTAAAAATATGTTGTTTGATGCCCACAAGTTTATATAAAACATCATAATTTAAAGACCTTATAGCACTGGGAAAAGTTACATAGAAAAATGTTAAAACTAAATCTATTAACAGAAACTGGCTTCTCATGAGTCTTCTTTAAAAAAAATTTAATAGTGGAAAAATACAAAAATATTTTTAAAAAGTAATGCTTTAATATAGTGGCTATTTCTTTTTTATTTTATTTTAAGACCAGGTTAATTTCCAAAGCTAGTGCAAAAGAAGATACAATTTTAATTATGATTTTTGTTGACACTATGTTAAGATTATAAGAATAATGAGCCCAAGTGGAAATTTAATTTTTTTTAGTATGGAATATTTATTAAACTAGTTTCTTGATAAAAATCCTCAAAAGAAAATAAAAGTTGAAATTTTAAATTGTAATTTAAATAAACAAAATAATTTTTAGTTGGAAAAAAAATTGATAGTCTTTCACAGCCTATTTAACTCAAGTTAATAAATTAATATACAGAAATAATTAATTAAAATATATAATTAAATGTATATTATTTTATTTTTCAAAAGTTTAGAGCAAATATATTATGTTTGATTATTTTATGTGCAAATTTTTTTATCCCTTTTTTCTATTAAAAAAGAATTTAAGGTTTAAATAGAAAGAGTGGAGTAAAATGATGTTTCTAACAACACAGTACTATAATATAATCATATATAATAATGAATGGGCTCTATATAAAAATAATGAATATTGTTTTATAAATTATGATGTAAATAAAGGTAGTTATTTTGTTGGTGAACGACACATCGAAAAACAATATTTGCATTTTAGTAACTAAATAATAAACAAACAAAAAACAATAATATGATTCACAAAAGCAGAATAAACTGACATCTTTTTTAAAAATCGTAATTAAGTGAATAGATATTTTAATTAGAAAGAGTTAACACCACAGGAAGCCCATTTTAACTGTTTGGGGGAAAAAAATGCTTATTTTCACACCGAATACTTATTTTAGGTCGTAAATGAGTAACTAATGTAAAAGTGGCACTAACATTTTCACATAATACATTAAATGTAAATTATTCTAACCAATATATGTATCAATAAATGTAAGCATTTTTAATATAAATACCAGATACTAAGATTTATTTTAAATTAAATTTGAATAAATCTTTTTTTTTAAATGGAGATATTAACTTAATATTCGTGCAACTTAACCTAAATATCAAAAACCAACATTAATTTACCTATTTTAATAAAGAAAACCAAATAGGTAAAACCAGTTCTTATGTTACACTTATTGTAAGAAAATTGTAGGGATTGAATTTTAGAAATCACAAAGATGTAATGTTTTGATTACCATTATTATCTTTTGTATGCTTTCTGACATCAACCTTTCTAGGGTTCTTAATTGGGTATGAATATTGGTCTTCGGCTTAATAGTAGGCACAATGAGTATTAGGGGATAGTATGTACATGTTTATTAGATAAATAATTTTTAGGCAAGGCTGGCCTGTGGTGTTCTATCTTAAAAGTAAATCATATGGATTAAGATAAGTAATGGAATCCCAATAAAATCCACTTAATAATTTGAGGAACTAAACATCCTGATTTATTTGATAAAAAGATGTTAATTTTTTTATAATGAATGTGAATCATGCTGCTAAAACAAGAAAAATCAGTTATACAAAAATAATAAAAAGGTATATAAACAAGAACAATGAAATATTTTGTCGCTTTTTATTTTTATGTATCCTGTTCTTAACCAATAAAATTCAACCTTACAGGTTTCTAATTGGAGATCTGCAATAGAGTGTACTTTCAATATATTAATGTTTGTGGTCTTTAGACTTGAGAGAAACCCCATGCATATCTCACTCGACATTCATGTGGTTTTTGCCAAAATTATTAATTCTAAAAAAAATCAAATATACACCTAGGGTAAACAGCTGGAGATGAGCCAACTGCATATCTCTTATTAATTATCTTTATAAAGTATTATTGACAATGATTAAATTTATAAAACCAGTATCTTGGTAACTGGGTTAAATTAGGAAAACCAAAATTTGTGTAGTATATTTAATACTATCTTATATTCAAATGTGTAGTGTTTGATTAAACACAAATTTAAAATGTTTTTTAGAACCACAAAAAAGGTCAAGCTATATTAAAAAAAAAAGTAAGGACTTGTGGCTTAGCCAAGTGTAAGAAGCTACAACTAAACATCAATGATAATTGCCTAATAGAGTTAAATGTAGTTAAGAGTGAAAAAATAATTATTATTACTATGTACATATGTTTTGTTTGATTCTCAAAACATACATCTACTTAAAAAATAAAATTGTGAAGAAAAATTCTCTCCCACGATGATAATAATAAAGTAGTTAATGAAGTATAGTAGCGACTATATATTATATAACATTATTTAAGAAGATAAAACAATTAAACCAAAGTAAAAAAAATAGAAAAATAGTAATACAAATAGTTATGTGAGTCTTACAACAAAAAGGACATTTACAATAAATACACTAAAGACTCTTCCTGACTTTCTCTCGCTTTCTGTTCCCTCAACATATATGTATGTATAAACATACACATGCATTAATTGAGAGAAATATAGTTAAACATATATATATTGTATATATATATATATATATATATACAAACATACAAATCAATAGAGGGATACAGTCTTTTACAAACAAACACAACACACACTCCTTGAATGAGTAAAAAAACTTTACATTTTTATTTTCTTCCACAAATTAAAAGAGTCTATGCAAAACAGAATTATTTTCATTTGGATAAAAACGCTTATAGTTAAGTGACTCCCGTAACTTTGAGATTTCACTTTTATTTTGCAGGACTTAGTAAAGAAAAGCTAAGTTTTCCTCCCCAATATAAAACCAAATATGGTACAAATAGTGGCCTTTATTGTTTTATCATGGTAGAGTATAAGCATTTGATTTTGATTCCTAAGTTTGTTACTAACACCTTGTATTCTCCTCTTTATTTTTTTACATTAAAAATTTCACCATGAAATTAATCAATTATTTTTCTAAAACTCTATTTTATTAATAAAAATATATTTTTATTTTGTAAAAAAACATAACAAAATTTGTAAATATGAGTTAAATTGTACCATCAATTTACAGTATTTTTTATTAAATTACTCATTGACATGATCGGCCACACTCCCCCTAGCTCTATAAGGTGTATTCATTGGCATAATCTTCCTCACTCCCCACCAAGATGTCAAGATGAGTACATTGATACACTTGATCTCAAGGTTACTTTCATCAAAGCTACTGTAGCTTTATGAACTCATAATATGTTGATTCATTTTAGAATTTTAATAATTCATAAATAAATAAAACTGAGTGGCGCAGCCGAGGTTTGAAATTCGACCACTAGTAGGCGTGTCGAATGCTATTGCATTTGAGAAGACCGAGAGAGGACTGGAAAGTTCAACTTGCTACGAGAAACCGAGTAGTCCAGAACACCATGGACTAACTGATCAGGATATAAGAATAAAACTGTGACTAACTATTGTGTATACAAATTCTTTCAACTTATAGACTAGTTTAAATTTTATAGCAGAAATAAAAATGAATAGTTTTTAATATGCCACCTGGCTTTATATATACAATACACATACATACACACACAATTATAAAATCACAACAGGTTTTGTTTAGAAAATTAATAGACCGATTAAATATTAGAATCCTATTCTCTTATGAAGAGAAATGTTTAAATTTATCAATGGATTATTTCGATGAGATTTAAATGTCTATATGGGGATAGAAATTTTTGAGAAAATAATTAACATTATTTTGACATCAAATATGGATGAAAAATGAAATTATCAAGAAAAAGTTTAAATGTTCTAAACAAGGAACTAAACAAATAAGACTATATGAATTAGTTTAAGAACTTTAGTTGTCAAACATAATGTTTCAAATATGTTTATTTTTTTGTGATACATGTATTTGAGGATGTTAAAGGCTTTCAAAAACTTTAGCTACCTGTAATGTAAAAAGGGAACAGAACTTTTCCATATGACTGGACCATAGTAGGATGGTAATAATACTCAAGTTGTCTACATAATGTTCCCCAATTTAACGATGCAAACATATCTTTCTACCAAAAAATAAATATATATTTAATAACAATTTTGCATGAAAACAAAATACAATGGTATACATAATAGCATACACACAAGTTACAAGTTGGCATTCCATCAGACTATATTGTAGTTATATTGAATGATTTAGAGTGAACATAAAAACATAACAATGACAATCATGTTTACATTCTGCTGTTAAACAAAACTTTTGTTAGCCAGCATTGAGTATATGTTGACAAAATATTAACTAATTAATATTGAAATTTACAAATGAGACTTAATTTTGTATGTAGTAAATAAGAATACTAACTTTTTAAATATAAATCACTAGTATATCATTATAAAATGTTTACTTTAGGAGATGTAGTACATTTTTGTTAAGTTTACTACACATAATGGAAGTATTATAAATCAAACAGGTTTTATCAATTATGAAAAATTAATATCGAAAATCGAAATTTCTTAACACATTTTATGAACAAGATATGCACAGACATTTTAAAATCTGTATGCAATTTTTTTTTTCTGTATACTTAACAATGTCTTAAATATGGATGTAAATAAGCTGCTCTTTCTTTTCTCTTCATTTTCAATATTCATATCCTAAATACGACTAGTAGGCCTATTCTTTAAACATTAGTTTTTTTTTTACTTTTCAGAAAGGTGATGTTGAACGAGATAAAATATTTCCCTAGGCGCACCCAATGAAAGTAATATAAGATGTAATACCAGGTTTTAAAAAAACTACTTATAAAGTACATAACATTATATATACATTTAAAAGAGAATGGAAAATTATATGAAATATAGTTAAATCTTTATAATTTTTTTACAAACATTAGTTGCTCAGAAAGCAAGAGATTTGTTCAACTATTAAAAAAACTTAAAAATACTAGGAAAAATAAATAAATAAATTTATGATCACTTTATTTATGTCAAAATCATTTTTAGTGTTCTTTAAGTGACTGAAATTAATGGTCTCTAGTGGAGATTCGTCTATAAATTATAAACAGTTAAAAAATATTTTTTTTTCTTGAATATTTATTTTTAAAAATCTTTATCGTAAAGAAAAAGAATGAACCAAAAACTAAAGCTATTAGTGATTTTATGCAAAACCCGAAAATAATTATACAACTAGATAGAGCCTTGAACAATTTTGTTTTAAAATGAACCACAAGAGAAATATGCTCAAGAGTTCAATTCAATTATGAACAGCATTGAATACAAACTAGTTCTAATTAGAATGTCAACGAGTTTTCAAAAAGTGATAAGGACTAATTAGACATAATTATTTCAAACCATAATTACATCAAGTGTTTGATTAAATTGGAATATAATAAACAAAAGAGTGAAGTTTTATACAAAATGCATTTTTAAATGGTCAAAAAGCAGCGTGGAAAAATATCAAATACATACCTATATCTTCAATGCCAACACAAATGGTTTCAGCTTTGGTTGAAATACATTTTAGATTTATTTCATAAAAATAAATATAGAGAAAAAAAAAGTGATAGAAAAAAAAGTGATAGAATAAGTATATTTTTTGGAAAGCCAGCAATTTTTGCTTCCTAAGATATGCAAACCAGAACAATACCAATACACCTGAGATTGTATCTATCACTGAAAGAAAACGTAAAACAAAATATTACAGTATTACTTCAAATATTGCTTAGAAATACTTATCCAAACCCAATCTCCAAACCACATTCTTTGGATTGGTTGAATATAATAAGGCAAGCCAGATAAGTAAGCTATTTGCCATGATAAATCCTCAAAAATAAAATAAAATAAAAACTAGAAAAATGATCTTAACTCTATGTTAATGTATTACAATGGAGAGTCAATCGGATCCATCCTTGAAAATTGACAACACATGTCAATTAAAACATGTAGAGCACTTCACCTCTTCATGGATTAATATGGATAATTCCTCATATTTGTGTCCAGTATCCCAAGGAAAATTTAGGAACAGAGCATTTCCATATAAAAGAGGATTTTTGGAAACTCGTGCATTCCTGAAATCTGGAGACTAGATTCAGTAAGGTATTACTTAAAATAGTCATAAATCAATGTAATATCACCAATTGACCAAATTCATACTGTCTATTTAATTTAAAAAAAATACTGACGAGATTCATGTCAAACCTCCAAATGTTTCGATGGAGGATGAACAATGAATGGTTCACTCCACATTCGTCTCAAGTCACCCTGAAATTATAAACAAAAAATTGATATTAAAACCCTTATTATACTCTTATTGAAACTGAACCACAAAACCCTTGAGTATTAACAAAATATAAAAATAGATTTTTTTACTTCAAAACCTAGAAACGCAGCAAAATTGGTGTAGATACAAATAAAAAGGTGGCTTAAGGAGAAACACCAAAAGTACTAATGAAATAAGTGAAACAAATAAACATGGGGTGAAAAAATAAACTAAATAAGGATAAAGCATAAAATAAAAAAAAGTATATCATTCTCAAATTTTATAAAAGAATTAACTAAACTAACTAAAATTTGAGCAGATTTAAACATTTGTCAAGGCTAAACAGAGTTAAAGATTTATGTGAAATATTAATAGCTCACCAGATAAGAATTGTAATAAGATGTGGTTAAACGGTATATCAGAATAAAATAGACAAGAGCCAATATAAATTATATTAAAGTCATGTTTTGTTACTAAATTAATTTAACTTGTTTTGCAGGTTTTAAACTTGGATATAAAATAGGTATTGGAACTTTGAATATAACTTATGTGTTTGGGCATGAAGTGTTACTGGTTTTTCAGGCTCGTGGTTGGTTTAAAAAAAGTGACAGCTCATTTATTATCTGAGTGTTCCTTTGAAGAAGACAATGTATTCAGCAACGCAGTAGTTGCATGGTAACTGGTATATAAGATTTTGTGTGGAGCCACCATATTGGTCTTTCTTTGGGTATTTCCTTTGTGAGTTTTCTGTTGAATGAGGTGTAAGGTTTTTATTTGCAGGTACTGCATTTCAGTTTGTTGCATGGGTAGGAACTTTTGGCCTCATGTTTTATCTTGTTTGTGACTGGGTCAGGCAATTTAGGGTGAACTGAGATTAGGGGGTATATTTGAATGTGATTCTTGGGACACTGCTGAGAAGATTTTGTGTGAGAGGTGATGAGGTTAGGATAGTGTAACCTGTTAGGATGAATATGAGTGTCTAGTCTTCATAATATTTGGTGGTGAGCAAAAAGTCATTGGAAGGCTGTTTCTTGATAGACTCTTGATTGGATATGGCTTAGTTTATGTGAATGTTGACTATGTGTTTAGGGTATACTCGGGCTGTGAAAGCCTTGAAGAGTTATTGACAGCTTGTTAAGTTCTTCTTACTCGGAACATACACATTTGGCTCTGGTAGCTGAATTAAAGAGTCGAGTGTTTTACATGAAAAGGATGGTTACTTTGAAAATAGCTGTACTATTATTGATGGTTCGTTGGTTTCTTTGGTGTGGAATGTGGTGTTTATGTTTCCCTCAAGGAGGTTCAGTTCCAGATCCAAGAATATAGCATGGTGTTGTGAAATGTTACAGGTGAATGTGAGGGTGCTATTTAGGGTTATCTAACCTGTTCAGGAACTGTAATAAAATAGATTCAGAATCTGTCCAAATAAGGAAGATGTCACAAATAATCTCATCCATCAGAGCAGTTTCAAGGGTTCGGAATGCAAAAACTTGGTCTCTAGTTTTCCCATGAAGAGGTTAGCACATAGGAAGGGGCCATACATATACCCATTTGCCGTACCTCGGAATTGAAGGTAATGTCTGTCCAGGAAGCATAAATTATTCCTTTTAAGTATGAGGTGAGTAGATTCCAATAGAAAGGCGATGGATGGCTTACAAGTTGGGTGGTCAATTGTCCAGAAAATATTACATAGCAGAAAATCTTACTGGGTTAAGCAGTTGGGTAAATTTTTTAAAATCAAGAGACAGGGAACAACAGAATCCAAGTAAACATAGCCAACCTCTAGCCATGCTGCCATAATCCAGTCTGTGTGTTTTACTCATCCGTGCTGAAGAAGTGGACTGATATATATAGAATATTTCATGATTTTTTTTTAAAAATTGTGAACTTTGAGGCCTACAAGATGTATTACTAAGCTAGAGTTGCTAGTATTATTTTTATATAAGTTGAAATAAGAGATTATAGTATGAATATTGGTGTTATCCTAGATTCTAACCTTCAACGCCCAACCTATATAACAAATGTAATTTTATTTGTATTCACATGGGATATTATAAATTTTCCTTCGAGATATTTTGGTATTAACTTTGAAAAGATGAATATTTCTAAGGGTCAGTATGGAAACAAAAGCTGTGCATATATTGTACTTTGAATGTATTTTTTTTATTTCTTCACTACATACAGTGAAACCTGCCTTAAACGGAATCGCAAGGGTCCAAAATATTTTTTCCGCTAAAGCCAGGTTTCCGTTTAATGAAGGTGTACTATAAAAGTTAACAGGGACATGCACGTAGTTGGGATAAAAATCATAAAATAAAATACCGTACTCATTTATACACAGTACTCATTATTCACACTATAAATGAATATATGGAAATATTACACTGAAGAGAAAAACATTACTCACTTTGTCTTTATTTTTTCCAGTAGTCAAGCAGGGTTTTCTGCACATAGTTTATTCTCTTGGCTGTCTGACTTTCCACAAACACTTTAGCCTGAGAAATCACACTAAGCATATCAGAATCATTCCGTTGTAGGGCAAATTGTTGCAGTTCCTTTAAACATTTGATAGCATCTTGATAATTCTTCACGCTACACTTCTCTTCTTCGGAAACAATTTAACCTTTCCTCTTCTTCCTCTTTCTCCTTTCAGACTTTCTTTAAAATTATCAACTAAGGCATCGTTATCCAATGTATCTGGTTCAGTTTGCATGTTATCGTCCATGTTGATGTAGTCTTCAGCATTGCAGTCATTGAAAGCAGCTTCATTCTTGCAGTTTTGTTGGTCATTCTTATTTCCTACACTGGCAGTAACTTCACCCAGAGAACATCATGGTTTTTCAAAACACTTTGTCACAGTTTCTGTTGAAAACTTCTTTACAGCTTGACTTATCCAAATAACAGCATCTAGAACTGAGACAGTTCTTCCAAGCTCAGAGGTGGACGATATAAAATTCATATTGGCAAGCAAAGCAAAGATTGCATTAATAATTTAGGACAGTGCACTTTAACATTCTGAATGGTGCCCTGATCCATTGGTTGAGAAAGACTTGTGGTGTTTGGAGGGAATCAAGCAAGTCACACGTTGGAATGTTCAATCGGGGGTGGGTATGTTGCGTTATACAAAAACAACAAAACATGCCAGTTTTGCTTTTTCATTCTACCATTAAAATCCGTTTACCATTTCTCCATGATATGTGACGTCATTCACGCCTTTTGTTGGATATCCACTCAACGGGAAGTTTCCTTATGTCCATGTTTCTGAAGCATCGTGGCTTTGCTGCCTTACCGACAATTAAGGATTTCTCCATTTCACCTGACATAAAACCACAAAGAAACACAGTCAATCTTTCTTTGCTATCCCTCGACTATGGAGGTAAGTTTAGCAATCCACTCTTCAATGGTTTCACTATTTACATCATTTAATTCACCCCAATATTCGTTAAAAACTATCCGATGTATTTTGTGAAAACTCTCCAACCATCCATTAGATGATTTTAATTCAGTTTTCCCCAGTTTTTGCGTGACCTTTTTAGGGCATTCCTCTATCACTGGACTTGAAATGCGTGATTTTTCGCCCTAACCCTGAAAAAGACTCCCACACTATTTCATTAATGTTTTCGTTTGCAGTTGTTTTATTTTTTATTTTTTTCCATTAGCATAGTTTTCCTTTAGCTTAAAAATTTCCGTTTTCTTCTTTAGAATCTTGTATACTTGAGTTTTACCGATACTAAACATCGTCATGATCTACTCAACATATAATTTATCTAGCTCACTCGCATGAATAACTTTCACTTTAATGTTTAGATAAACCACAATGCTTATCTTTGAAGCCATAATGACAAATGACAGACTAAAGTAAAAAATACAGGCCTAGAGTCCATATTGAGTAAAATTTCCGGAATGGACAAACAATTGAATTTCAATACAGGTAGTGCTGTAACGTTAAAAGCCAAGTTCAAAAGGTGATTGACAAGTCATTGGCATGGAAACTGGGAAGAACAGAGATAATAATCAAGAGGCAATTGCAGTTCACAATTCTGTAAGCAAGGTAACAAAAGAACTAAGGAGAAAGGAAATATACCTGACTTGACATTTCAACTCCGCTTAATATAAAGGAAGAATTAGAGAAAACAAATATCTGTAAAATGTATAGGATGTCAAATTTTTTTCTGAACATTGTCCACCAGAACATTGGAATTTTGCTGTATAAAGGCTTATTTTGAATTCAGTTTCCGCGTTAGATAGTTTTCGTTTAATCCAGGGAATTTAGCATGTTTTTCACCCCTAAAGTTACGGGACCGTAAAATATTTCCGTTTAAGACAAGTTTCCGCTTAATAAAGGGTCCGTTTAAGGCAGGTTTCACTGTATTATGTACATAGTTGGTTTCTGCAGAGATTTAAGCTATGTTGAATTTTGTGATTTTCATTATATTTAAGGATCAAGGAAATAATACTTAGTACTGTGTGTTACTACCCGTTCAGGTTAAACACATGAGTACTAATTACACTAATGGATTAGTAATAGGGAAGGTTGAATATAAAGGAAATGAATCAGCATTTGCATTGAGAGGGGGAAAACATTTAGGATAAACCACCCCCAGTTCACCTGAGCGAGATTCGAACCTCAATCTCCCTGTTCTCGGCAGTCTAGCTCAACATGAAACTTGCGCGTTAGCTGACCACGCCAATGAGGCGAGTAATTCAAGGAAAGAGTTTTTTTCTATTTCTTAAGTAAATTTAATTGATGAAGTGAAGCAACTAGTGTGTGGAGTCAATCTGTTGAAAAAATATTTGTTATGCTGTTGAAAATTAATTATCTTGCAATAAACTTAGTTGACTTAAGAGAGTGATTGTAATAAAACTTCAGTAGGTAAGTTAAAAATATAAATGTGAAAACTGTAATATCAGCTATTTGTAAAATAATCTCACCAATGGTTAGTTATAAAGCATAAAAAGTGCTAGAGCATTTACAACTAAATTATAACATAAAGGAATATTGAATCAACAGTTGTTGAATATCCATTCAATTCCAGGACACTCTTGACAAATATTCAAGAAATTTTGAGGTCACCATGCGAAGAAAATTAAATTCTATGTTTGTACTGGAGTAATATTTTATCTATTTTGGTCAAAAAAAGTTTTGCCAAAAATACTGCCCTTATCTTGAACCCCCTTCCATCCCACCTTAGTCATTTAAACTAAAAACTTATAATCAAAGATTTTTAAAAATCATAATATTGACATTTTGGTACCTTTGAAAGTCACTTTGGTGAGAAGCATATTTTTAAATAACAAGTCCTTTAATAAAGAGGTTATTGTACATGTGTATAATATTTAAGCAATATGACTGGCAGTTAGTGCCCTTAACAGAGGCCTACAAATGGAACTAGTTTATACTTTTACTGGTTTAAAAGCTTTATTTGCAAGTTAAACCCCCCTTGCCCAACCCATTATTTTTGGGCAAGTTTGCTATCTATTGACGCTGTATTCAAACCTAATTTTAGTTTTAAGGCAACATGAAACTAAATAATTAATTTACAACTTATCAAAGGTGAATAAAATTAATTTTAACCAATCTATTCAGTGTCAACATGTTATTTTCAATATTTTTTGATTTATTTTTAATTTTTAATGAATTAAAAATGTTTAAAAAAAGCACATTGCACATTTGAATTTAGTTTTAAAGAGCATGATGATTCTGTAAATAATGATTTAGGAAAACATATAACTTTACACAAGCACATTACTTATTTGGGGTTAAAAATACTATTTCCTTCAGTGGTAAATGGCAAAAAATTTTTTTTTTAAATAATGGCAATAATAATAAACTAATTTCAAACATTTGTGTTATTAGTATATTCTAATCCTCTCTAAAAGTGAAATGAGAGTTACAGTTCATGACAGTCTACTAACATTTTATACATCCTGACAATAGTGTAAATGTGATCAAAACAGTAAAGTCTATGGCATTTTTCAGTTACTTTAGTATTTTTATTATTATTATTTAGCACCACGTCTTACTATCCTTCGGGTTATACGCTTAAGTACTAATTACGCTAATGGATTAGGAATTGGGAAGGTTGAATTTAGAGGAAGTGAACCAGCATTTGCGTAGAGGGAGAGTGGAAAACTATTTAAGAAAAACCACCCCCAGTTCTCCCGACCGAGATTCGAACCTCAATCTCCCCGTGCTCGGCAGTCAAGCTCAACACGACTAGCGCGTTAGCCAACTACGCCACTGAGGCGGTTTACTTTAGTAAATTTGGTTGTTTGGAATAAAGTCTTTGGTTGAATCATAACTCAATTATTTCATCATTATATTAAGCCATTAAAAATTGAAATTAGTAATGTGATTTAAAACTAGTAGAGCTAGAAATAAACACCTGAAAATACACATAATTGTTTAAGCTTAAATTTGTTTTAATCAACTTGAAAAAAAGATCACCATTTAAATATGGGGTCTATCCTAAAAGATCAGCTTGAATATCTTTTTATTCTTCTTTTTTAATTGCTGTAATCATTCTAATTTTGTATGTAGAAATTGCTCTTCTTCTACCTTCTTTTTTAACTATACAGTAAATTGATCTATATCAATTTAAACTTTTACAACCATATTATTTTTTTCTGGTTATTTTAACTATATGAATATATTGTATTATATTTGGAAGAAGGTACAGGAAATATGGATAGAAACATATAAAAGGAACAAACACAATATGGCTTTCACAATGAAAAGAAGAACACAGTTCACACTTTACAATGCTGCTATATTATGAATTATATAAGTATATGAATGAAAAAATTAGGATTATAGTTAAATATAACATTTGGATTGGACACAAAAATAATTGATTATATCAATTTATCTTAAACCCGACGCGATAAATTGCAATTAGTTTCGACATAATTTAAGATATTAAATCCTCTTTATTTTATAAATGAATCCAAAACTAAGAGGTATATCAATGTATTGCAATGCCACAATACCGTGACAAGATGTATCAGAAAGTTCCTTAACTGTACTGGCAAGCTGTCAAACACAATCTCAGATGTATTTCTCTCTCTTGTATTATTTACACCCCCTATACTATTTACTATACATAATATTTTATGCTTACTTATATCCATTACTGTTTGCAGCCTGTGGCCTGGTTCATTTTTTATTCAAACCATATATTTTCCACTACCGGCTGGCTAGGACTGTTATAGCTTCATATACCTAATAATCTAACTTAAGACTTGGACAGGCATGACATCCAGTCCCCAGCCATTAATTTATCAATATGAAAGGGTAAGCCCATATTTTCATTAATGATAAATTTTCCGGCCATGTCGGGAATCGAACCCCTGACCCTTAGCTCAGTAGGCAGACATGCTACAGAAAGAGCTAAGGTGCTGGATATTATTTTATGCTAAACTGTTAAATTATGTCACTAATATCAGACCTTTTTTTAAATCCCACATATTACTACCTGTTCTGGTTATATGCATATGTAATAATTACAATTGTGAGTTAGGAATGAAGAGGGTTGAAATTAAAGGAAATGTGGAAAACTATTTAGAAAAACTACCCTCAGTACACCCAATCAGGATTCGAACTTTGATCTCCGTCATTGGTAGTCTAGTCAATAGCAAGTGACATATTGGACCATGAGGCCATCGAAGCAAGTAATTCAGAAATTGTTTTAATTTATGTGAATTAATCGGTGGTATACCAACTGTTAGCTACAGTCCTAATTTTTAATTTTTTTTAAAGCACTGTGACTTACTATGTGTTCGGGTATACACTTGTGTACTAGTTAGGATGATGGTTTTAGGAATTATGGAGGTTATATTTGAAGGAAATGTACCAATATTTGTGGAAAAAAACACTCTCAATACATCCGAACAAGATTCGAACCTATATCTCTCATTTATTGGCAGACTAGTCTACCGCGAGAGTAGCGCATTAGACCATTGGGCCACTGAAGGAGGTATGGATGAATTTAAAGCTTTACCTGGTATGCTTTAAATACAGACAGTTATAATTCCCATTGTTGATTAAAATGAAATAAGTATCAGCCGAATAATATATCTCGATTAAGCTGTGGTTGCTTGTGGAGGTGTGTTAACTTCTTGTTCAATGCCACAATAATCACTTTTAAGCCATATAATGGACTTTGTACAAAATTTCTTTTTAGAATCAAACTATCCCCCTTTCCTTCTCGGCAACTATTTCCCAATAATGTTTGCATCTATTGAACCAGGGTGTTTATTAAAGGTGCCAAAAATCAAAACTTAGATTATAGTTTTACTTTTGATTATTTTACTACATAAAAACCATGTATAAAAAATTGCTTACCTTGCAAGGATAGTAATGTATGGTTTAAATATAAAGTTATCAAAATTTAAATGCGTCCATTAATATTTCAATAGCATTCAATGTTAGAATTAAAGCCTTGGAATTTACACAATATTAAGAGCAGTAAATTAATGGCTGTATCCCAAGAGTGGCCAAGATACTACTTTCCAGTATGTGTAGCAACACTTGAAGGAGATCGTACCTCCAAAAGTTTGTGCAATTTAGTGTTTTTATATACATCTCTATACATTTACAACCAGCTAGATTAAGAAAACCTCATAATCCACATAATATTATACATAGTAGAAGATACAGTAAAAGGGAATAAAAAACCCATTTGTTTGATTTGCCAAATGATATAAAATATATACACCATGAATCATTTCATTTGTAGGTTTAATATTAAAGTGTGTTACCTTGAGGTAGGCCATGGTGAGTAGTGGCAGCAATGTGAAAGGGACTAGGTATAAGAGTGCTGGCTGGGCTGCCATGAATACTTCAGAAGACACCGTAGCTGTCAGCAGGCCCAGAAAGTACCCAATCAAAGAGCAATGAAAATAGCTGAAAAATATATTTTTATTTCTAACATGTGTAATAATACATTGTTTTGAATTAAAAACCAGGTTAGATTTTTGGTTAAAAAAAGATTACTCAAAAAATATAATGTAATGATTGAAAAAACTTTTACTTTACCTCCATTACAGTTACCAGCCCATGACCATGGTCAGTTTTTATTCAAGCCATATATTTTCCACTAATAGCCTTCTAGGCCTGTCATAGCTTCATATGCCTTATAATCTAAGACTAATCTTAAGACTAGGAGAGGCACAACATCCAGTCCCCCAGCCGTTAATTCATTACTGTACACCCACATTTCACCAATGATACATTTTTCGGCCATACCGGGAATTTAAACCAGAACCCTTAGCTCAGTAGAAAGACATGCTATCGACTGAACCAAAGTGTCTGATAATGAGTGAAAAAACTCTTTGACAAAAATATATGTGAAAAAATAAGTTTAAATGGAATTCAATAAACAAAACTTATTATAATGCTCAGACTTCATAGCAATCAGGATTGAATGTGTATTAAGAGGTACATATTAATAAAACAATGACTATATTAATACAACAAAATTTACAATTTTTAACATTCAATATATTTGACTATTTATTCAGTCCTTATTTTTTAAGTGCTTAACTTATGTAAAATGTTGTTACAGACAGAAAAAATACCAAGCATAATTTATTTTTATAACATCCATTAGTTGTGAAATTATACACTCAATTATGAAATAAATTTGATTGCTATATGATCTATATTTTATTATTTTATAAAATTTCAAAGTGAAATTGTGTTTTAAATTTATTTTAAGAATATTATTTTATCTTCCTACAACATTATGGCCTTGTGTTATCAATCTCGGGTAAAAATTAAGTGAGTTAATCATAAAGTATAAATAAAAAAGAAAAGAAAATTTTAAACAGAATACTAAACAAAAATAGTATTTAAAAAATTGATCCCAAATATCGCACATGTACAAAAAATGTATTTAGTGACAAATAAATATAACAAATAAAATATTTTACTAAATAATTACTAAATATGGAGTTAATTTAACACCAATGATAGTATATATTTATTGAAAAACTGTAGATTTATCACAAGAAAACAAATAAAAAAGAGAAAAAAGCCAAGTTACACAATGAAAGCAAAATAGTAGCGCTTTAATGATAAACTCGCATGCAAAATTACAAACAACCAACTTAAGAAGCTTACCTACAGTAATCTAAATATACTAAAATGTAAAACAAAGTATGAAAAGGCAACTAAGGAATCCAAGCAGTAATCAACCTCTTTAATTAGTGATTGAATCTCCTATGATGAAGAAGACAAATGTGATTCGATAATGTATTTGTTTGTAGTGCTATTCTGCCTTTTTTTTGTTTGTTTAGTGTATGCCATGTCCTCTTATCATCCTTTCATTTTTGCATATATATATGTGACTCTTTTCCTTTGTTTTAAATCATATATTTCTCACTATTATTGTATACATGATTGGTTTTCATACATTAATTCATTGGTTCTTTTAATGTTTCATAATACATTTTGTAGGTTAAAACATCTCTCACATAGATAATTGCATAAAAAATGCTAAGTTTAACAAATGCTAGTTACTTACCATGCAATTTATTAAATACTTAACCTACACTTAAGGGTTGTGCGAAGCTAATACATTTTCAAACCATAAAATGGAAGCAGCTCAAAAATAACATAAAAGCTGGAAGTATTAACTTTATTTGCGCTAAGCCAGAAGTATTATCTTTATTTGCATTAAGCCAGAAGTAGTAACTTTATTTGCATTAACTGTTCCCAATATTAAAGTATCCGGTTCCAGAGTGAAAAATAAATTATATTAATGACAAATGATATTGCTATAAGGCTAATATAAATAGGAGCATATAAAAGGAACAATTGAATTATTAAGGAAAACACATGAAATGACCGAATAGGATGCATAAATATATCTTTATCGAAATGTTATTCATATAATAGAACCAATTTTTAAAAAACACAGTGGCATATATATATAAGTGGCAGTACCATGATGTAACAGTGATCAAATGTAAAACATTCTATAAGAAACAGTCATAATTATTGATATTCCACTCCAGTGGGCTGAGTGTGGATATAAACAAGCCTCCTCCATAAAATTTCTGACCCGCCACAACTCTTCCTCCAGTATTTCCTCCCACTGTGGATCCCTTTGGGAGAGGTCTCCCCTTATTCTCCCTCCCCCGGCTGTCTTTTCAAAATAGGCCCTTGAGTGTTCTTGAAGTTGCCATTTTTATCCTGTGGCCAAACCTCCTTCCAGCAAATAAATTACACTTTTTTGAAATCCAACTTTAGGGCAGATTTCCTGAATATGTTAAGTTAGGTTTTCTGAACACTCGTTCGAAGACATTTCATTTCGACTACTAGTATCTGACTGTTCTCTCTTGTCAGGGTCTGCTTCCAGTCTATAGGTTAGGATGGGCATGAGGTATATTTTGTATAATGATTTGGTTTTTAGGGGTGTGCAAAGAGGATTATTTATCGAGTCCAATATCAAAATTTTGAAAGAATACCAAATAGTACAAATCGAATATTAGATTTTACTTACAGTTTTGATAGAAATAATTTAAATTAGTAAATTCCTATTGAAAATGTGGTCTTATATTTAAGTATGCAAATGAAAAAAAAAATTACTCCAAAACATTGTTAATTGAGCCGGCATTAGTAAAAAAAAAGATTGAATTTAAAACAAAATTCCAGGAAATTGAGAGGAACTTTTGATACAGTTTTTTAAACAGTGGGTTTCACCTAAATCAATTTTTTTTAATTTTGTGGTAAGTTTTTGACAGAAATTTAAATTTAAAAATCGCATGGAGAATGTTTAAAACTGGTCAGTGTAAAGATAATATTTCTTTCAGTTAAAGCATTATTTTTATTAGGAAGGGTAAAATAAGGGGTGATTAATAAAACAAGGTCATATTTTGATTTTTTCATCGTTTCTATTATTTTAAAGCGTAGTTCTCATTTTATAATAAATAGGGCTTACTTTTGTTTGTGTGATGGTTAGTTCTTAGCCCAAAGCATGGGATCTTAAGCAATTCCACTGACAGCTGAAAGCCCAGGCAGCATTGAAAAGGTTTACTAGGGAAATTAGGAGTGCGGTAGTTTCCTGTTGCTTTCCTCACTGAGCCAGCAGGTACTAGTGCATATCAGTCAGCCAAGCCCACTGAAATGCATACACCAACTGACCCAACAAACGCCACCTTTCCTCCATTCAGTGCAGGGGCTGGCTTTATACTGAATGTTATTACTAGTCTCGCTCATACCTCTGCCACTTTCAGATTATACAACTATATATTTACTAAAATAGCACAACAGTAATGAATGATAAATTTATTTCTTGAGGTTTGAAACATTTTAAATTTTTTCTAGGTTTGAAACATTTTAAATGTTTTCTAGGATTGAAACATTTTAAAGGTTTTCTAGATTTGAAACCTTTTAAATGGTCTCTAAGTTTTACACCTCTTTTTAATGTTCTCTAGGTTTGAAACCTTTTAAATGGTATCTAGGTTTGACACCCCTTAAATTTTATCAAGGTTTGAAACCCTGTAAATGTTCTATAGACTTGACACCCCTTGTAATCTCTATTCTGTCTGGGTCGCCTCCCTGTCCTGCTAACAACAGACTAACAGGCGCACTCAAATGGTTGAGCCTGCAATATTACCCTCCCCCTTCAATATCAAGGACCTGGAAATATGGTAGAGTAGCTATTTCTATCCTTCTCTAAATGTTTCATTGCAAGCACTTTCCCTTGTAGAATGAGCACGAGTCACTTGGCTTCCAACTGTTTCTCTCTCCTAAAGCCGTTCTAAAAACCCCTCTACGTTCTTCCAGCCCTTGGGCAGGCCACAACCTCTTGCATTTTGCTAACATCGGTATTCACCCTTCCCCCTCATATTAAACAAAGAACAAGAGTATTTTTAACTCTTTACCAGATTATCTGGCTACCTGCTTGTCTCTCGTGTAAACATATTGGTCTGGACAGAACTTTTAAGAGATTTATGACACAATTATTTGACCTTAGATTTGGAGTTTAGAATAAAATATTTGTTTGTTAATTATTCGAAATTTCAAATATTCGCTCACCCCTTGTTTTGGGGGGGGGGAAAGCCCTCGTCCCATAGAAGTTTGAGAGAGCAATACTTGAAATTATTTAAATTTTCTTTGTCTGTCTCTCCTAATTTCAGTTTTACCAATTCATTTATTATGCTCACCACCAGGCAGTCTTCTATTTACTTTTTTTTAAAATACAAAACTATTATTCCTTCCTACAACCCAGTCTCTTTTATAATCCCCCTTCTCAAAACTTGTGTTTGCAATCTATAAAAAATTTAACTGAGAAGGGAAAGGTGAAATTATATTTATGTAATCTCAAGGATATCAGATAATTCTTCTTATTTTCAAACACAGCTAAGACTGTTATGCTGTTAAGAACTTAATTCTTCTGAGCCGTTAACATTAACAAAGCTATTAGCTTATATATAAAAAAAAGCATTAAATTGTGAAATAATTAAGCTAGTTGCTAGTTGCTATGATCATCTTTAAATTAGTACTACCCTTAATAAAAGGAATTAAAAAAAAATTGTTTAGTTAGTTATTTTAAGGGCAATGGCTTGCAGTAACATTTGAAGTAGATAATTATGCCTGACCTAATTTTGCCAAGGTGCTTTGGTGGTGGGAGACCAGTCTCACCCAGGAGTAGCATCTGGGACTTTTTGTATGCATCATAGCGAAGAACAAAACAAAGAAGCAGGCCTGGCATAACAATGTCACCCAATCCCAGCATAGAGAAGTGACCTGAGTTGTGAATGCTGGGAAAAACCAGCTTGCCTGGCAAAGATAGTTTAGGAGCCTCCTTCACTACTCCACCAAGGTGTAGCTTACGGGCCATTAGACCTACTGGATTCTCTGCTGGTCGGGTAGCTACCTAAAACAAGGTCAAAGATGTGCAAGAAAACATTATTATACTGGTAAACCTTATCTAGTGTGAAGTGATGGATAAAAATAGTCTTGCATGCAATTACATAAGTGGTAGCATTTATGCACCTTGAAAGTTTGAAATATTATCTATAAAAGCACATAATTGAGAAAAGTTGAACCAAAACAGTATTTAAAAAATCAAATTAAGGATTTTTTTATTAATATGATTCTTTTTAAAAAAAGTTAAAAAATTAAAAATGTTAGTACTACAGTAATAAAATAAGCTATACCTATATTTTTCAAATTAACTCTAATACTAAAGAAAGTATAAGCTTTTACCAATGTACTCTTCACTTATAATTTTGATCGATTAGTTGAAATATTAGTACATTTTTTGTTTAGCTTTTAAATGTCGATAGTAAATGGAAAGTTAAAACTGTACTTTTGGTCATTTATGAAATGTGTGGATGAACTATGAAGAAATTTTGACTCATACAAACCAATCTTGTATAAAAAATGAAGCTAGCTATAAAGTTAAAAAGAAAGAGTATTTTCTTATATATGAACTTATCAAAATACATAATTACTTTAACTAAACAACTAAACTTAACTAGTTTATGCAGACACCAAACATAAGTTCACCATTCAACTCTATCTGGAGACAACTCCTTACTCCTAACTCCTAACAATAAATGTAGTGATGATGTATTCTCTGGGAATGCTATATATGTGCAGCACACCCATTGTTATATGATTTTTTTATATCAAATGTTGGCTGTGCAAATTGTGTAAATATTAATGTTTAGTTGTATATAAATGTATATATATATATATATATATAATGTATTTAATTTGAAAATTAGTTTGTGTTTATATTCCAAAAATATAGTGTTTTGAGTAATTCTTCTTCCAAAAGGCTTTACCATTTTATGAACCCCAGGATCTGCTGTTTGAAAACAACAACAACTAAGCTAGAGAGGTTATAATGGTCCATGGGGTTGTTCACTCCCCTTTCCTCTAGCCATCAAAAAAATTCTGATTAACAATGTGCCAACTATCTAAAAAAAGATTCAAGATCAAAATGCTTTTTTACTAAGCTAATTTAGTTAGTATAATTTTTGTAGTATCACATAAAGCAAATACATAATATCCTGTATGGGCTCGAATATAGTGCAATGTTTTGCTAGTAAAATTGTCCTTCCAAAAACCACTCATATTATATGCACAGCTTAACAATTTCCACTAAAAAAAAAGCCAATTCCTATATAGGTTTATTTTGTAGCATGCTGTAACTGTGCCAGAAGGCCAGCAGGAATCATTATGTGCGTCTAATAATAACCTCATGGTCAAAACGAAGCAAAAGCGACAGAAAATTCCCAACCTTCAGTGCCAATGATCTGATATAATAGTAAGTCAGTGTTAGTTGGTGGTAGAATGTGTGCTGTGTTACTAATATTTAAAAAAAAAATCTATGACAAATCTCCAAATGAGTAATGGTGTTGAAAAAAGGGCTTCTCCCATGTCTCAAGTAAACAAGGGAATGCAAAGAAGCTACAATATGAATTTTTAAATTAAGAACAATAAGCTGGGTGCAAAATACATATAACGTGTAGGCTAGTGAAGTTTGGTGTTTCCGAGGCTAATATATATCTGGAGAAAAACTGAAGAAAAGTTTAGATGTGCCTGCGTTTCAAGTAAAGCATTCAGAGACCTAATAAAACTGTGTCAATTTTTTAAAGTTTTATCTCTAGGTATATTTGAGACATTTTATTTTTCATGTAGGACATCTTTAATATTTTAGGGTCATATTCATGTAGAACATCTTATAGTTTTAAGGTCGTATTATGTGCAAGGCCATACTATATGAAGGGTAATATTTGTAAAATAATATTATGTGTAACAATCTTTAAATTATACAATTCTTAAATAAATATTAATTTACGACTATTCATTCTAGGCACATGTATCATCATGACTTTGGCTAAAATATTTATAACCCTTTTAGGGCATACACAGGTGGAGGGGGGATAGGAAAAAAGAGTGCGGTAGAAGACAGCGCTTCTGGTTTTTATAGTTAGAAGGATTTATTAAGTTTAAACAAACGGTGTTCTTATGTTTTTAATTTTTTTTTCAGCATTCATTATCCATTTATTAGTAATAGTGAAAGTGAGAAACTGCACTACAGATGGACAGGAAATAATTTTTTTTAAAAATATCGTTAAATCTTCACAACCAAATACATTTTCATGATTTTTTTAAATTTCCTCGGGAAAATTTAATTGAATCATAATTAATTTTTCAGTTACTATCACACTTTATTTAAAAATTAATCCTATACTTTATAATGACTTAATTTTGTTTAATTATTTAAAAATACGCAATTTTAGATATTAAAACTTAAAAAAAAAAATTTGACTTGAAAATAGACTGCAATTTTTTCTCAAAATATCCTTAATAAAACCAGAATACGGCTTATAATAAAACCCTTGGATATTATGTAACAAAGGTTGTACCTGTGAGATTTACCTGTAGTTATATTGATATATATTGAAATAGTTTATAATCACCAGAACAGATGATGCTTTTAATTTTTTAGCTTAAAAAACTGATTATAAATAGATGGACCTCGAGTCTAATAATAAAAATTTAACTTCAAGCCAAAATGGCTCAAAGAATGAAATAGTTGAACCTTATATAAATAACTATTACTACTTTTCACACATGTTTTAGAGACTTTTAGTTGCTGTTTGTTGGTAATAGTTATTCTAGTGTAATAAAAATTGAGTATTTGTTTATTAAGTTTGGAATATTTTGTTGTGATACTTCGCTTTTAAAAACAGCTAAATTAATAGTTTAATTTTTTTTTGCTATGAAAATACTACAGATAAATTCAAACTTTATTTTACAAACTATAGAATATGAAAAAATAATGTACAAAATAGTATCTCTGGCTTAAGGAAAGGAGTAACTTTTCAATTGCCCAGTTAGCTCACTTTTGGGATCAAATTGAAGTTTCTGTATTGATAAATAATAAATAACATATAGTAATAGATAAGAATTTAAAAAAGCATCTCTCGGTCAATAAAAAAGATATTCCAAGCTTGACTTGGCTCAATACTTATAAGCTTCATGAGAAATTTCTTTGAGATACATAAATCAAAAAACTTGAACTCGCAGACCCCTATCATACACACATTTAAACATATAAACACTTTTCGTGTTTAAATGTATATTTGACTATTTATACTTTATAAAACAGAAAAAAGAAAGATGTCTCTTTTGTGCATTGAATTCTTCCCACATATTTCCTTTTTCCCCAAGTGTGCGTTTTTCATTAAATTTGTACTTATTATATTTTTCATTATTTTTAAGGTTTATAATAAAATTCTAAATTAAATCAGTTAGATGTAAGGCAAAAAATTTATAAATTACTGCTGGTATAAAATGGAGCTTTCGCAACTATAATTTATAAGTTAATAATAAGTAATAACAAATACAAGAACATTAAGAATGTTAATTATGTTTAGGGAAATTCGTCCAATCAAACATGAGATACAACTTTTAAAACCCCCTTTAAAACTTAACGAAAACTTATTCTTGGTGTGTACACTAACTAAATATATATATATTTTTTCAAATATGGGAAACATTTAACCACAAAAATCTTTATATCTAATTATTTTAGTATCCCAAGATATTTCTAATGCATCATATAAAGTATAATATTAAATTCTTCATGAGCCACTTCAGAGTTTATAGTTTCTATTTTAAAGGTTTTTTTTTGTGATAAACAACTCGGTGTATATGAACCCTAAATAGAGACCAATATTTATATCAAATGTTTAGTGCTTATCACACATGTTAAATGTTTGAGAATAGGTATATTTTAATTAGAAAAATATTGGCAAAGAAAGCCAAACAGTTTTGTGTATAGCATAGAGGCATATGATATCTGTTTGGGTGAATTATTTGAGTGATAAACAAGTTAGGTACAAAGCTTCCAAACTCCCGTTTCTTTCTAAGCCAAACCTAACTATAATTTCAGGTTGGCTTTCTTTCCTATTACTTAATTTAAATTATTTTACAGTGTTTCTACAATATATTTTTAAATGATTTTAAGATATAAATACTAAATATAAAAATAAACATACCTTGACCATAACATTTGTGTTGAATATGTATGATGAAAAGAACACCCAAAAGACATCATAAATGAGAAGTCCTGTGAGAAGTAATGTCGAAACTTTGAGACTTGGCAGCCGCACAAATGCAATGAACGCCACACAGAGACCCATTCCCATTGCTTTAACATAAGAAGTGAAACATCCTTAGGAAATTACATGAGTTAATCAAAAAACATCTGAGTCAAAACACTAATGTTGTATGAATGAACAATTTATTCCTTGATAAGTAATCTCAATGATCAGATATTAAAAAAATAACCTACCCAGTTGACTATAATGGGCATACATGATTCAAAGTAAATGAGATAATAAGAATGTGATATCTGAACGGAACACAAGGCCATTTAAAATTAGCCTTGTCCTACTAACTAATATGGGTGGGGCTAATGCTCTAGATCTTGGCCATTCAACCTTATCTTACCTCTGCTCTCCTGGCGTATGGAGGAATTCATTTCTGAGGTGGGGACACCATTGAGGTGAATTCCATTATTCCCAGATGAAAGGATCATACATGAGAATGATACTTCTGTTTAAAGTTTAACGTGGGTTCCGAGCCACGGTGGGGGCCTGGCACTCCACAAATTCACAAAGTGTGAAAGCACACACTTTGCCAGAGGTGGAGGAAGTGTTTGATAATCAGATAAATCTGTATCGGGGCCGGGTTTTGAACCCCGGATCCCTAACACGGAGTCAGACACCTTACCCCTAGCCTGCAAGGTCCCCTCTACTAACTAATAACTTTGGAAATAATCTTAGGGATGTAGCAAAGTTGGCCTAAAAACTATTTTTACTATAAGTAACTTGGCTTAAAATTAATTTTGAATAAATCAACTTAAAAGAATTAATTTCACCAAAGGTTGGTTGGCCTAAAATCACATAGCCCAAAAAATAATTTCACAAAAGTAAGTTGGCCAAAAATTTATTTAGCCACCACTTTAGAGCTGCCAACAAACACTTAGGTTACAGTCTTTGAATATAAACAAGGGTGTTGGTAGTATTTCTGCAGAACAGCAGACCAATAAAATGCTGTTATCTTTACCACTTCCATGGGGGGGATTTATTCCTATTAGCTGTCCCAATTATTTGGCTAAGCTGATGGTTTGTTTCATCTAGATTTCATATCTAGGTTGGTCTTAATCTTATAACTATGAAATGGGTAAATCATAGAAGCTATAATTAATATATAAATGAAGCTGATGTGCATCGACTATTGTTTGCCACAAACTTTTCTAGGTTTCTCAATGTTAAATGGTTTTGATGAACAAATTAGATAATCCGCTTTTTAATTTAGCCGTAAGTATTTGTTATCAGGGTAATGCAAGGGTAAGGATTGACATTTAACAGTAATTGCAGTTATTAGGATAAACAAATGATATAGGTTTGTTGCGTGGTGGGAGGAAGTAAGGTGAAACCATCCGGCCCCTAAAACTCGTCCGTTTCTGTGCATGATGTCAGCTTAGGGGGACTCGCTTTACTGCAAGCATTGGCGCTGTGGCACGTTTTAGAGTAAACTTTAGGTTTCAAAAATATGCCTTATATAAATCACTACATAATAATGTAGAAGTATGTAGATTATTATTATTATTATTATTCACAGAAGTCAGACACCTTACCCCTAGACCACCAGGTCACCCTAGAAGTATGTATCGATCTTTTAGAATATTTTTAGCAAGAATAATATAGGTGTGAAATAATGAAATTACATATATTTTAATATTATTGTGCAAAGTGAACGAACTTGTTAAATTCATCAAACAAGGAAAATAAAAACAATAGATTAATATTTTACTACTCAAAATATTATGATGCACACATTAAGGAATATTTATTTCAAAAACTCCATCAATATTAAATTAAATTATGAGTTTCAAACAAAATCCTTGACTTGAACAAATAAATCACAAGAAAAACTACAACAGAAAAAACACAAAATATAATATGTAACCAAGAAAAGCAAAATACATTTAAAATATTTTAAACCATGATTAAGTAAGCAGATATTCCTTTTTCATTATAAACACCTATTTTATAACTGCAATGTTAAGGCCACATCTATAATCTCTTTTGAGTTTATTTTAAATCTCTGATTGGAAATTACTGTTTTTCCTTTCTCACATAAATATAAAATTATGCAATCATGAAAATTTTCTACCTTGTAATTTTGATGAATCTTTGCGTTTAATATGCCCCAAACCCAAAAATAGTGTAGCTTACAATTATATATGTCCCTGAGTCTATATCCTAAAATATTTAATGAATTTTATTCAAACTTTAAATTGATATTTAATATGGCTATACCTCAGGATTTTTATCCAGACATTACTCTTTTCAGGTAAAAATTCATTTATGGGCATTTCTTCTAAATGGTTTTATATTCCTGCTTTTTTGTGTAGAATATAGTAAAATATTACATTGCATAGACTTATGGAAATCTTCTTCAGCAAAATTATCAGAAAAGATTGTGGCTGGATGGAAATGTTATAAATTAGCTTAGAAGAAATAGTCTAATTTAATGAAGAAATAATTCTGTAAAAACAAAAAAAAAAAGATATGAATGAAGGAAAAAATATTAAATTATTTTAAATATTTTAACAAGACTCTTAAAAATAACATAAAATATCAATTTAGAAATTTTACATTCTTATTTTTGTTCCACGGTCATCTGGGCTATACACATTTATTTGCACAAAATAATATGAATATGAGAAATGAAAAATTTAGAAGTAATATACCCTCATTTAAATATGAAGGGAGAAAGAAATCATTTATGAAAACCCACCCTTATCACAATCAGTTGAGAATCGAATCCCGACCTCCCCGATCACTAACAAAGAGTAGATTAGCTTGATGACTAGGCTAAGTCCGCTTGATGACTAAGCTAAGTCCACATGATCACCTATGCGTGTCAAACTTAACAATCAAATCACTTGGTACATCTATGACAGGAGTTACCATTGTTGGAAATACAAATTATTATAATGCATGTCCAAGATTTTAAAATATTGACAGCGAAAAAATACAAATTGTAATGGCAAAAAAAAATTAATAAACTCGAATTAAAACAACAAAGTACAGAAAATTCCTATTAATAAAATATAAGCTACAATATTGCTAAACTTTAATAATAAATTTGCAGTTTAATCTGATTGTTTTGTCCACTTTTATAAAAAAAAGCATTTAAAAAATATCCAGCCACCCACATTGTCAGGAACATGAAGGCTACAGTGTCAACATTCTTATCTAGTTTGGTTTGTCGGCGACGGGGAGATAGGGGTTCAAATACCAACAGGGCTTACTTACGTTGTTGTTCCTAAATGGTTATCCATCCTCCCTCCAAATCAGTTTCTACCTTATTAGTAAAAATATGCGGACTTCCAGAACAGGTAAAAAGATGAGGCTAATATTTTTTTTTTATAAATACAGGTCTACTAATGCTAATAAAATAGTGGGACCTTAAGCAAAAATACTAACAAAATTAATTAATATATAATACCTGCTTCAGTTGTCAAATCCCGGAAGTGGGAATGGAGCCCTGTCCTAAATGGTTTTACACTCTCCCTCCACGCAAATAAGGGTACACTTTCCCTAAATTCAACCATCTTCACCCCTAGCATATTTGCGTGGTTAAATATGCGTGTAACTCAAAAGGGTAAAAATACATGGTGACAAAAAGACATTTATTTAAAAATAGCTTCTACATTATTTTGATTGACGGCGATTATAAATCTTGAAGACCCCGTAGTGAAGCTTATTACTACTATTAAATTATACATAATATTTTAATGAATGCTTGTACAATTTATCGATTAACATCAAATGTTGCAATATTATATTTGTTAGTATGGTCAGAGAAAATTACTTGTAAGTATTCAGATTACATTAATGCTCCCTCTTACATGCTATTATCCACTTTATTTTACTAAGTTCATTCTTAAGAAAACTAAGATATTTAATATTGCTGCCAAACTTGGCATGATTCCTAATTTTCAAAACATTTAAACACATAAAAGAGGTGGTATGTTTGCCTGGTTTCCCTCAAGTTGCCCCTTCTTCAGCTACCTGACTCCCCCAAAGCTGACGTCACGACAAGAAGGAAGGGTGGGAGAACATGCACAAGGTTTCACCTTTACTTCTTTCCACCATGGGTTTGTTGGGTAATGGTAAGGAAGCTGTTCCAAGAATTGTTGGGTGTTCGAAAACAAGGTGCTTAGGAAGATATTTGGTCCAAAAAGGGATAAATATACTGTACAGTGGAGACAACATAATGATAAGCTAAATACCCTGTACTCATCACAAGACATTGTTAGGATAATCAAATCTCACAGATTATGGTTGGCAGGACATGCAGCGCGAATGGAAGAATCTAGAACTGTGCTCAGGGTATTCAATGGAAAGAAACCATTGGGAAGACCTAGACGCAGATGGTAGAGTAACATTAGAATGTACTTAAAAGAGAGAAGGTTTAATGAGGTGGAATGGATAGAACCGGCTCAAGATAAGGACATATAAAATACTTTCATAGGGTGTCCAACCAAATTAAATTTTAAAATTCCCTGACTTTTCCAGTCACTATAAATTACAAACATTATTTTATTAAGATTGCAACTTAATGTAATACTATTACTTGACAGAGAAATAAGCTGAAATTGTGTCACTCTATCATGGAGTTAAAGAATTTCAGTTTTAGGGTGAAATTCTTTAACAATGGGCTATTGTGTAGTCCGATCTGGAGTTTAAGAATTTCAATTTTAGGGTGAAATTCTTTAACAATGGGCTATTGTGTAGTCCGATCTAAGTTGATTTCAATGAGATTATAGTGAGTAGAGCAGTACAGTTTAAAATTGTGGCGGGACAAATTCTTTTTTAGTTTTTTCTTTCAATAACCTAATCGAATTCTCATGCATGAGCATAGCCATGACTCTTCTTGGTCTAAAGACACACAAAGGGCTGAAAAGATTACATAAAAATCACATGTTGACTTTGAGAATTGAGATTAGTATAATCAACTGTGTTGAAAAAGATTTGGGTTGACTATTAACTGGAATAAAAATGTTAATTTAACTTTTGTAAATGAAAGTTGTGTATTATTTTAACGAATATGTGAGAATTCCAGAAATATGATCTACTTCCCCTACTTTTCCATGACTTTTCCCTGACCAAGCAAATTCCCTGACTTTTTCCTGTTTTACACATCACTGGACACCCTGTTTCATAAGTGTGGCAATGAAATTTTAAGTTCCTAGCACCAGAGTGTGTGTAAGCAAGTAGGTGTGAATTCAAATGATCATTTTGCTAAAGCCTAAAATATTTCAACCAATTTTTAGTTGCCTTTTTCAATTCCTTTATATTATTTTATATTTGAAAGGAACATGGTAGCTCAAGTGAGATAACCTTCAACACCCCATGAAAATTTAAGCATATTTCTATAAAGAGAAAACCTAGTTCTTGCATATCCTGATTTGAGAAGAGAGAAAATTAAGTAAAATTTCCTTAAATAAAAGTTAAATTTATTAGTTAGCTTAGTCAAAATAATCTAAACAATTTTGTACATTGAAATAAATCACTTGTTCCCTTCTTCTCATAATGTATGTCAAATGATTTATATTTGGTATTTAAATTTAGTGTTGTGTTAAAAAATAAAATCATTTCTACATATAACTAATATGATTGATATTAGAGATAAATTTTTTTAATACTTAGCACCGCGTCTTACTACCCGTTCGGGTTATACGCTAGACAAATATGAAAGGAATACATTGTTTAAATTAGGAGGGATATCCATTCCACTGGTCACTCACTACATACCACCCTGGACTCCACAAACTCAACAAGCTCTTAAAAACAGGTTTCCCCATACTGCAATCCTCTACCACTACACAACATATCTTCAAGGAACAACCAAAAGTAACCTATAAGCCACCAGCCAATCTACACAACTTACTTGTAAAACCCAGACAGCCGGACCCCACTATTCAACCCGAACCCAAACAAATATCAGGTTCATTTCCCTGCAACTGCACCCCCTGCAAAACCTACACCATACATAAACCAACCATTTCGTTCTCCAGCAACATAACTAAAATAAATTATCTTATAAAAGGCCACCATACTTGTGATTCTGAAAACCTCATCTACCAACTGGAATGCAACCAGTGCCAAGCACAATACATTGGTCTCACAACATAAACACTAATAAAGAGAATGAATGGTCATCGACATGACACAAAAATGAAAAATAATGATAAGCCTGTAGCATCACATGCCGAAACCCATAATCTGGACTTTAATCACTGTTACACAACCAAGGTGGTCAAATCCTTGAACAAAGAAATATGCAACCCTTCATAACTAAGGATATGGGAACTGGCCCACCAATATATTATCAAATCCAGACAAGCCCCTAACCTCAACCTTAGGTAATTCCTCTCCTTCCTACCAGCACACTTATTATTACATTCAATGTCACAATAATAATAATACAGTATATAACACAATTTTTAGTTTTTCTATCTATTTATTCATAGTGCTGCCATCTATACAGTGATATCATAACTGAAAAACAGCCGGCTGTGGACAGTCAACCTTGCAGTTCAACCTAGAGAATCAGTCTACTCTCTTGACCTTATGAAGGTGTCTGTGACAGTGAAAGCTTGTCCTTAAAAATGTGTGTGTGTTTTTTTTTAGTGTTCTATATAAACGATTTCTACTCACTATCACCAAGGTAAGTGTGCTGGCTATCCCTCTTAATCTAAGCCATGATTTAGCCTAGTGATCTATTTCAAATAAAGGAATAAATTATAGTTTTAAATTAAATATTAATGTTTCTACTAAAATCATTAAGGGCCAGTCTTATTGCTACGGGATAAATATAACCACTTTAATATTTTATGCGTTTTATTAACTGAATTTATCTGCTGGATAGATCTGTAGGATAAATATATTTTTATGTAGAAAAGCAATGTTGGTACTGTTTTTACTGGTGCGCGCATGCGTACAGGCCCAGACACTACCGCTACAACCTAGGAAGGGGCGAGAATGTTAAACATTTGTTAAATAATGGTGGCTAAACGAGTGCGAGGAAACAATTGGCGTGACATGGGCGCAGAAGCTAAGTTATCTTGCAATTACTAATTTCGGTGTCTGCCAAAATGTGGGCAATAATTTGGTACAACGTTTAAAAAATTTCATTTAATGTACTCACATTTAAATAATTTGTTCTTATACAACTATAACTTTACAAACAGCTTGTCATTTTTTTGTAAAAGTGTGAATTAAATGTTCTAAATTTATATATAGCTAGAACCTGGGCCTGTGCTTACTTAACACACGAACCAAGATTTTTGTTCTACAACGCTCAACATTTGTTAAATAATGGTGGCTAAACAAGTGCGAGTAAACAGATGGTGTCACGTGCGCGCAGAAGCTAGGATGTCGTATAAGTACTAATTTCGCTGTCTGCTAAAATTTGGTCTATAGTTGGGTAAAATGTTTAAAAAATTTCATTTATTGTACTCAGATTTTGATAATTTGTTCTTATATAAATATAACTCTAGAAATAGCTTGTCAGTTTTTTAAAAGTGTGAATTAAATGTTCTAACTTTACATAGTTTGAGCCCGGGCCTGTGGTTAATAAACATGTGAACCAAGATTTTAACCTAAAAACATATTCTGATAGGTGAAACCTAATTAAAAACAACGCGTCACTATGGCAACAACCATTTTAACTTTCAGATCAAAGTTATCAGGTACTTGAACCTCCTGATAAAAATGTGACGGATAAATACATTTTATCTGGCAGATAAATGCTATCTTGCAGTCACAAGACGCACTTTTAACTTATCCACCAGATATAAATATTTATCTACCAGATTAATATTTATCCAGGAGTCATAAGACCGGCCCTAATAATAATAATAATAATAATAATAATTTAATACCATTTTGTATAATGACTTACCATCCATGAGCAACCAATGGCCTGTGAGAACCCAGATACACACGATGAAAACAGCCAATGAGAAAGAAAGTAGTTCTGCACCAGTGAATCGCCCACACACACCAAATGAAATCCTACACAGAGAAATAGATTAATTTGTACTTTTAAATTACAAACACAATTGTTATATATTTGTAGTATATCGTATTGGTCTGACTATGCAAAAACTCAGCATATTTGGCAAAGTTTTATTAGGCCCTTTGAATGCTTTTCTTGATGCGTAGGCACTCTAAAACATTAATTTTTCTCTCCAAAATCCTAGATTAGCCTCAGAAACACCAAACTTGATAGCAACATGCACATTATTTGTTTGTTGCGCTTCATGTATTGCTATTAATTTAAAATTCATATAGTAGCTTCTTCTCATAACCTTGTTTACTTGAAACAAGGAGGAAGCCTTTTTAACTCAATCACTCACTTGCGGATCGCCCATGGATGATTTTTTAATATTAGTAACACATTACAGATTCTACCACCAACAAACACTGACATACTCAATTATCAGTTCTGTGACATAAGGGTGTAAATCCTCTATCTCGCTTCGTTTTTACCTCGAGTTTATTATTAGAGGCAAACGATTCCAGCCGGCAAGCAGTTCAAGCATTTGACAAAAGAGTTCTCTGTAGGAATCTGTGGGGTATTTTTTCCAGTGAAAAATGTTAGGCTGCTCATATATAATAAGAGTATAATTTTCAGAAGGACTTTATTTTAGAAAAAGATCACTCTATATTCAGGCAAATACGGTAATATGATGGATTCCCTGAACCTCATATAGATATACATAAAATAGTGAAATGAGTCAAACAATAATGAATTCCGGCTCTACAAGTAAAAGATGATATCGTTAAATGTGCGCTTAAATAAAAACAAAAACTGATAAGAACAAATGCCCCATTGAAAAAATATATTTTTAATTACCTTCAATCATCATAAATACCTTTTTCCATTCCTAATCATGTTTGAACAATTACACACTATATTCCTTTATGCTGGATTATCATATTTGAATGGTCCAATTTACTTAAATATATGTTTTAAAAAATATCTCTATCTTAAGTCTTTCTTATGTTGTGAGACCTTCTATAATGCATTGTTTGGAATAAGTGAATTTGACCACTAATACTTTTCAAGCAGATTTTACAATGTGCTGGTGAAATTACCGATCAGCTAGCAATTAGTTAATGCTCGAATGAGCAGGCTGGGATATAATGTATCCCATTTTTATACTTATTAGTGTGGTAAAACTGTAAAGCACATGAGAAGTGTGTTACTCTTTATATTCCTTCATTGTGACCTTGACTGTTCGCTGGTTAATTTGGAATAAAACTAATTTTATCATGGGTTTGGAAATTAAAGTTATTTAAAACATACTAGTTTTTATGGCATGAAGTACCCCACGAAAAGCAAGTTTTTTAATCAAATTGATTTTGGAACAATTATTTGATTGTTTAGTCTATCTGAGTCATTTTATTAGTTTAATCTTTGTTTTGTTTACTTATTGCCCGCTGTTATAACTACTATTCGGCAGTTTTAGACTTTGTTGGAAACCACATAGTTGTGTCCCTATTGGTTGATGAACTGGAGTGGGAGGTAAGACCAAAATGGCAACCAGCTGAGAATATAGTAGCTCTTGGATAGTCTATCGAGGGGTGTATTGCTGTAATCACTCTCGTTGAATAATGAGTGCAGTAAGTGTTGCCATGTGTCGAAACCCGTACCAAGGATTCTTGAGAAATAAGTGAGTAGCTTGGAACTAGTAAAACTTAAGACATCCTCAGACTATCTACGACCATGCCTACCTTAACTTTCAGATATGTTCAACCATATTAACTTGTCTTAATATACACCATAGCCAAGATATTTAACAGTCTAACCAGTTAATTATTCCCAACCCCCTATGCCAATTCCTAAACTTCCAACTCCCAAGCCATTCTGACATGAATCTTAGGGAAGGATGGGCGGGGTCGACACACCATGTTATAAATGATGGCACTTTATTTTTACTAACACAACAATATATATTAACTATTCGTACAAAACTAATGATTTCATTTTTACATGTATCTGTGAAAAATGACTAGTACTAAGTACTTGCATGTGTTAAATATACCATTGTGCTCGCTCAAGGGTTAAGGTCAAACAATGTACATGTAAAAAGTGGCTTTATCAAAACCACTTGGTGCAGTTTACCTATTTTATTATTATTATTTTCTAAACTAATTGTTCTAGAGCAGGGGTCGGCAATGTTTTTAGGTCCCGTTTGACTTATGGACTTAAGAGCGGTCCCACAGTCACCCATAGTTTCTCCAATCATTTTTGGTCTACAGGCTTACATCTTATATTTATTCCTTTAAGTTTAATATTTCCTCAAATTTCACCACTTTTATGTAAAAATTAAAGAATAAATAAAATGTATTCATATTAAACAGTTAATTTTCTTATAACATTTCTAGTTATGACCGATCAAGGTAACTATGGTCTCAATCAAATATTATTGGAAGGTACTTGATATGTTGATGTAGTTTTCTTATGCAATCACCTGTAAATTAGCCTAAGATCGACCTGTCGCCGACCCTCTTTCCAAAGGCATGTTGATTGAGGATGTCGTTAAAAAAAGTGTCACAAACAAAAACATGCTACCTCCATTTTAAAAACTTATATCCAGCTAAAAGGAATACATTAACACTATTAAATAAAATGTTAAGTTTAGACAAAAAATTATAACTTAGTGCTTTTAGTATACTTGTATTATCTGAAGATATAAACTAGTGTGAGAGCAAGTATAGTCATAAAAAAAGTTTTACAATACAAACATATTTTTACTCACTTGTTACCATCAGAACAAGGCCTGATGACATATTGACACATTGGAAGTAGTAGGAAAGCCAATGCAACTGTGGCTATTACTGTGAACAAAAACAATTTTTTTTAAAACTTCTATAGCTACTGAACAATGATATTGAACAGTGAAAATATGAATCAAAGGGCATGAATTACATACTTAACAGAAAGTTGTACGACTTAAAGTTTACAAATAAATAATAATAATACTACTTAACATTGTGTCTTACGCTTAAGTACTAATTAAACTAATGGTTAGGAATTGGGAAGGTTGAATATAGAGGAAGTGAACCCGCATATGCATGGAGGGAGAGTAGAAAACCATGTAGGAAAAACCACCCCAAGTTCATCCGAGCGAGATTCGAGCCTCGATCTCCCTGTCCTCGGCAGTCCAGCTCAACACAAAGCTAGCGCATTAGCTAACTACGCCACCGAGGTGGGTGTTTAAAGATAAAAACACAACAAAACACATGAAATGTTCAGAGTACAAGAAGTATCCTTCTTCAGCAGAAGAGATTAAGCTACTAAGTCTGCTAAGGCAGCATGACAAGAACTAGATCACGGTTACTTAGATTCTGTTGTTGCATGTCTCTTAGTTTTAAAAAAATATTGTAGGATCGGATTCTGCAGTTGCCTGTTCAAACTTGTGTCTTGACTTTTAGAAGATGGATAGAATGTTGTATTATACTTAAATTATCTGTTATTATTGTTTATAAAGAAACAACTGACTGATGTAATTAGGCCTGTTTGGAAGATAAGGAGATCTTAGGTTGAGACCAGGGGTGTGCCTGGATTTGGTTATCATATTTATCTGAATCTAAGATGAGTTTTTTCCCCAAATTTGTAGCTTCAAAATCTAGGGGTCATTTAATATTAATACAATAGTGCAGGGCTGCTTTTTACTATAGAGATTTTATCCATTTTTGCGGATTTTAAAGGTATAACACAGATCACAGGATATTTTTATTTTCACAGATTTTCAGGCTATTTTTTAGGTTATGGTTAAAAAATAAATACCTAGTTGTGGACCGATACGATATTTGATAACCATAGTATCGACTGGTATCATAATAATCAATAATATACACTAAAAATCTCGATACCACTCTTTTGTATTCAACACGGTTAACTCCTCAAATGGGTTGGGGCTAGTGATGGGCATAATCAAATTGAATTTTATTTCGTTGTGCTGTTTTTGATTACTTTTCCAATTTCTTCACAACAATATTAAAAATCCAGCCATTCACAATAATCAAAAGAGATCTAAAACCAAATAATGAATTATCAAATTGTTACATATTTAAGTCTTAAAACTTTGCCTACATAGCTAGCGCTTGTCAAGTAGGATGTGATGAGAAATCTTAAATCAATTTTAAACAAAGAATCGATAATAAGTAGACTTTACTAGACAATTTTAGCAATCCAAATTTGAGTTTTAATTTGTGAAACTCAACAAAATATCTAACTTTTGAATAATATCAAGTAAATTATTAACTTTGATAAGATATTCCTAGATCATCAGTTTTAAAATAAGAATAAAGATGCTTGTTTAATTATCACAAATTTTTTTTACGCTTGGCTGTCATGGCGGCTGACTTTCACGGTAATTCATAGAGGACATGTTTATCGGTTGGATTTTTGGTAACATGTGAAATGTGTTTATCTTTTCTTTATAAAAGCAACCGTTTGTTGTATTTTGTCCTTTGATTTCTTCCTATATATCTCCACTTTACAATATTTTATTTTCTGTATATCATTATGAAAGTGAAAGTGTCACATTTTAGAAGCTAGCGTGTTAATGGTCTAGTCCAATTTTCGTATCTAGGGGGAGTAGGGTATGTATGAAACTCGAATTTTCACTAAAGATTATCATTTGTCATAATAAAAATTAACTTCTCATTGTTTTTATGAAACTTTTTCTATATCAACCTACTTATGCAAAAGCAATATTTGTGACAAAAAATAAATTCCTTAAAAATCCTGCAACCCTAATTGGATTTTAAGTCAACATAGGTGTTTTGTTTTGTAAATAAAATACCATTTGTTAACATAACAAAATAAGTCTACCATAATTATTATTTTCTTCATTCATTAAAAATAAATAAATACCACTTACAAGAATTCTATCCAGAACCACTGAAAAACTGGGGGTCGTCTTAGATTCAGGGTCGTCGTGGGTTCGGGTAAGTATGGTATATATTGGTGAGAAAGTTCCAACCTACGAAGCTGGGAAGCATTGCAACTAATGGGGTGGGCTCGTATTATTTTGGTACTATAGCATGAGTCAAAATTTGAATTATGTGATTGGGCATGAAGTGTCACAGGTTTGTTAGGCTTGTTATGGTTGGTATCAAAACAGTGAATATTCATTTGTTGTGCGAGTGTTCCTGTGGTGAGGACAGTGTATTCAGCAATGCAATAGTTTCAATATAACTGATATATAAGATTTTCTGTGGAGCAGTCTTAGTGGCCTTTTATGGGGTATTCCATTTGTGTGTTTCATGGGTAGAAACTTTGTTTATTCTTGTTTGTGGCAGAGTCCAGAAATCTAAAGTGAACTTAAATGTTGTGGAGATTTGGGAGGCATTTGAATATGATTTTTGGAGCATTGTTGAGAAGATTTTGTGTGAGAGGTGTTGAGGTTATGATATTGTAGTCAGTGTTTAGGATAAATCTGAGTTTGTCTAGTCCTTCATAATACTGGGTGGTGGTGAGTGGTGTGTCAGTGGAAGGTTGTTTCTTGATAGGCTCTTGATTGGATATGGCTCTGTTTATTTAAATGTTGACTATGTGTTTAGGGTATACTCTTGCTGTGAAAGCCTTGAAGAGATGTTGACATTGCTTGTTAGGGTCTTCTGACTCAGAACACATATGTTTGACACTAGTAGCTAGGATGGAGGGTAAAGCGCGTTTTACATGAAAAGGATGGTTGCTTTGGAAACGGAGGTACTGTTGATGGTTGGTGGCTTTGATGTGAACTTGGGTGTTTGTGTTTCCTTCATTAAGCTTCATTTCCATATTCAAGAATATAGCATGGTGGTGTGAAATGCTCAAGGTGAATCTGAGAGTGCTATTGTTATCTAACCTGTTCAGGCACTTCATTAAATTAGTTTCAGAATCTGTCCAAATCATGAAGATGTCATCAATAAACCTCATCCAACAGAGTGGTTGCAAGGGTTCGGATTACAAACAATGTGTCATTAGTTTGCCCATAAAGAGGTTAGTAAAGGAATGGGCCATACATGTACCCATTGCCGTCGCTCGAATTTGAAGATAGTCTGTCCATGACGCGGAAATTATTCTTTTTAAGTATGAGGTGAGCATATTCTAATAGAAAGGTGGTGTATGGCTTAGAAATGATGGTCATTTGTTCAAAAAATGTTACATGGGAGAAAATCCTTGGGTGTGGGATATGTTGGTATAGAGAAAATTGACATTAGGGTGATCAATTACGCATCAATGGGGATTCAGTTATTACATCCTTCAAAAGAACAATTTGGTGATCAGCATCGGCTCAGCTGTAGACCATCTTAAAAACTATGAAAGGGGCTTCCTGCAACTTACTTGCTGTACAGATGGCAAACAGCATTTGCATGGAGTCAAAGAAGAAGAACATGACGAGGAGTGATATCGAGGCTCCTAAAGGCAGGCATAATGCCTGCATCGTGTCCAATGTTTGGACATCTGGAAAACACCACATCACTACACATCATTGACTTGTCAATATGATATATTCTAATTTATAATACATATAATATATATAATGCAAAGATGTTTTAGAATGGGCATATTCATCTTAAATTAACACTACTCACTTTCAATAAAAAGGCCTATATACCTTTTTAAATAAAATAAGTTTAAATTGTTAATTAAAATGTTTCCATAATTTCTTAAGCATTAACAAATTCCTAAAATACAAAAATTACTAAAATTCTACAAGTCCAAGTGAATGATTTAAATATTATAAGATGTGCATTGCTATTTTATAAGGATCAATATGAAAATAGTTATTTATATAGTCTACTAAGTGTATTTTCAGTATAAGCTGCTTGAAATCAGTGATTCTGTATCTGTAGTGTTCTCTAATGTATAACCATTTTAACTGTAGGTTTGATGTAAGAAAGTTTTCACTAGAAGTGAATGTCACAAACATTAATTTAAAATAAAAATATCAATTAATATTCAAACAAAATGAATATTAAAAATCAAGTATTTTTATAGTAAAAAGAGCATGGACTTTTTTATCCTTTAGGCAAATTATACCTTACATATTTAAGCATTCTATTTTCACAAGATATTTACAATATTTTTTGATTTTGATGAAAAGTAAATTTTAAAATGAGAAAACTTGAAACATTCCCCCCTCGATAAAAAATCTTAACTTCCATAATTTTTGTATACATTTAAAAAATAGTTATTTTTTATTTTCTCAAAACTATAAGATAATTGTAGAATTAATAGAAAACCACATTTTGTTAAAATTAGGGTGATAGGATACTTTCAACTTTACTAAAAATATATTTTAGCTACAGCCGACTATATGTGTCTGATAGTATATTGAAAAAAAAAATTGAATATAATTAAAACTTATTTCAAAATTAAGGCTATAAAATTATTTGTAGTCCATGTTCAAACATAAGGTCTATTAACAGCTTAATAGAGGGATGGGCAAACTATGGCCTGTCAATTTGTTTAATCCAGCACACGAGATAATCGATTTAAATTTTTTGTGTTGTGAAGTAGGTTTTTAAACACAATAATAATGAATTTTTTTAAAAAAAAAACTATACCAAAATCAACATTTCTAAATTTGGTAAATCAAGCCCAAATATATTTGGCGATGTTTGCATCCTCATATTTATGTGAAAACTAGTGTTTTCAACCATCAAACTCAGGAAAAGTGATCTTAGAAACTGACTTGGGGGTCATCCATAAAACACATAACGCTTGAGGGGGAGGGGAGAGCTATAATTTTTACATGCTATTACATGGGGGAGAGTGGGGTGCGTCAAAGTGTTATGTAACACAGATCTTATACTCAAATTCTATGTTCAAAAATAATATTATTGTTAGTGTTTTCACCTTTGATAAACATACTTGTAGAGAGATAGATAACTTCTGAATATCTGTGGCATTGAAAATGTAAGTTTAGCACTTTTTGTTTATCAATATATCGAATGCGCTTAGGTGGCATTGTCTGCTCAAGACTGTGAATGCTAAGCATATTCGAAAACACATATTTTCATGTGAATGACAGTGTCATGTTTATACACACGGAACTTGTTTAGATTTGTCCAATCTACTGACTCCCTCATGTGCTTTTAGTTGGATAACAGCTGTCAGTCAATGCAGCCTTAATTTATAAGTATAGTTGAGTTTGAGTATAATTTTGATTCCTACTGCACATACTTTTACATTGGCCATGACTAATCGCTTGTGTTTGTACAAAAAAAAATTATTTTTTTTTCAAAAAGAGGAGACTTGTTCATTGCTTGCTTATAAAAAGTGATATTCATAAAAAAAAAACCAGTGGAAGAATCTCAAAAAGATGTTGTGAAATGGAAAGAAGCAAAAATATAGAATTTATCTCAAGGCAAGTTTGAGGAGTCCATAAATAATGTTAGTTCTTTGTACCAGCAGCATGTTATGAAAAGTAAAGTCAGATTGTAGTTATTATAATTATTTTTTATTATATTTAAATAATGACGTAGAAATGAGGAAGGTGGAATTTTAGAGGTAATCTACCCTCATTAGCATGGAGAGAGAGTATAAAACGATTTAGAAAAAGCCACTCCAAGTATACCCGACAGGCATTCAAACCTCGACCTCTGTTTCATGGGCCATCTAGTCTTTTTCGAGAGGGAAGCCAGGATCCATGATCGATGTTGGAATGAAACATGAGTCTAGGTATTGATAAGTTACCTAAAGTAAAATTGTAGATTAATCCAAAATATAATTTAGAAAAGTTGTATGCCTAGAATTATTTAAATAGCTTTCTATATGATGATAATATGAATATCAAAAAAAGTGCACATTATTAAAAAAGATAACTTCCCCAAGCATCAAGCATCATATGTGGGCACTTTAACATCATGTAGCGCCACTACAGAAAAGGGCCATCCTTAGTCAGCACATAGTAGTGCCGTCTGGCTCTTACTCAGATCGCAAACCTGACATCCATAACATAAATATAGCAGAGGTTTTTCCTCAGGAACCTGAGGAATTTGAGCTCAACGTCTTATTGTCTGTATAAATAATAATACTCTCTGAAATCATTTATAATTGACAAACTTTTTACCTTCATTATTAATTATGGATCTCGAAAGCAAACTTATAAAAAAATAAAACACTAAGGTCAATCCTTTCCAATTTGTGGCCCAAAGAAAAAATTAACAGTGTTTGAATTAAATGATCAATTCTAAATTTGTTCTTAAATGCATAAAATTAATTGTGAGTAGCTCTAGAGATACATTGATGGTTATATGGTCTAGTGTATCACTCTTGTGTTTGAATAGATTGCCAGTGATCAATAGACTGAGGATTTAATCCCAGGCGGGTGTACTAAAGGTCGCTCAATGCCTTCCCAATCTCCCTGCATGCAAATTTGAGTACATTTACTCTTTTTTTTTTTTACTCGACCCTATTTCATTGGTGTAATTGGAGTATGCAAATAACATAAATGGTTACTAAGATGAAGTGTAAAAAAAAAAAGGAAAATGGCTCTGATCAAAAATTAAACTCGTAATTGTTAGTGCTCCTAAGAGTCAAATGAGCACCCAGGGGTGTGCGAAGCTTCGAAAAATTCGAAGCCGAAGCGAATCTTGGTGTACTTCGTATTCGATTCAAACCCATGTTTGGCTTCGAAAGCTATTCGAAGTCTAGGTATTATATTACACTTATATTTTACATCAAATAAAAATAAACTGAAATTACCTCAAGAGATAAAATATATTTTTATTGTTTTGGGTTTTAGAATAATTTCGCTTTATTGTCTTGATGGAACTTGGAAAATTTCCATAACACTTTGAATTTCAAGATGCCCATAACATCAAACCTCTAACCCCCTTGATCACAAACATTGATTGGTACCAACTAAAGATGAATGTATTTCTCTTGAAAGTGTAAATTAAAATAAATTATGAAAGTTTTTTTTCCCAGGGTATTTAGTTAAACTTTTTAAGTGTTTCTTGAATATTGAAAATATTTTTTTAATATTCTAAAATTCGCACACGCAACCATTTAGGTTGTTTACTACATGAATCAGTATGTTCGATTCAAATTCATGTTAATGTGTAGGCTAGTGGCAGACTTGAGAGATAGTTGAACACATGTGAGAGGAATATGACATCCCTTTAGTTATTTTTAAAAAACGTACGCAAATAGTGAGTATTTATAAACGAAAATTGTTGTTAATTTAGATATTTTACAAAAAATAAAATAAAATTAAATCTACAAAAAAATTGCTTATTTTATACAGATTACATGAAGAATTAATTTATGGGTAAAATTATTATCATCAAGGTCGTATTATTTTCGAGATTGGCTATAGGCGCTTTCAAAATCAGAACCATATTATTTTTAGTAATTCACCTGGCAAGATTTAAATGGATTTATAAAACCAAAAGTTTCCTTGTTGTTTTGTAAAACAGAAAAACAAAATTTTTTTTAACACTGGACTTCTCAAACCTATAAATGCACCCGCCGAATTAACTTAAACTCGTATTTTTCTATAATGTTGTTTTTGTTCTTGAACGTCGGTTTACTCTTGTGTTTTGTTAATTCGTATCTTGTGTGTGAAAGGTTAGTAAAACACCATGCATGGAAACTCCAATGATATTAAAGCAAATGCATGTTTTTTTAACTACTCAGACTGTACACATAAAGTGTTTTTAATACATAGGTAAAGTGAATATAGCATATGTTGGCAACAAGCTACAAATATTAGCGTTAAGAAAAAACAAATGTAATATTTAGTTTGATGTTAGATAAATATACTCAATGTCAACTTGATATTTTTACTCAAAATTAAATAGAGAAATATTCAAATTTCGAGAATATTTCCCATATTTGACTTGGCTTCCTTTTGAAACAAAAAAGTAAACATCACACACCTTTAATGTGCTCTATTACAAAGGAGAGTATACTGACTGTTATCGGTTGCTGATGTCGGCGGAGCTGGGAGTCCAGTCAAACTCTGTGCTCGTTCTTTCTCTTTCTCCCTTTCACGTGCCTCTTGCTCCATGTTTAATGACCTGAAACACAAAACAAAACTTTTCATTAATTTTCACAACAAATTTGTTAGTTAGGAGGCAAACTACAATAACAAGCTATGTTGTGTCATGTATATCAAAAGTGTAAAATAACATTTTAATCCAGTCTTAATATAACACTTGCATTACTTTATAATTTATCAAATATTAGTAATAGCCTGTATGCATAGTATAATTATTGAAGGAAGAACATTATATGACAATTATTAAAGTTATTATTATTTGTTCTGTCCATTCCTTTTGTCAGTGAACTTAGACCACCATTGCGCCCTATTCTCTGCCTTCTCCTTCAGCTCCCAAAATTTTCTTCTTTCCTTAAAGTAATTTAATATTTGAATCATCCTCCTTCCTAAGCTTATCTTTCCCTCAACCTTTCCTTTTATGACATCATGCGGAAAACAGTTCTTCCTAAGGATGTGTATGATCCAGTTTACTTTGCACCAAAGAATCACATCCAAAATGGTTATCTTCTCACCCACTCTTATTAATACTTCATCTTTTTGTCCCCCTGTCTGTCCACTTGATTTCCTCAAGTCTTCTCCAGCACCACATTTAAAAGCGCTCCAAGTATTTATTTTCCATCTTCCTAAGAGTCCAAGTTTTTGCTCGATACGGTGTTCCAAATGTAGGATTTTATCAGTTTCTTCTCCATTTCGAACTCAACTTGTTGGTAAGCAGTAACCTCTTCTTGTTGGAAGCTACCTTGACCATGGCAATATTTGACCTAATTTCCTTGGTGAAGTATGCATCCTTTGTCAGCAGACTTCCCAGGTACATGAACTGCTCTATGTTTTCCATCTCCTGTTTTACAATTTAGATTTTCAGCGGCTCTTTATTTTTTTAAATCACCACCAATTTTGACTTCTCGTTGTTGATCTCCATGCCATATCTTCTCCCTATCTCCACCAGCCGGTCTATCATTTCTTGCAACTCTTCTTCATTTTTGAGCAGCAATGCTTCATCTGCATCTTTTATTGTGTTAATGACATATCCTCCTATCCTGAAATTGCCACATCCCATGTCCTTACAAAAGTTATGAAACACTATTTTCATATTCATGCGTCAATACATGTAACTGTCACTTTTGATAGCTAGTAAACCATACCTATAAAATAATACTAATATAGTAAAATGTTAATAATTTTAAGCTTGACAATTTATTTTTTCAACTTTCATCCATATACGAAGATGAATAGGAACAAGAATTTAAGTACCTTTCTTTAATCTGTAATGCACAAAATACAATTTAGTTGAAAAATGAGAGCCTAGACCCATAAATTTAGCCTCATACCTTTAAATATGTAAGGCAATACTCCAACACTGGAGCTATCCTGGCTCATCTTGTATCAAGGGTAGTCCTTTTTCTCACTTAAGGTGGTATTTAAGTGGTAAATAATGAAAGTGATTGCTACCCAGCGCCATGAACAATCATAGCAAATTTTCTTTAGTTTTATTTCTGGCGAGCATTTATTAGAATTCAGTATGTAAAGCTTTACCCAAAACCTTAATAACATACATTTTATAAGCATATGAAGTAGTGCAATAAGAATATATTCAATTTGTTAAAAGAAAATATTTCAATTTTACACACTATCAGGTAAAATGATAAGCATAACAAATTTAATACAAGTAAAAGAAACCGAAAATAAAGAACAAAAGAATTATTCTTCAAAATATTAAATGTAGATACGTAGACAATACTAAGTAATTTAATAGTGACATTATTCAACTTTATCAAACTAATTTCACTTTATTTACTATTAGACATGTTGATTTGATCAACTCTACACATCTAGTTAATCAACAAATTTTGCTTAAATAAGATTTTGAACTGTCTAAACCTATCGTTAAGGACTGAACTTTTTTTTAAAATAAATTTTAAACCATAATTAAACATGTTCCAATTACAATATATATATATATATAGGTGGTTGAATTCCTCTGCAATGTGTCTGAAACTACCTCTACCAGCATTTAAATTGTCAATGCGCTCTTCCTTTGACAATGCCATCTATGTTACCCAAACCCACAATAAAACATAATGTTTATAAACATTTTACTCCCTATGTTTCCAGACTTATGACTCACCCTATATATATTTATTTAAAGGGGTATTGGTTCTTTAATTATATAAAACCAAGTGGTACCTTGATGCTGTTTATAATCAAACTCTGAAACTGATTTAGTTCTTAGCTGGCACAAAAGAATTCCCAGACTTCTCCACTATTTCCCTGTCAGTATCCGCCAAAAAAATAGTAATATTGTAATAAAACAAATGCTGTGACTTAATTTTGTCCTTACTATGTCGCCAGATAATTTAAAGGGTTTAGAAGTTAGTGAAAGTTGCATCTATAGTTAAAAAGGTTTTGGTACCAATGTGGAATTAGTATAAATGTGTATGTCAACCCTTGAAAGTGCCAGCCAGCCGATCTAAATAGTTTGATTTTCATTTGAGAGATGTCAGAGGTGTCCATATTGGCAGAAAGCTCCATGTTTGTACTCTATAAATATAATGATAATTTATCTCTTCAAACTTATGGTAATTATTTACATAAATGCATACAAATATGATTTAAATAACCTGGTATTCCTAGTGAAGTCTACCGCTCAATGGTTGGCACCTACATGGTTAAGCAGCGACTAAGAGTTGTGATAAGAGATAGTAGTCGCTAGTAGTTCTAAACCAATCGTTCAAAGAGAGCTGTGCTAAAGTAATGACATACAGCTTGAGCCATGGTGCCTACCACCGGGTACCTTTACCTCTATGGACGTGACCATGAGATTTTGTAAATAGCACACATGCTCTATAGTGAAAATGCTAGGATGGTTACTATACTAACCTGAAACTCCCATAAACGATGAGCAGGATGGAGATGAGGAATGTGGAGACCCGAGAGGAATCCATGATAGAGTATGCCCTGAAATAAAATATTAAAAACATTTGAAATTATCTTTCAGCAATGATCAAACTTAGGAGAACCCAAAACTAAGTATTAATGCATAGTTATTGTTATACATATTTCACATAATAATAAGATTATAGTCATACCCACATAATGGAATAATAATTTGGTTTTTATTAAGAAAAAGATATCAGGCATCCCCCAAGACTATATTAATCTTTAAGCATTGATCAAATGTATAGGCCTATTTGAAGAATAGAAAAGTTCTTAGATCTACTTTTCACAAATCCATTCGTCTAATCATGTGATTTGTGGCTGTCGCTTTAGATGGGTAATATCAACACCTATAAAACAATACTATTAGTATAGTAAAATGCTATCAGTTTTAGTCATGAAAAAGTTTATATTTTCTAAAAGGTTCTTCCTATGAAAAGTGAAATGTACCTGTCTATTCAGCCATTGTTACACATTATATTCCAGACAACAAATTAATAATAATAATAATAATAATAATAATATTTAGCACCGCGTCTTACTACCCGTTCGGGTTATACGCTTAAGTACTAATTACGCTAATGGATAAGGAATTGGGAGGGTTGAATTTAGAGGAAGGGTTGAATTTAGAGGAAGGGTTGAATTTAGAGGAAGTGAACCCACATTTGCGTGGAGGAAGAGTGGAAAACCATTTAGGAAAAACCACCCCCAGTTCACCCGACCGAGATTCGAACCAGACAACCAATTGAAATAAAAGTATTTTAGCTCTTTATTCTGAAAAATGATTTTAGGCATGCTTAACATTGCTTGTATGTTGTCACAATGAGGTCCTTAGTATTTTAAAAAAAGGTCACATTTGAATGCATCATTTATGTACTATTTTTTTAAAACACTTGCCCTTTTAAAAGCTCCTGTGTTTCCATTTACAGGCTACTTAAGTGAGGTCGCAATAGCTCCACATAAATATTTTAATATATTTTTCTGTAGGTTATTTAGGTTAGCTGCAATCAAGGTTGTCAATATTCTCTTACTATGAAATTCCTTTAGTTTTCCCCAGGATTGTGGAAACAGTTTTGGGTGAAGTCCTACTTGGAATCAATAAAAATCGACCAAATCCAGCTTCAAAATAAAAACTTATCAAGACATGGGGTGCAAATGGGAGAATCTAGAACCATGTTCAGAGTACTGACTGGCAAACTCAATGGGAGGACTTAGATACAGATGTGAGAATAACATTAAAATGGATATGAAAGAGATATGGTGTAATGAGGTGGACTGGATAGAACTAGCTCAATATAGGGATAGAGTGTGATGAGGTGGACTGGATTGAACTAACTCAAGATAGAGATTGGGTGTGATGAGGTGGACTGGATTGAACTAACTCAAGATAGATGTGTAATGAGGTGGACTGGATAGAACTAGCTCAAGATAGATATAGGGTGTAATGAGGTGGACTGGATAGAACTAGCTCAAGATAGAGATAAGGTGTAATGAGGTGGACTGGATAGAACTATCTCAAGATAGGGATAGGGTGTAATGAGGTGGACTGGATTGAACTAACTCAAGATAGAGATTGGGTGTGATGAGGTGGACTAGATAGAACTAACTCAAGATAGAGATTGGGTGTGATGAGGTGGACTGGATTGAACTAACTCAAGATAGAGATTGGGTGTAATGAGGTGGACTGGATTGAACTAACTCAAGATAGAGATTGGGTGTAATAAGGTGGACTGGATAGAACTAGCTCAAGATAGAGATAGGGTGTAATGAGGTGGACTGGATATAACTAGCTCAATATAGGGATAGAGTGTGATGAGGTGGACTGGATTGAACTAACTCAAGATAGAGATTGGGTGTAATGAGGTGGACTAGATAGAACTATCTCAAGATAGGGATAAGGTGTGATGAGGTAGAATATGTGTTGGATAAGAGTATATGAGTAGAAAAATGGCTTCTGGTCCAGCATAGAGATCTGTACTAAACACACACTAGGGAATGAGTTAAGGTGGGTAAGCATTTAGGGGGAAAGCAACCTTAGTACTGGGTAACCAGACTATATGAACTTGAGCCTACCATTGCAGTGTAGACCTAGATTAGTTAGTAAATGTAAATGAAGAGCTTGTTCCCAAAATGAGTCAAGTTTATTATTATTAACAGGAGGGCCCAAAAAACTAGCTACCAAATTTCTTTGAATTATTAATTTCAATACAATAATCTTCACAACTTTTACTATAAAAGTCTCACACTTTTACAAGTTTTCCAGACTAACTTTAAAACAAATTTCACATATAACATTTTTATAGTTTTTTTTTTGTAAATGGAAAATGTTTAGTTATTAAAATGATCACATATTTTCAAATAATCCTAAGCTACCAAACATCAACATTCTTATCAGTTTTTGTTCCTTTTCGAGTATTTAGTGTTTTATTTGTGTCCCTGTGTGAATGTGATACAATACAAACCCTGTACAACCATCTCATGTTAAGACTGTCTAGGAAATGGATTTTGTTAACATTGAGAAAGAAAATCTCTCAATTTTGTTTAAATGTTAAGGTGCAGAATCAGTAAAGTATTTAAATTCCCTGACATTTTCCTGTTTTCTCCGTCTGTAGCCACCATGCTAATGAAGTGTTCAGAACACACAGAATTTGTCTTCGAAGTGATATAAAACAAGCAGAAACTAAAAATTCGCAAAAGTTTACTTGCTACGTTTGTTGGCTTTCCAGCAAATTTAAAAAAAATGGTACTAAACTGGTTTCGGGCACGAGCTCTTCAAATGTATTATGCTCCACCTCTTATCTGCCTAGTTACACACTAATATAGTAGGAAGGAGGAAGCCAAGGTAGATTTTATAGGTAGTGAACACATGTTTGCAAAAGTGAAACTGAAAAACCACTTGAAAAAAAAGCCCACTTCATTACACCTGACCAAGATTCAAAGCCTAATCTCATACTTGCAAACATATGCCATTTTTACGTGCCCCCAGGGGCGAACACAGACATTCTTCTTGGAAGGGGGGAGTAAGATTGTCCAAAGTAAAGAAGTTACAAGTCAACAGTCAATCCAATCCATTACTTGTATAAGATTCATACTTTGAACACATTACCAATCACTTTGTGAGGCTACACATACCGACTTTACGGCATAACCTAAAGCGTTACATCTAGTTATTCAGTGAAATGATAAATAACAATTTCAAAAGATTATATACATATTCATAACCTGAAGGGATTTAACATTGCTAAATCATCGATTTGTATCATAATTTTATTTATCTTTTATGTTTGCCAGGGGGAGGTCTGAACCCCCCCACCGTGTGTGGGCCCCTGCGTGAGTTTGAATGTATTCAGAAATCCTGAGTTCCACACTTTGTTTAGGAGCTCGATTGTCTCACATTAGTCTAGAATTAGAATAAACATGAACAAGGATATTAATTTTAGCAAAACTTTATTGAGAGGCTTAGGCAGATCTAAAATTGGCCTACCATTTATTTAGGATGGCTACAGAGCTTCTATTATAAAACTCTAAACGTCTTTCAAAAACATAATTTTATTAATTTTCTCTAGTTTCCTTTTTCCAGTTTTTCATTTGTCTCTTGAGTGTTTTTCTTTCTTTCAATTTTCCTCGGTGAATGGGAATTTTTTTTCATTATTTGATTTGATTACATATTTAAACTAATTTAGAACCTTCTAAACAATAGGATTTTGGTAAGTTATTTTTGCAGTATAGTACTGTAGGGCCTCACTCATATGGCAGGTTATGTTCCAGAGCCCCGCAGTCAAGAGAAACATTGCCTTTTTTACTTTCAAATGCATATTAAATCCTAATAACACTATCATATATAAAATGAGCAAATAAAAACAATTGAATGAAAACTATTGAAAAAGCATTCAATAGCTTTCGTCATTTGGTAATAAATAATTAAAATCATCCGACAGTGACAATCTATACCGTAAACAGACTGTATTAACAATATTTACTGCCAAAAAAAGTAAGAAGAATGGAATGAGACAAGCTGTGAACATAGTGAACATTTAAATATAATTGAAAACACCTGTATTAGTGTAACACTGTAAGGTGAAGTGCCATAATGCAGGACCCTAATTTATTAAATGTTTTGGGTATTATTTGTGGCACTGTGTAAATAAGCATTCTACAAACTGTGTGTTAGAAAATGTTACCCAGGCAACGAATTTTGCTAACACACATGAAATCCACTTCGGTGGCCGCATGGTCTAACACGCTACTCTCGTATTAGACTAGTACGCCAAAGACTGGGAGATGGAGGTTCGATTCTGGTCGGGTGCGCTGAGGGTGGTTTTTTACAAAATGGCTTTCTACTCTCACTCCATTCAAATGCGAGTGCACTTCCTCTAAATTAAACCTTACTAATCTCCAATACATTTAGGTGATTAGTACATAGGTAGTTAAGACGCGACGATAAAAAAAATGCATGAAACAAAACCTCTCACTTATTCTCCTTGCATTTCCCAGTTTTCCTTGGTACAGATCTCTTTAGCCAAGTATTTAATACCTCTGCGTTTCCTTATCTTAGATATATTCCCTTGTCTGTAGCAACCATGTTATTACAATTAACTTATACCCAGAAGAACAACATTTATTTTTATAAGTTGATCCAGAAATGTTTTAGAGCTTTAAAACAGAAAACTAGAATCTTTCTCTTTAATAGTTTGTCACCTTTAAATTAGACCAATAGATAATGTGCATAAAACTTTATTCAAATATCAAAATTACAGTAGTAAGACATAAAATCAAAGTTTAATCTAAGATATCAGTAAGCTACTTAATTAGTACACATTAGTATACATAAAGTGAAATATAAACAAATATTTTTAATTTTTTTTAATCACCATGTCTTACTACCCATTCGGGCTATATGCCTATGTACTAATTATGCTAATAGGCTAGGCATGAGGAAGGTTGAACTTTAAAGAACTGTACCCACATTTGTATGGAGGGAGGGTATGAAACCATTTATGAAAAACCATTATCAGTACACCTGACTGAGATTCCAAACCCGATCTCCCTGTCATCGGCAGCCTAGTCTATTGTGATAGTGAAGCTTTGGGCCATGCTGCCACAGGAGTGGGTAGGCATATTTACAAATAATATTGTTTTTTTTTATAGAAAATCAAAATTAACTTTGATATTTCACCTATGTTTGATTTTAGTAAAGAAAACTTGTATAGGCCTAGACCTATAAAGAATGTGTAAGCAGAAACATAAGGGGCTATTTAATTAGGGCCTTACTGTGAGTAGGTTAATGCTAAAATTTAAAGACTAAAAAACACAAGTTGAATAGGGCCTAGTAAAATATCTAATATTGCAAACATTAAGAAATAGCCTAGCCTACCGTGAAAAATAAATAGATTAAATTTTCACCTGGAGGTAGGAATAAACAAACTATTTTTGTAAAATGAAATGATACATGCACATCAGGTGCTATGTCAGCTAAGGTAGGCCTAAGTTACTTTAAGTTAGAATAAAATTCGGAGCTCAATAAATGTATAAAAATGTGATACCTAACCTGTAAGTTTTTCTAGTTGCCTACAAAAATGTATGAAATGAAAAATATTGATAACTGAATGTCACACATGATAATCTCATGTTCTTCGAAAATGATTCAATACAAAGTTTGACAAACAACTACACACAACCTAGAATAACAGGATTGATCACTTTAAAAGAGAACTGTCACCAACCAGACAATAACTGATATTTTGCATTTAAAGGAGATCAAATGTTTTACTTTACATCAATCAAAGTTTCCAGCCCGTGGACTGGGTCACTTTTTTATTCAAGCCATATATTTTCCACTGCCGGTTGGCTAAGCCTATCATAGCTTCATATGCCTTATAATTTGACTAGGACAATCACAACATCCAGTCCACAGCCATTAATTCATCACTGTGAAAAGGTAGACCCAAATTTCACCAATGATAAATTTGTCGGCCATGCCGGGAATCGAGCCCGGGACCCCTAGCTCAGTAGAAAGACACCCTAATGACTGAGCTAAGGAATCGGATCCAGGGTTCCTACAGTATTTGTAAAAAAATTCTCCCTGACTTTTCCCTGACTTTCCCTGACTATTTTCCCAGGTTCCCTGACCAACTTCTCACAAAATTTCCACTATAATCTTATGATACTATTCAAGTTGAAATATTAATTTAATTACATTTAGTTCGGCCTCCTCCTCCCCTACAGCCGACCTTGCCTCACCTCTCATGGAAGAATAATAACACAGACGTCTTGCCAATCAGTTCAGGGAAAATGATGGAAAAAATAACAAAATATGAAAACCCAATCAAAAAGGAAAGTCTGAAATCCATCTGCAATTGTTTTGAAGAAAGCTAGTTTACACTTCAGGAAAGGATCACAGGCTGCTCTTTTCAGTATCCCTACAGGTTTTGTTTTAGGAAGCTTTTCTTCTTTGTGAAACTTAACAAAGTGGTCCCAAATTTGTAATGCCTTTTGAAAGAACGTTGCATTCTCTAACCACGGCACAACACAGAACTTCAAAGGAAAAGTTGTACACCCTGACAACTGGGTAAACAATGCTCACCGAGCTGTAGAGTCAGTGAACAGGTAGTATGTGTGACACACACACAATAAGCAATTTATATCCCAATTGACTGGTTCCACTCCTGTTCTCAAGGAACCATGAACAACATGAAGCTCACATGTACCCAGATTTATCAAAATACATACTTCATTGTCTGTGACAGATTTGATGTGTTCCTTAAGAAAAGTTATAAACTTTAGATTGACATTTGGGCCATCCATTGACACTTGTATAAACTTAGAAACTGGAAGAGGAGAAATACCATCAGAGAAATGCTTCAGTAATTCTTCAGCGGTGCTTCTATCGAAATAAACACTGTCCAAGCCATGACTAACAACTTTATGATTTTCCTTGTCCCAGAATCTGATTACAATGTCCATTTGCCCTCGTTGAATAACTTTATTCAATGCTTCATCAAAACAAATTACAAAGTTGTTACATGATTTTAGACGGTCCAGTAAATTGTTATGAAAGAATGGAGCCAAGCCATGCACAATGAAATATGCAGCCTTGTCTCCACAAGAGTAAAGGCACTGGCAATGGAACAATGGAAACAAACTGAAAAATTGTACTTAAATTATTGCACGAATTGAAATACATTTTATTGCTAACAGCTTGCAAAGCCCAAATGACTTCCGCCTTATTTATATTATCTTTCATAACAAAAGTGTTAGGGTTTCTTCGAGCCACTACACTACTTTCACTTTTGGCAACACCTTCCTTCTGCGGCTTTACAATTTCCGATGAAACTGAAGTGTGACATCAATTGTCATTTCCCTGACTTTTCTTAAGCTTCCCTGACTTTCCCTGACCATTATTTTTTTCCCTGACTTTCCCTGACTTTCCAGACCGTAGGAACCCTGGGATCAGATAAAATGCTATTAGATTCAATTTATTTATAGCTTTCCTGCATTTGCACTTTTCCAACAAATGAATTCAAGAGTACCAATAATTTCACCATATATTCACCAAATTATGAGTATGGGGTTAAGAAGTACAGGCTACTTTATCCAGTTATAGAAAATAAAGAGTTGCTCGTACCCACGTCAGTGGCCGAATGGTCTAAGGCGTCACTTTTGTGTTAAGACTGGCCTGCTAATTACAGGGAGATCGAGGTTTGAATCCTGGTTGGCTCAAAAATGAGGGTAGTTTTCTCTAAATGATTTCAGACTCTCCTTTCAGGCAAATGGGGGTAGAATACCTCTAAATTGCTTCTTGTTGAATTTATGCCTACTTTATAACAATCGACCGAACTGAACATTATCTTAGTGCGTACCTTTGATGTTCAAGAAGCTTAAAACGGCAAAAGAAACTTATAGGTAGGGGATTTATATTTGAGTAGGCATATTATCATACCATATTATCTTGTATGTATAGAAATATATAAATTAGTTTGTTCAAAAATTAATCGAAATTTAAATTTTTTAAAGGAAATAAAAGTAACTCGCCATATAGGAGTTTCTGATCACAATCTGCAGCATGGGAACAATACTTTTAAACACCTAACCAAGTTATTTAAAGCTATCGTTCTTATTTGACTAAAAAGTTGTGTAATTTTAGGAAGGCTATCATAAAATTGATTTTGCTCCATTTTAAAATCAAACTTATCTTTTATTGCTGAAAATGTTTCAGAAGTTCCCAGAACTAGACTATGCCCCTACTAGTTTCACATTCTGCTGTATGAGAAAGATATGCAGTCATATAAATAAGCTCTAGATATAAAATCAAAAATCAATAATGGCACACAACCCAAACTTAAACAGACTTGAAAAGAGACCTTGAAATTAATTGTATAAAATGTTAAGGTAATAAATCCCAAAGACATGTGAAATTGTTAATAAAACCCTTGAACCACAATCATGTTCATATTTCCTTAACAATGTAGCATACTTTGATAAATGTCCTTAAGTATAATAATTCTAGTATTAAGAAGCAAAGATTGATTGAAAAAAGTAGAGCATGACAAATTACCTAATCACAAGTAGGCCTAGGTCTAATCAAATGTTTGTGAGTGACAATAATATCTCTTACCACTGATAATCTGCCTGAGAGACCATCACAGGGCCCGCCTTTGGCGTCGCTAGCATCTGAAATAAGGAAATAAAAGAATTTTGACAAACTGTCAATTTAGCAAAAATTAACCTATTTTAGCTTTGTTGAATTTAACTAACATAGCCAAGGCTAAATACAAATAATAAGTTGCAAGATAAGACATAAAATTCAAAATGCATGTGATTGTTTTAAAATAAAATTCACAGGACAAGTGTAGGGCCCTATTATACAGGTGTGTCCTGTAAACCTTGGTCCCATTTCAATCCTGAAAAGTATTTGTATCCTACCTGGAGTCGAGACTTTTCCACATTGAAAATATGTGGCAGGTTCCTATTGATGCTAGAGGAATTTTGATGAAAAACGCCATTAATTATTTATTACAATATAAAAAATGTATTTAGGGCTTTTCATAACATTAATGAAAAACTACTTAGCCCGGAAGCAACAAATCAGCCATTATGGTAAACATTATCACGTGATAAATAGTCCATTACACCCAATTCTAAATATATACATTTATAGTTTACATTACAGAAAGTAATATATATTAATGTTTAAATTATTCATATACAAACTCAATTTACAACTAGTTAAAGCGTAATATCAACTAGAATAAATCCAACAAAAGTTTCAGTCTCTCTCTACGTACAATACAGACATTTAAAGAAAAGAACAAACTTTATATCACAGATCAAGATAATTTGGGATATAGCAGATGAAATGTGTCTTTTTTATATTGGAGAGCATATTATAATTATTATCCCTGACTCAATGAGATACAAAGAAGGTCCAAGATATACGGGTCCAGCAACTTTTTAGATACAGTGATCACACATTGAAGCTAGGTAGCGCTAGTATCTTAACTTATTAGCACGCACACAATTTAAATACTATAAAGAAGTTGGAATCACAAAGGCTTAATTCTACTGTTTTAGGTAATATGGAGACAAGATAAAATAAGAAATAGTTTAAAAAAAGAATGTTATTACTAACAAAAATGTAAACAACAATAATTGTTTGCTAATGGTTGTAAAAGCATTTGAAGCCACTTGGTTATGCTATATATAAATATATATATCAATGATAATAGATAAACAATTTAAAAATAACACAATGTGTATAAATAGTCCCAGTCCCCCCTCCATATACATACACAATGTAGCAAGCTAAATTTGTTTTTAAAAATGTATTGCATAACCAAGAAAATTTAAGTACTTTGAAAATCATCAGCAATCAATTAATATAGTTGATGTGTATTTTAATAATAAGCTCATTTTTTGGCCATCTCGATTACTTTATCTACTCATCATATTACATAAGGCCATAAGATAAAAACTCAATCCTCAAACTTCCTTACAATATTTTAATTGAATCAAAAGATATTAGCACTTTTTGCCTCAATGTCTAACCACTGGAACTAGAACGTTAACATGATGTGGGGTGAGAAGTATCATAGGGCTGGGAACAACCTACCAGCTTCGTTGGCTGAGCGCGCTTACATAAATTTTTTTTTTACTGTGCATGTAAAAAAAAAGATTATCTACGGTCTTATAAAAGTCTTGATGTTTGATGAGTTTGCTGTTTAAAGCTGGATATTTTTTCCCATATAACATTATTCAAACACAATGATTACATGTTCATCTATGATATTTTTAACAGACAGGTAGTTAAATAAATCCATACAAAACTACAGAAACTTTTGATATAGTTTTTAAATATCCAAAATGATGTATTTACACTATATTAAGATCTTATTAAAATTGGTTTGACAGTTTCTTTTTCAAATTTGAGCCGTTAAATAACGTTTTTAATTCTATCTCTAATTAATGGATTAAATAATAGATATTTAATATAGTTAAATACCTTCTTTAACTTTGTATGAAATAGCTTAGAGTAAATTATTCATTATTATTGCTACTTTCATAAATGTTCCAACACTGTAATTGAAATTTGTTTGTTTGTGAGAGGATTTTATTTTATTCGATGAGAAAATCACCAGCTATTTTCCGAGCTACTACTAAAAAATGGTATCCATAAATTCAATTTATAAAGTAAATAATTAAAGAACGAAACGAAACGAAATAAAAAACGACAACTCTCATGTCTTATATGATCGAAAATATAATCTTCGACAAGGAGCCAAAACAATGACATAATGCTCTCTTTTTGTCGGATAGCTTACAAACATACACCCCCATATGGTTTTAGTTTTATTATACGCTATGGTTTTATGTTTGAAAATTTAATAATTGGCCTCATCAAAAGCCTTTTATAAATAAATATTATATACAGCGTTTCCCAAAAAATTATTTTGTTGGTAGCATATTTATAATTATATCATAAAAACAAATAAAGTATTTGATCTGCAATTGTACAAACCGTTCTGATTAGGTATATAAGCTTTTTTACTTATTTCTAAATAAATTGCTGATCATGCTTATATTATTGACTATAAAAATACACTAAGCAGTGAGATATACCTGATGTTTTTGTTGTTACAATGGATTCCAATTGGTTGTTTCTGAAAGGTAATGCTGTTAGGAGTGGTTTTGATAGCTAGGGCTATCATTTAGTGACGCAATCCTTAATATCAAATTCCGTAACGTAGATGAATATTTTAAGGACATCAATAATTCTGACTTTAAATATATTTTGCAACAGCGCTACACTGCATGCCAATGTTCAATATGATAGTTCATCTATGTCTCAAACAAACATTTTAGTTCCAGTTATATGTAGCTTTGTAAATGCACAGGTGGATCTTGATAAGCTACATCCCTTTTAGAAGCAAGTTATTTGGCACCATAGGTGTATTATATAGTTCCATCATTGATCTCCATAGTATAAGTGATTGTACTTTTTTGGCTGAAATTTTCAAGCTGTTGACTGCACACCATTGTGTAGTAGAGAAGGAAACTTTCGGGTATTTCTTTCTCTCTCTCCTACAAATACATCAAACAATGTAGCATTTTGACATTGTTCACTAATTTATATGAATACATGAGATGCAAGTCATCGATTTATTATTATTTAAATGAAATAAATGTGTTAATAAAAAGTTTGAAGAGCATAACTAGGTTTCGCCCCTTTTGACTTGTTTATTTAAATAAGTTGATATAAGGATATATACAAATACTTCCTACAAGTCTATAATCTAAATGATCGTTTGAACGTAAGACTTCTGTTTTAAGTTTGTCATTCGAACAAATATAATTAAGTTTTCAGCTACCTCATTCCATTATAGTTATCGAACTTTCAATATAACATGGTTTCTGAAACCAATATACACGCTAATAGCAAACTTTAAATATATTGTAGTCTTGGCAGAATGTAATCAACTTAAGTGATAGCTACATATTTTAATATATTAAAGATTGTATTCGTATTTCTACAATTTTACCTGTGAAACTTAGTTGTATATTTTTTAATGTAAATATTTATTTACCTGAGTGTGGTATAATACTTCAATATTTTACGGTTTTATCCCCTCGTTACTAGATACATGTTTTAGTACAAGAACATTGAAATAAACAGTTAAATTTATCCCCTCACAATCAATCAGCCAACAAACTTGAGCGTCACTCTTTGGTCCTTTGTAAGTGGTGTGTTTATGTCCATCCAGTATATTATAGAGAACACTGGGCTCCACACTACTTTAAAAAAAAGTCTTTGTGTCTGTTTGAATAAGATTGTTTTCAAATTGTTACAACTACTAACGCTTGGCGGCACTAACTACCAACTATCCGATATTTGGATCTACTGTCCATAATAGGCATTGATCTCTATAATATAACTAGATGGACATACACATGCACATTCCAAGGACAAAGGCGTGACGCTCAAGTGTATCGTCTGCTACACTGAAAGGGGGGGGGGG